>CM056051.1:506196081-506693579 GCA_029574335.1 Rana kukunoris | reverse complement strand
AGCCATGAGGGTTTATCTCAGGCTACAGAAAATTTAGGAAAACAGATGTGCTTTTTCATTCTTCCGGATGGCCCCAAGAAGGGTCAGCCGGCTGGCCAAGTCTTCTTGGCTAGGTGGATTAAGCAGCTGATTTTTCAGGCCTATGGTCTGAAGCGCGTTCCACCTCCCTTATCAGTTAAAGCCCATTCTACGAGGGCCATGAGTGCCTCTTGGGCGGCACACCATCAGATCTCTATGGCACAGGTTTGCAAAGCGGCAACCTGGTCTTCCGTACATACGTTTACTAAATTTTATAAGTTGGAAGTCACAAAGGCTGCGGACGCAGCATTTGGGCAGCGGTCCTACGGGCAGCAGTATAGAATCCTCTGGCCCGGTTCACGCCCCTTTTTCTGTTGGTGGAGCTATTTTACCTCCTGATATAGTTTCTGTTTGGCTATTTTTTGCTTACGGTCTCCCTCCCTTCATAGAGCATTGCTTTGGGACATCCCATATGTAATGGCTATGCGCTCTGTGTCCCGTGATGTACGATCAAGAAAAAGGGATTTTTAATAACAGCTTACCTGTAAAATCCTTTTCTTGGAGTACATCACGGACACAGAGCTCCCACCCTCTTTGTGGGAACATTGTGTAACCTCAGAGAAATTGCTTGCTACAAAACTAAAGCACTCTCAGTGGGAGGGGGTTATATAGGGAGGAACTTCCTGTGAAGTTGATTACACCAGTGTCCACACCTGAAGGTACTCCATATAACCCATATGTAATGGCTATGCGCGCTGTGTCCCGTGATGTACTCCAAGAAAAGGATTTTACAGGTAAGCTGTTATTAAAAATCCCTTTTTTTCAGCTGGCGATTCTGCACACCATAAGAACAATCCCGCGGCAGTTCCACCGCTTGATCGTTCTTGTAGGCCGCTGGAGGGGGCGTCCCCCCTCCCGCCCCTATCCGGTGCTTCTCCGGGCTCTCCTGTGCCATCGGGGGCCCGAAGTAAACAAAGCCGCAATCGCGGCTGTCGTGAAGACCGGTGAATTTTTTTTTTTTTTTTTTTATTATGATCTCATGCTTGCAGGCCTGGAGGAGAGATGTGGGATCTTTTTGACCCCACATCTCTCCATAAAGAGGACCTGTCACAATAGATTTATATTACAAGGGATGTTTACATTCCTTGTAATAGGAATAAAAGTAAGCAAAAAAATGTAAAAAAAAAAGTTGGAAAAATAACAAATTAATAATAAAATAATAAAAAAATAATTTAAAACGCCTCTGTCTCCGGTAAGCTCACGCTCAGAAGCGAATACACACTTAAGTCCCGCCCACATATGTAAAGGCCATTTAGACTACACATGTGAGGTGGCGCCGCATGCGTTGGAGCGTGTGCAACAATTCTAACACTAGACCTCCTCTGTAACTCTAAACTGGTAAGCTGTAAAAAAAAAAAAAAAAATTAAAGCGTTGCCTATGGAGATTTTAAAGTACCGAAGTTTGGCTCCATTCCATGAGCGTGCGCAATTTTAAAGCGTGACATGTTGGGTATCTATTTACTCGGCGTAACATCATTATATAAAAAAAAATTGGTTAACTCTACTGTTTTTGTTTTTTTTAATTGATGAAACCGTTTTTTTTTTTTTTTTTCAAAAAAATGATTGCGCAAATACCGTGGAAATAAAGTTGCAATGACCGCCATTTTATTCCCTAGGGCAGGGATCCTCAAACTACGGCCCTCCAGGTGTTGCGGAACTACACTTCCCATGAGGCATTGTAAAACTCTGACATTCACAGACATGACTAGGCATGATGGGAATTGTAGTTCCTGAACACCTGGAGGGCCATAGTTTGAAGACCCATGCCCTAGGGTGTCTGCTAAAAAAAAAATAGAGAGAAGTGCCAGAATAGGCGCGGTATTGAGATGGTTAAAGACCAAGCTTTTTTTAGAAAAAAAAAAACCCATATTTTTTTTTTTTAATTTACAAATCGTCTTTTTTTTTTTTTTCAAAATTGAGGCCAAACTGTATTCTGCTACATTTCTTTCGTGGAAATAACCCAAAACAGTGTTTTATAGGGAGCTGTGGTGGCTCAACGTGATTGGCACTGCGATGATAAGCCATTCACCTCTGCAGCCAAGGTTCGGATCCCGGTCTCGGCTACATGTGAATTGAGTTTGGTGGTCTCAGCCCGGCTCCCGGTGGGTGTGCTATGCAAGGTACGCCCACCCCCCCCCCCCACAAAAAACCACCACACTTGCACGCACACAAAATTGGTTTAAAAACACATGCACTTTGGCCATGCGGTCTCTTAAAATAAAGAGAGGCGAAGGACCTACGGGGCTGGCTGGGTGGGCTAGGCCCCCTCACTCCCTCATAGGGGGAGTCCCTCTGCCCCATTGGGGTCCCGTTGGGCTCCCAAGAGGAGCAGGTAGGGCGAGGTGAGTGGGAGGCCCCCCTTCACACCCGCCATTGCCACCAGGGGCATGGAGAAGGATGGCGATTGCCTCCGGGGGGGAGGGTCTGCCTACTCCCAACTCCTGCAGTCCGGCTCCTCTCTCTCGAGTTCACGCACAAAAATACACTTAAAAAAAAACAAAAAAAAAAACAGTGTTTTATTATTCGGTCTGTAGTAAACATCTGAAAATCGATCAGTCCTGAGGGTTTCCTTCTGGGGAAGTGATCAGGATTTTTTTTTTTTACATATAAGCAACAATCTTTACTGAATGAAATTGATTGATTCATTCAGTGTGTATTGTGATTTAGCTGTGATTGACCAGAGATAATCACATGGTACAGATGGTCTGTGATTGTGATCACTGTGACCAATCACAGCTAGCAATACAATTGTACATAATGAATGGCATGAATCAACACCATTCATTGTTTACAATTGTAATGTGATCTGCTGTGATTGGTCAGTGGTACTGACAGCGAGCCAGCACACTGATTAGTCATTGGTGGACACAGCCAGTGACGGATCACGCTGCAACGCGGCCCGATCTGGGAGGACATTCACCCGAAACAACGAAGGCCTATTCTCCAATGAGCTTCGAAGTGGTTTACTAGTTTGTGGATCTGCACATCCAAAATATTTCATATTGTTGTCGCTGAGTCGGCCATCGCATTGCTCTTTCTCATGAGATCAGCGGTGCGATTGCTACAATGCAGGTTCCACCTGCGGTTATGTCACATTGCGTTTTTCTTCATTGCATTCTACATATGGGTGATCAAAGATTGAAAAGGGATAGAGATACAAAGCTGTCATTGCTGACTTGTTTTTTATAGGTGACGGTTCAAGGGCTGGCATCCGTATTTGGCACTTATTCACATAAGTGGTGGCACAAGGATGAAGATGACATAACCTCAAAAGACTGAAATGTCTTCTTTCCTTGTTTGTTTGTCCTGGGTTGTTCCCGTATTTAATGGTCGCATATCACCGTTTGTTTGACACGCTGGTTATTTGTCTGCAGGTTGTTCACTCAAGGTTTTGGCTGACAATGTTCGCTACACATGGATCGTGCTGTAATCTGGCTTCCCCAGAGACTTGAACACTACCTCAGCACACATGTCTCTGTGCACCTGGATAAAGGGATCCTGTGGATTGAAGCTTCATAGCAGTCCTGTGTTGTTGTTCTGCCATCTAGTGGCCACTTCTAGCAGGAGTGGGGGCCACCCATTACGCCTATTATGAAGAAAGGTACCGTGTCCTGTAGCAGGATAGGTGGACTTGCGTTTTAGAGGTCTGTGGCATTCCCCGCTGAGGTGAAGAGCATTCCTCTCGCTGCAGGGGACAGATCACCACAGCATTCGTTTTAATTTTTTTATTTTTTTTTCTGTCCGGACAGGAGCAGTCATTTCTCAAGAAGAGCATGTGTATGTAATTGTGTATATAAAGTGTATTCTCTAGAATTATTCTTTTTTTTTTTTTTTTCACTATATGTAACTGTTCATTTTTTTTTTTGTGAAAATAAATCAGTATTTCAGTTTATGAGCAATTTGTGAATGTTTTTTTCTTTTCTTTCTGGGTATTTAAAAAAACATGTTGGTAGGATTATCTCGTTAACCACTTGCTTGCATATACCCCCTTCCTGCCCAGGCGAAATTTCATCTTCCGACACTACGTCGCTTTAACTGACAATTGCGCGGTCGTGCGACGTGTGTCTCCAAAACAAAATTGACGTCTTTTTTCCCCCCCCCACAAATAGAGCTTTTTTTTGGTGGTATTCGATCATCTCTGCGGTTTTTATTTTTTGTGCTATAAACAAAAAAGAACGACAATTTAAAATATATATATTTTTTGCTATAATAAATATCCCATTTTTTTTTTTTCTCAGTTTAGGCCGATACAAATTCTTCTATGTATTTTTTGTTAAAAAAAAAATGGCGGCGATCTGCATTTTAATTTTTTTTGCACTTGTTACTGTATAAATGTGACTGGACAGGAAGGGTTAAATGTGTGCCCTGCATAGTGTTTCTAACTGTAGGGGGAATGGGACTGACTGGGGGAGGTGACCGATCTGTGTCCCTATGTACAAGGGACACAGGATTGGTCTTCTCTCCCTGACAGGACGCGGATCCTCTCCCTGATCCACGTCCTTGTCTGTGTATCCGCCGATCAAGGGCACTTGGCGGCTCACGCACCCCCCAGTGGCCGGAGGAGCGGAGGACATCCTCCCGGCAATTGTGGTCGTCTTTTGTCAATTGCCGGGATGTAAAGTGGTTAAACATTAGCCTTATACTTTTCCTTAATACACAGGGGTTGATTTACTAACGCTGCAGAGTGCTACTCTGCATGGTAGCCAATCGGCTTATAACTTCAGCTTCTTCAATTAAGCTTTGTCAATAAAACCTGGAAGCTGATTGGTTTCTATGCAGATCTGCACCCAATTTTGCACTCTCCAGTTTTAGTAAAACACCCCACTGGCTCTTTACCATAGTGTCTGCAAATGGCAACCCAGGGGTAGGCAACCTTGGCAATCCAGCTATGGATAAACTACAAATCCCATCATGCCTCTGGGAGTAATGCCTGTGGCTATCAGAGTCTTGAAATGTCTGGTGGGGTTGTAGTTTCACCACAGCTGGAGCATCAAGGTTTCCTACCCCTGATGGCAACCCCCTTTTCCCAGGCGTAGACAATATTTGTGTGTGTGTGTGTGTGTGTGTGTGTGTGTATATATATATATACTACACCCAGCCACACTCTCTCCATTGCCATTTCCCTGCTGCTGCATCCATGTCTGCCTAAACTTCATGGCATCCCCCTACATGACTATGTTTGGGCCTGGTGGTGATTGGCCATTAAGACTGAGTACTGTCGGATAGAAGAGGTCATGTGATCTCCCATTCCTGTAAGCTCTCCTTTTATTAGTTACAGCAGGGCAGTGGCTAGGGAGTGGGGTTGGTATACATGCCTGTGGGGGTTGGGGTTTGACATGCATACCCTGCCACTTTGCCATGAATGTACAATTCCTTATCTCTTTGTCATCCATTGAGGGGCATAGGAAGTAATTAACTGTCAGGTTATATTGCCACCTACATAAGGATTGGATTGTGGCAAACTAAAAAAAATTGTAGATTGGCCAGAATAAGCCGTCCTAGAACCAGCAGCATGCCTCAGTGTTTTGCTAGTGTCCTATGAGGATAGATGTCATTTATTCAGCTTTGCTGGCAAAAGTCTTACTTTTTGTTGGGTTCCTCTGTGTATCGCTTCCAGAGCCGGTCAATATGAGCGCGGCTTTTGGAATGCCATTATCGGACCCTGCTGGACTGGATGCTGCAGAGTTCAGTCCAGTTTGAAAATGGGTTCCCACGTAGGGCATGTTGAGGACCCCGTTCTGGGAACAAGTTGGCTGTGGGGTACTTTTCAGGTCCAGAGCCTTTGGCAGCGCAGAAGCACCTTCCTGTCTCTGAAGACTCTGTAAGTTGACTGGGCTGAGCAACAGGAAGTTCTTGTGGTTTAGATTGCTGGGCACCTTTTTATAGTTCCCGATGTCGGTTGGTCTCTACAAGGGAAAGAGGTAAACAATGAGGGACTGACTGCCGACGCCATCTGCTGGTCAGAGTGTTTCACACGCGCTTCACCACCATCCAGCATTGTGGAAATATTCTCTCTGCTGCTGTGCAAAGAACCATATGGAATTCTGATCTTTGGTCAGCTTCACTTGCTCTTTACAGTGACTTGGGTCACCTGAGGCCTTCTGATCCTCACCGCCTGGCTTTTGTTAGCACCTGAGGCTTTGCCTTGTATCCTGGGCTTAGTTGCCTTACTGCCACATACAGCCAGAACACTTGCATACTGAGCCACAGAGGAATGTGGTCTCACCCTAACAGGGGACCCCCACCTCACACTCCCCTAACCGTTCTAGGGACATTTTTGTTTTGTGCTGTTTTTTTTAAAGGCACTGACGTCTGGAATCCTGTTACACTGAGTGTAAGGTCTACCTTAACATCCGAGTCCTCAACTGCTCCTGATGCAGCAGCTTAAAGTCTGACCACATTCACCCAGTTCCTTGCTGATCTTTCCCACTGAGGCTAAGCGCTCACTGCATTACCTGCAGAGTCCATTGCTAATCTTCACTGAGCCTTAAAGACAGCCAGCCCCTCTGTTGCACCATTTTGTGAATTGTTTTGGGTCCCCTAAAGGCCCATATACACGATCGGATTTTCTGACAACAATGGTCCGACGGACGCGTTTTATCGGACAATCCGCTGTCAGAATGTTGGCTGTGCATGCTCTCAAATTTTCCGACAACAAATGTGCTACGTCGGATCATCCAATCATGTGTACACAAGTCCGTCAGACTAAAATCCAAAGTACAAACGCGCATTCTCAGAACCAATGTTAAACAACAGCCAAACAATTGCAGAAGTTGCCCAAAGGGTGGCGGTAAAGAGCTAAAAAAAAAACGTGGTTTGGTGAATGTTTTCTGAAAATGTGTCGTCTGTATGCAGATCAAGTTCATGGCCAACGCCCTTAAGACAAAACCCATGGAAAATTCCGATGGAAGTCTGTTTGTGTGTATGAGGCTTTAGTCTCTTTCTGACTAGACTATCTTTGAGGAAGCGCAGTGTTCTGCTATTGACCCAGGTTTGAGATTGTTTTTGTTCTTTAGATGCAGGACAGCGTATACTACATCAATAGAGTATTACCCTGTTGTCTTAGAGTTCCTACAGCTGCAAAGACTTCCCCATTAGAGCTGCTCTTCAAGGTATTCCTCTATGGCACATATGTAAAACACAAGGCCCACCGGCCTCGTCAGTGGCTGTCCCACCCACTTTTTCAGCCGGATCATGGGGGGGAACTCCATTCTGCCACCTCTGGCTATTGCACTCTGCTCTCGATTCCCGCTGCCACTTAGGGTTGGTGTTGCACACTGTGCATAGTCCACCCCTAAACATTGCACTCTGTACACAACGCACCCCTGAACTCTCTGCACTCTATGTAACGCACTCCTGAACTCTGCATTCTGTAGGTAACACAGATACATAGGCTTACAAATACATTCAGCAACCATACTGCTGATGCAGCCCACAATGAAATTGAGTTTGACACCCCTGCTTGATGGGGACTGGACACCCCCTGAGTGCTTACTGGATCTCATTTGGGAAGGATTTTGCTAAACCATGGTCTATATACCAACTGTTGATCTGCCAATGATGCACCATGGAAACCACTAGGTCAGTAGAGGGTGTACTCTTATTTTAGGGATTTGAATGACCAATTGTTACAGTTCCTTTTTCAGACCTGGTTCACACCTATGTATTTTTAGTGCTCTTTGCATTTTACAGATTTGCACTCCATAGGAAACCATGTTGGATGGACTGTAGTGCAAAATGCACAGGCGTCAAACCAAGTTTTTGCTAGCACCCTATCTGGCTGTGACCATAGTTTACCAAAATATGGCAGAATGGCCCAAACGCCTCACAAGTCATCTCTCCACCTTGGCACTGGATCCTTTTCTGAATGAGTACATTGAGCAGATGGCTGGAGATTTTTGCTTCAGCTGGGATGGCCTGCTGGGAGCATCTTAACTTGTCTCCTATATGGGGTCTGTTGTCCATACAAATGCACTTTGGATAAAGTCAGGAATGTGGACACTGCATTCAAGGGGTCTCTTACCCACTTGGTCTTCAATGGAGGACTTCTTTTTGGACCTACCCATGGCATTGCCCTTTAAGGATATCGCTGAAAGCCAGAGCAGAGCGTTTACCTGACTCAGCAAAAGAAGATTAGAGGAACGTTGGCCAAGTCCCCTTACAGTTTCCCCCACCTGCTCCTGGAGTAGAGACACCTAAGTATTCTAAGCTGGTTCTCTGGCCATCAAGTTACACTTTCAACCATTTAGGGATGGACATGCTTTTGCTTTATATCTTTTTCATTATATGCTCAGTTTGAATTGCTCAGATTTATGACCCAGTCTAATTTGAACTAAACTCTGCAAAATACTCCCCTCCACCTTCAGTGATGCAATGTCATTTCCCTTATTGATTGCTGTCCTCTTCTCCTCAGGCTGCTTCGTGGGACTGGGTTTTTGGCCTCTTGCTTTGCCAGCTGATCCTGCACATAGGAGTCAGGCATACTGGCACAGTGTGCCAGTCAATAGAAGACTGCGAGCAGGCATATAAGATAGCATGTCTCTTCTGCAATAAAGAACTGCTTGTGGTTTAGCTCTGCTTTAAAATCAAATAGAACAACTGCATAAGTTCGAGTGACTACCAAGTGATTTTTTTTTATATGGATTTGAATGTTAAAAGGTGATTATTTTCTATTAACAAGTTATTAAAAACATCCATAAAATAGTACACAGAGCATACTTCACCCTCTACAGCATAGGTGGCAAACACTCGGCCCTCCAGGCCATTTCATGTGGCCCTCGCACCTCTCCTGCAGCTTCCAGAGAGCTCCAGCCCTCCTCTGGTCCTTCTTAAGACCCTTATTACTTTCTGCTTACAAGCAATGCATCCAGCAGCAGCATAAGGAAAGAGGGTGGACTGTGATGTAAGGGACGGTGGGGGGCTCAACTTCTGATGGTGGGGGGGGCTCTTGGCATCTAATGTAAGGGGAGGGGATGTGCTGGACAGCTAATCTTACAGATACAACCAGCCCTTATAAGGGGAATTATAATGCGGATGCGGCCCACGATGAAATTGAGTTGAGGATCTGAATACCCCTCAAAAGTGTTGTCACCCCTCATGAGATTTTACTCATGTCTTCTGGACTTGTCCTGCCATTGCCCAATGTTGGGAGTCGGTGTTATCGATCTGAGGAGTTCCTTTCCCCCTCTCTATGTGTCTGTTGGGCTTAGTTGGGGAGCTAATCCCTTCAATGGCCATTACTATGACGTCTCTTATTTAACACTAGGAAGGCCAACACCCTTACATAGAAAAAGCCCAATCTTCCAACAGTCAGCTGGTCAATACAGCTCAGTCTTTGTATAAAGACACCTACTACAATACAGGTTACCCTAAAAAGTTTGACAAGGTGTGGTCCAAATCAGGTCCTTCAGGATGATTCCATGGTTTGAATGTAGGATACATAAAACTAAAGCCTAGTACACACTATCCATTTTTTTTTTTCGTTCAACCAGATAAGCTGAATGAAAAAAAAAACAGTGCCAAAACAAGCATAAAAGTCAGCGCTTGTGCCAAACTACATGTGTACCACCAACCTAATTGCTCAGGGTAGGGGGAGATGCAAATGGTGCAAGATGATAATAAAAGCAGTGACTTTGAACAAGTCAATAAAGTTCTTAAGAAGCAACTTTTGGAGGCAGCCCAGTGGAAGGGTAAGAAGAAATCCTCTGGAATAGCTGGGGATGAACACAGGCGCCACTCTAAGTGCAATAATTCAAGCAATCTTTCATTTTGTGTTTACATTAAGTACTCACAAAAGTGCGATCAAAACAGGAATGTGGGCATGGATTGCCGAACGCCCGTGAGGTCAGTGCGTCCGTGGGCTGATGCTGTGCTGGTGTTGGCTGACACTTCCTGTATCTTGGAACGCACGCAGGGAGCGTCATCACTTCCAGGTGGGAGATAGCCAATAGGCGACGTGTTTGCAGAGCATGCGCTCCTTGTAGGCCTGAAGAAGGAGCTCATGCTCCGCGAACGCATCACCTATTGGCTATCTCCCATCACCTTGGCTCCCTGCGTGCGTTCCAAGACACAAGAAGTGTCAGCTAACACCGGCGCAGCCTGCTCACAGAACACGGATGCACTGACCTCACGGACGTTCAGCAATCCATGCCCACATTCCTACATGCCTGTTTTGATCGTACTTAATGTGAATCCGAAATGAAAGATTTCTTGTATGATTGCACTTAGACTGGTGCCTGTACTTCATCCCCAGCTGAATGAAAAAACAACTGAGAAGCCACTGTAGTAACTGTGCGATGTTGGTACAGGGATCGCCTCCCGGGGAGGGGGGGTGATGGTGGAGTTGTAGTCTTGTTTTCTACAATGTTTTACGGTTTGTGGGGCAGGCGCCCTACGTTCTGCCACCATTTATCCTATTCTCTGTACTTTAAAAACTTTCAATAAAATCATAAATCCTGATAACGAACAAGCTTGTTAAGTAACATACAGAACACCGCAAAAATTTATTGTGCATTTAAGAAATACTACAAAAAGTTAGAAAATGTTTTGCTTGCTGTTTCCCCCTCTCTTTGATCATCTCGTCCTTCACACAACATCCAGACAAAAATGACGATTTAAAGAGATTTCATGTATACAAAATACAACGTATTCCCTCATACAGACTAACCATCATCACAGATATGACAAATAAGAGACAGGTAAGGCCATAAGTTGGGGCGGAGCACGGAGGCTTCCCACTGTGACATCACAATATCCAACAGATGAACGATTAGTCATTTTTTTTTTTTAGCACAGACAAAAGCAAAGAAGAAGCAGTCAGAGTTGGGAGTCACTCCGCTGTTGATGGGGCAGTTTAAGGCAATAGACTGTAGCTTTAGATTAGAGGTAGGCCGTTGCTGGACCTCGAGGCCCTGAGGAACTACATACCCAGCAAGCCTTGATTTGTAGCTCGGCAAGGGTGGGTGGGTGGGGCTCGGCTCCCGTTTTGATCGCACCTACTGGAGGGGAAATTTGGCCACAGGAACAATATGTGCTCCGTGTGTACAGATATACAAGTCAGTCATAATTAAGTCAATGGCCTTCAAAGTGTCGCAAATTAAGATCTAACAGAAGGATCATAGTATGAATAGGTGTAGGTCAGGGGTAGGCAACCTTGGCTCTCCAGCTGTTTTGAAACTACAAATCCCATAATGCCTCTGCCTGTAGGATTCATGCCTGTGATTGTCAGGGTCTTGCAATGTCTCATGGGACTTGTAGTTTCAAAACAGCTGGAGAGCCAAGGTTGCCTACCTCTGGTGTAGGTCTTCATTATGAGAGCAAAAGGTGGATTATTCCGACACGTTGGTGACAATGTCACAACAAGACCCACACACTTGTAGTCCACTCCCTAACTATAGGACATAGCGTGCATGTACTGACTGCATTATCTTCATTTTAAAGCTAAACTGATATAAATAAATCTCAATACTTCTAATTGTGACTGTTCTTTAAATCAGCAAAGAACTAACTAGTTCTGAATGCGGACAATTGGACTTTTCAGGATGAATGGCTCCTATTCAGAAGTATCTGATTCACCAAACCATCAGGTCACGTCTGTTACTTAGGCTTAATGCTGGCCATAGACAGTTTGAATCTCGGGTGGTTAAGCAGTGATTTGAACCATCTATGGGCAGGCTGTCAATGTACCCAAG
The DNA here is from genome assembly GCA_029574335.1 of Rana kukunoris. NCBI lineage: Eukaryota > Metazoa > Chordata > Amphibia > Anura > Ranidae > Rana > Rana kukunoris. The sequence goes on along the minus strand of CM056051.1, from coordinate 506,681,811 downwards.
TTGATCAATCAACTGCAATTATTTCTAGTGGGTATTATATCTGCTAGCAGTAATCACTGTGTTCTCCCGACAGGAATGGGGGGGGGGGGGGGGGGGGAACGCAATGGCTCCACAGGAGGAATTCCGCCATCAACAGTGAGTGTTGATGTGGGAAGCAAGCAATTTTCTTTCCGGCAACCCATGGTTGCCGAAAAGAAAACCGTTCCATCTATGGCCGGCTTAAGAGACTATGACAAAGGGCTGCTAAGACTACAACAATGTTCTTTTTTAAGGCATCAATCATGGCCATGGGCTGAACAAGAGGGAATCAATTGATTCCCCCCATTCATGCTAAACCCATGGATAGAAGTGTCTTCAGTGCTAACTATTGTATTCAGGCAGCTGCTGAACCCGTCTAAATACAGTGGCACTGTATTAGTGACCTACAGTGGCCCAGCCATTACATTTTGACCCAGATCAGTCGATATACAAGACCCTTTTCACACTGGAGGCATTTTTCTGACACTTTAGCGCTACAAAATAGCACCTGAAAAAAGCCTCATCTGCAATCCCAGCGTGAAAGCCAGAGTGCTCTCACGCTGGGGAGCTGCTCTGGCAGGACGTCAAAAAAGTCCTGCAAGCAACTTCTTTGAGGCGCTTTAGGAGCGGTGTATACACCACTCCTAAAGCACCCCTTCCCATTGAAATCAATGGGCAGCGGTGCTTTTAATCCTTTATTCGGCCACTAGCAGGGGTTAAAAGCGCTAGAAAAAACACCGGTAAAGCACCGCTAAAACTAGTGGCGCTTTACCTGCATTTTTTGGGCGCTAGCGAGGCGCCTATAACTCCCGCTAGTGGCTGAATCAAGGGTTAAAATCGCTGCTTTGGCGGCGCTTCCCATTGATTTCAATGGGAAGGGGTGCTTTAGGAGCGGTGTATACAGATTTGGGATTGTGTCTATTGTACCTCTGGCAGTTCAGCCACTAGTGGGAGAATCACACAGTGTGACATGACCTTCATCATGCATAACAAAGATTTCCTTTGAGGCCCCGACCTTCACTTTTATAAACATTTGGACTATGGATCCATGATGTGCTGGTAAGAGCTGTTCTTATCTTATGACCTGAACTAATCCCCTTTTTCCTGCATTATATTTACCTTGCTAATGGATGGATGCATTAATATGCCTGCATGAGAAGCTTTAGACGCCAGCTGCTTTTCTCCTACAGCCCAAGTTGCAGAATAGCTTCAGAACCCTGACCGTTACTCAACTTGAGACCTCACTGTCTTGCAACAAGCAACTTCAACTTCCAATTGAACCTTTGCATGCTTTAGGAAGGCAATGCACAGTTCGAATCGATTTGAACCGTTAATGGGAAGGCTGAATGGACCCAGTTGATTGATCAATCAACTTGGGTACCAACCAGTTTGTTGGATTCTCTTGCGATTATCAGTAGCCGCTAGTGATAATCATGGTCTTTTCACAGCAGGGACTGCTTCCCCCACCAGAAGAAGACAACAGCCTGGCACGAGAGATTCCCACATCAACCATGGCTGTGTTGACTGGGGAATCAAGCAAATTTCTTTCTGGCAACCTGTGGTTGCCGGAAAGACATTTTCCAGTTAGGGATATCATTCCCCCTTGACTGCACAGGCGCAATCCGAGCCGATGGAAATCACCGATCCTGATCAGCTGCTTTCAGGTGTACCCGCCCCTCAGTTGTTACTGCAACAGGTCCAGAGCGACGTAGACCTCGCTGTAAGTGGCCAGTCGGCCTCGCTTCGCTCGCTCGGCTTCCTGGCTCTTTTTTTTAACATGCTCCAAGTCCCACGTGGATGGTACGGAATGAGCCTGGAAGTCGCCCCGTGCATGTGCCACCTAAAGAACAGCTAATCAGGTTCTGAGGTTTCTGTGGGCTATGTCTTCACCTGCGCAGTCGAGGCCGGACCCTATCCGATAGGGGAACTAGCTTGACAAGGCACCGGTCTTAGTTTTAGGTTCTGTCTGTTAGACGATATACAGTTCTGCCAACATGTTGTCAATCCCAGGTTTTCTGTTAAGCCTTATGCCGCGTACACACGATCATTTTTGGGCGTAAAAAAAACATTGTTTTTAAAAAAAACTTCATTTAAAATGATCGTGTATCAGGCCCCGTACACACACCGAGTTTCTCGGCAGAATCCAGCAAGAACCTCGATGGAAGACGTATTCTGCCGAGAAAACCGGTCGCGTGTACACTTTTCGCCGAGCATCCCGTCGGGAAGCTTGTCGAGCCAAAAAGAGAGCATGTTCTCTATTTCCTCGTTGTTCTATGGGGAAATTTGGCTCGACGAGCTTTTCGACAGCTGAACGGGAACCTCGACGGGCGGAACGATGAGTTTAGCCCGACGAGTTTCTCGGTCGTGTGTACGCGGCCTGAGCTTCACATCATTTTTCGGGTTCTGAAAAACAAATTTGTTTTTTTCAGAACATGCTGCATTTTTTTAACGACGTTTTAAACAATGTCGTTTTTTGGGTTGTAAAAAATTATCGTGTGTGGGCTAAAACGATGTTAAAAGCCGCGCATGCTCAGAAGCAAGTTATTAGACGAGGAGCGGTAAAACTACCATTCGTAATGGAGTAAGCACATTCATCACGCTGTAACAGACAGAAAAGGGCAAATCGTCTTTTACTAACACGGAATCAGCTAAAGCAGCCCCAAGGGTGGCGTCACCCGCATGGAACTTCCCCTTTATAGTGCCGTCGTACGTGTTGTACGTCACCGCGCTTTGCTAGAGCATTTTTTTTTAAACAATGGTGTGTAGGCAATGTCGTTTTAATGATGAAGTTGGAAAAACATTGTTTTTTCTACATGCCGAAAAACGTTGTTTTTTTTTCATGCCAAAAATGATCGTGCGTACGCGGCATAATACAACGATCGGATTATCCAACGGGAATTGTGTGATGACAGGCTGTTGTTGGAAAATCCGACCGTTTGTACGCTCCATCGAACAATTGTCAGATTTTCCATGGATAAATGTGAGAAAGCATGCTTTAAAATTGTCTGCCAACAACTGTGTTGTCGTGTGTACAGAAGTCCATCGCACAAAACAAAGTACAAACACGCATGCTCAGAAGCAATGCTCACCATAACAGAACATAAGTAGAAATTGCCCAAAGGGTGGCGCTAAAGAGCTGAAAAACCACATAGTTTCATGTTTGTTGGCCGACAATTGTTTGCCATTTGTATCCGATACAAGTTCCTGGCCAATGCCCTTCGGACAAAAGTCCTACGATTTGTCCAATGAAAATCCGATCGTGTGTATGAGGCTTTAGACTACCCTGCATGATATGCAAACAAACTGTGCCATGCATGCTGTCTGTAACCAATATTAACTTTTCTCTAAAAATAAACATAAAAGCTATAAAAAAAACATCAAGCTTTCAAACCATTTTTTTTTTTTAAACATACCAAAAACCATTGTATTTTCCCTCGAAGATATCACTAAGCTTTCAGAGGGATCCTTCTGTCAGATCTTGGTGTGCAGCACACTGAATGCTGACGTTTTTAATTATGACCTCCCCGTACGCTTGTCATGGCACAGAGAATTTACCCGGCTGGCACGATACGGGTTCTCGTATAAGACTGATGGACTTGGATTTTCCAAATTTTGCAGGATTTCATAAGGGCAGGACTTCTGCATTTTAAAATACACTTACTCTATATATAGAATATGAATATACATATAGACACGCACAAGATAAGCTTGCATTAAGCTCGCCGAGCTATGTACACATTGTTGAATGCACAGCAGGACAATGGATAGTATATTAGATATATACAATTAGCTTTCCTTGCAGTCTGTGCTTTGTGGGCAAGTTGTATGTATATATAGTTGATTATATACATACACATATAGTGGTCATCGGTGACTGGTATAGAGGACACAGCCAGGTCTTACTGGTACAAGAGCCCTTATCCTTGTAGTTGTAATGATCTCATATCATAGATAGTGCATTGTGGGGATTTTGTTGGTACGGAGGTAATATCCCCCTCCCCCGTCCAATCCGTGTGCTCCCAGAAGGCTCTGGTGTAAAGTTGGCCAAGCAGGTGCTGATTAGGTAGTGGATGGGACCTGCACAAAGATCCCCTGGGAGTCCGTACGTGCTAGCTTGCTCGGTGGCTCGAGGGAGTTGGAGGAATCGATATTTAGTGAAAGCTCATGGGTTACTTCCTCATCACTCTCGTCGTCTTCTTCTTCTTCCTCATCTGGCCAGGCAGAATTAAAAAGACAAAAATTAAACATGTAGAGCTTTTTTTTTTTTATATACTCGAGTATAAGCCGAGGCACCTAATTTTACCAAAAAAAAAAAAAAAAAAAGGGGAAACATATTTACTCGAGTATAAGCCTAGGGTGTCCCATGTGCATGCCTCACTGTCTCCATGTGCATGCCTCACTGTGCCCATGCTTAGACTGACGTTTAACATGGTAGTCTATGGAAGGGGTGCCCGGCGTTGAAAAATCGGTGCTCCCCAGCCGTAGGTCCCCCAGACAACAAACTGTGCACACTTGTAGAGAAGAAATGGGGCTAAATGTGTCCCAAGTTTTAGGGCCAAGGGACCAACGACTGGCCGGTACCAGGTCCCCAAAGTTACCAAATAAATTACCATTTAACATGGGAGTCTATGGAAGGGGTGCCCAGCATTGAAAAATCGGTGCTCCCTGGCTGTAAGTCCCCCTGACAACAAACGTTGCACACTTGTAGAGTAGTTGGGCTAAATGTGTGCCAAGTTTGGGGTCCAGGGGACCTACGGCTGGCCAGTACCAGGTCCCCAAAGTCCGGGAGATCAGGCGCAAAAAGGTGACTTGAGTATAAGGCGAGGGGGGCATTTTCAGCACACAAAAAAAGTGTTTAAAAACTCGGCTTATATTCCAGTATATACGGTATATTTAAAATAAAAATAAAAATGGATTGTATTATTTTTTATTAGAGCTCGTTCACACTCGTGTTGATTAGACATTTGCAATTCGTTTCGTTACAAATTCGTTTTTTTAACAAGAGGATAAATTGGGGTTTTTAAGGTGCAGAATACGATGAAATGATATCAACTATGATATATAAAAAAGGACTTGTCTTGTTTGGAATAATTTAAAATTATGCATATGGTATATAATCGACTGTTCATGTAATTAATATATGTATATGTTTTTTCTCAAAAGAAGGCTTGTACCTTTAACTGGACAGCATCCCCCGAAGAAGAGTGAAATATGGGCGAAACATGTTGGGAACGCCATCTCATAGTGCTGTATCCATAATACTTTACTTGCCAATTGTTATCTTTTTTGTTTCAAAGTTTTTATTAGCATTTTCACATCAAATATAACAATAGCAAAATAAGTAGACATTGTATCATTTGCAGAGTACCTGATGATTGTTTACACGAGTAAGAACACTGGGTACCTTTTTATTGGCACTTAGAAGGTACTCATCAGGCTCCTTATTAAACCAAGAAGATGTAAAGCAGGGGGAAAGAGAAGAAAGAAAATTAAAAAGAGGGGGAGGGGAAGACCCCCGAGCTCTGGTCCGTGCCATTCGAAGGTTTCTCAGATCGGAGCCGTGTGGGGATCTCCCATCAAGTAACTGACCAATTGTTATCTTTTAACAATTTATTAATTGCTCTTTAAATAAAAAATATTTTTTATATATCATAGTTGATATAATTTCATCGTATTCTGCACCTTAAAAAATAGGATTTTTGTACTTACCGTAAAATCCATTTCTCTGAGTTCATGGACGGACACAGCACTTCCTTAACTGTAGGGTATTATCATCCTTCCTCCAAGAGAGTTAGGCAGAAAAACAGCAGTAAAAGTGTTAACACACTCTGCTCCACACAGCTCCTCCCAGGGAGCATGGACCCCCAGGTATATATTCCCCACTCTGCCCCTGCAGCCTCAGTTCGTAACAAAGCAGTACAAACAAGGAGGGGAGGGTGCTGTGTCCGTCCATGAACTCAGAGAAATGGATTTTACGTTAAGTACAAAAATCCTATTTTCTCTTTCGTTCATGGACGGACACAGCACTTCCTTAACTGTAGGGACGTCCCAAAGCAGTGTCAAAGATTCGAGGGGTGGGAAAACACAACACAGCAAACAAGCTGCACCCCAACAGAAAACAGAGATTCCCAACAGGGGAACCCCAACCTCAAACTGCCGCCTGCAACACTTTGCGGCCGAAAGAAAGCATCCGAAGATGCACTCACATCCACCTTGTAGAATTTTGAAAGGTGTGGGCCGAAGACCAGGTCGCAGCCTTGTAACACAGAGGCTTGATGACGGAAAGCCCAAGAGGCCCCAATTGCCCTTGTCGAATGCGCCATAACCCGGAAGGGGGGCGCCTTTCCCTTCAAAGCATAGGCCTGAATGACAACTTGTCTGATCCACCAAGAAATGGTGGCCGCCGGGACTGCCAGCCTTTCTTAGGACTGGCAACCGACACGAACAGTGAGTCTGACCTCCGAAATGGAGCCGTAGCAGACAAATACACACCTAGGGCTCGAACCACGTCTAGGGAATGTAGAGAGGCCTCCTTGCGGTTCTTAGGCTGAGGACACAAAGTAGGCAACACGATGTCCTCATTAATGTGAAAGGCCGAAACAACCTTCGGAAGAAGAAAAGGCTGTGGGCGCAACACCACCTTATCCTTGTGGATGACCAAGTATGGAGCCTTGCAGGACAAGGCCGCCAGTTCAGACACCCGTCTGATCGAGGTAATTGCAACCAGAAAAACTACCTAGAGCTAGACCGAACGGGAGGGCCACAAATTGGAAGTGTTCCTCCCCGATCGCGAAGCGTAGAAACTTCTGGTGCCCTGACCATATGGGGACATGGAGATATGCGTCCATGATGTCCAGGGACGCCATGAATTCCCCCTGACGGAGCGCAGCTATCACCAAGAGGATCGCCCCCATCCGGAAGTGTTGCACTTTGACAAAACAATTGAGGGCCTTGAGGTCCAGAATCGGCCGGCCCCAGTCTCTTTTGGGTACCACGAACAGGTTGGAATAAAACCCCTGAAACCGTTCCTCTGGGGGAACCGGTACCACCACCCCCCTCTGAGCAACAGATCCTGGACAGCGACTGAGAGCGCTTTCCGACGCTCCAGAGGGAGCTGGAGGTTGGAGGGGAAGAATCTGTGTGGTGGGTAAGAAAGAAATTCTATTTTGTACCCCGAGGAAACTACCTCGCAAACCCACCGATCGGAGAGAAGAGATCCCCACCGAGCCGCGAAGTCGCGAAGACGTCCCCCCACCCGAGTCCCGGGTGGGGGCAACCCTTCATGCGGAGGCAGGCTTGTCCGCAGGCTTACGCAGCTTGCGGGTCCAGGGACGCTTATGCCCACCAGCGGGCGCCTTGGGGCCCTGAAAACCCCTTCCTGCTGCCCCGGGCGGCGCGAAAAAAAAACGCTTGGGGGTGGTAAAGGAGGAACCCGGCTTGCGGCGAGGTTCCTTCCCCTTTCCCGCCTGCGGGAGTAGAGTACTCTTACCCCCTGTGGCGGCTTTAATGATCTCGTCCAAGGACTTCCCAAACAGCCAGTCACCCTTGAAAGGTAGATCTATCAAGGCTTTCTTTGAGGCCTGGTCCGCAGACCAACACTTGAGCCATACCATACGGCGAATCACCACCGCGTAGGCGGAGGCCCTGGAAAGCAAGGGGATCGTGTCCAAGGCCGACTCACAAACAAACTTTAGGCCCTGCACCAACTGGTCAGCGAGGTCCAAACAGGTCTCAGAGGCACCCTGTGCCTCAAGGTCCTGGTACAGGCACTTGGCCCGTTCGGTGAGTGTCTGCGACACCAGTGCCCCGACCAGTGCCGGTCTAACAGCCGAACCGATGACCGTGAATAGGTAGCGGGCTACAGCCTCCACCTTTCTATCAACGGGGTCCTTAAATGCGGAGGCCCCTTCCACTGGCAGCGTGGTGGCCTTTCTCAGTCTGGACACCGGAGTGCCGCCGCCGCGATGTGTTGTGCTGTACCGCCGATTTGCGGTCTTTTGCAGGCTGTTTTGTGAGCACTAGAGTAAAAAACTCAGCCAAAATGGCCGCCGTGTGACTGAGGCCAAACACACGCGGACCGCAAGAAAATGGCCGCCGAGCGGCAGGTACGATGTCGGCGCGAAAACGGGTTAACCCCTTCACCGCCGTATACAGTGAGGCCCTACACAGCCAACTGCCAGGCCCAAAACTTTAGGCCCTCGCACATAAAAACACCTCAGCACAGCAGCCCCGCACAGACAACAGTCAGTGACAAAAAACACCTCAGCACAGCGGAGTTAACCCCCGCACCGCCGCATAGCACAGTGAGGCCCTGCGCAGCGCACGCTGCTAGGCCCAGTAAAACACCTCACAGCACCACAGCCAGCACCAAGAACCCCAGACACTAGTCCCCTCAGGCACAGCTCAGTGAAAATGGCCCCCCAGGAGCGTCCCCCCCCTCACAGCCGCCCAGCATGGGGAAGGAGGTAGAGGAAGGGAGAGAGGAAAGTAGGGCAGACCCTCAGTCGACCTCCCCAGGGAAGCACCAGCCATACCTACCTTGCCAGGCAAGGCATCTACTCACCCATCCTGCGACCACCCGGCTGGCGACCTTCCTGACTGAACCAAAATCCGCGAACGGCATGGCAGTCGGCCAGACACACTGTGACCAGGCCATTGAGACCGGTCATATGTGTGCCCTAGGACCGAAGTCCCCCGGCCACCCTTGGAGCGATGGGGCATGTCGTGGACGACCACTAGCCAAGCTGAGGTCGGACACGCTCGATGGCCAGACATGGGAAGACTACAAGGATCACGGATCCAGCCTGTCGCCCAGTCGGCTGTTGATAGTAGATCACAGGATCCAAAAAGGCAGGAACAAAACAATAAATTGAGCAAAAAAAACGAAGAAAAAGCCAGAGACATGGACTCCAGCAGGCCATGCTCTCCTGAATTAGGCAGAAAAAACCTGAGGCTGCTGGGGCAGAGTGGGGAATATATACCCGGGGGACCATGCCCCCTGGGAGGAGCTGTGTGGAGCAGAGTGCGTTAACACTTTTACTGCTGTTTTTCTGCCTAACTCTCCTGGAGGAAGGATGATAATACCCTACAGTTAAGGAAGTGCTGTGTCCGTCCATGAACGAAAGAGAAATCCCAATTTATCCTCTTGTATCTATCTAATCAAGAGATGTGGTGCTAATAATAAGTTGATGTGCCCGTGGTTATAAAGTTATTTTCCTTTAGCTTTTTAACTCATTTCCTCAAATTTGGAACTTCAGAAAATATCCAAATTAACGAAAACTCATTTAACTAATTTTTCCAAATATTCGGTATTTATAAAATCCGAAAATAAACGAAAATTTGAAAATAGACTGGAAATTCGAAAATCTGAAAGAATGACTAGATAACTATTAAATTATAGGTATTGGAATTTTCTTTAAAATGTTTCTGTTAGTAAATGTAACAAATACGAATTTATCCGAAGTTACGAATTATCTGAAATAACGAATGTCGCATCTAAATAAATGGAACAGCGCACATTAATAAGACTAAAAAGGTTTTATTATTATTTATTATTATTAATTCATTATGTTCCATTTGTTTAGAGATTCTTTATTTTGTAACTTCAGAGAAGTTTGTATTTGTTACGTTCACAAACAGCCAAAATTTGAAAGGAAATTCCAATACCTATAATTTAATAGTTTATTATCCATTAGTAATTTTTCAGATTTTTGAATTTCCGTTCTAACTAATAATAACTAACTATTAAATTATAGGTATTGGAATTTCCGTTCAAATTTGGCTGTTAGTGAACGTAACGAATTTATCCGAAGTTACGAATTATCTGAAATAACGAATGTCGCATCTAAACAAATGGAACTGCACGCATTATAATAATAAAAAAAAAAAAAAACGTTATTATTATTATTGTTATTTATTATTATTATTAATTCATTACGTTCCATCCGTTTAGATATTCGTTATTTTGTAACTTTGGATACATTTGTATTTGTTACATTCACAAACAGCCAAAATTTGAAAAAGGAAATTCCAATGCCTATAATTTAATAGTTAGGTTTTATTAGTTAGCTAGTTAGTTAATTTTTTTGAATTTACGGATTTTCGGATTTACGAATCTTCAAATTTTCGAATTTAGGGATTTCGGATTTCTGCATTTTCGAATTTACAAATTTTATGAATTTCGATCATAAAGAATGATCCAAAAAAAATAAAAAATTTATAAAATTAAAAATAACACATTTTTCGGCAGTGCACATGTTTAGTGTTGATTATGAAAAACAAAGCAATGCTCATGAATGCACCTATAGCATGTATGATTTGTTTACAGCGTGTTTTTGTTGTGTTTCTGAAGCATTTAAGAAGCTTCAAGAAATCTTGATAAGTGTTGCTTTGATAGTGGGAAGTGATGTCAAGGCCAGGACAAGGGGTGGGCAGGAGGGGAAGCTGGGCACTGTGGAATCATGCGAGGTGGGACGAGGAGATACAATCAACTAAGGGAAGTTTACTTTCCTTTAATAAAGAGATGGACATCTAAAGCTCTGGGGCAAATGTATGAATGCTTATGCCCTGTATAATATACACAGAACCCTATGAGACAGATATGTACAGTGTTTTACAATTCTAGATACTATATATGAAAATATAGAGAAAGAGGGGGTACCAAAATGGTAACCCACAGGTCAGACTTTAAAGGCACAATGGAAAGTATGCAAAAATATTACAATATTTATTGAAAGTAGTACATGGTACATAAAGAACATTTAGAAGAATTAAAAAGCATATATATATATATATATATATATATATATATATATATAAAAATACATGGTAGAAAAGTGAGCCCCTGCGCGTCAACGCGTTTCACTGTTTAGCTTTGTCAGGACACATACAGGGATCATTGGAAAAGTTTATGGATAAGACTACTATCTTTCCAAAAGTGAGACCCGTTTTTTCCCTTTCTAACAATCCCTGAATGTGTCCTGACGAAGCTAAACAGCAAAACGTGTTGACGCACAGTGGCTAACTTTTCTTTTTTTTGGGGCTCACTTTTCTAACATGTATTTTATATATATGTTTTTTAATTCTTCTAAATGTTCTTTGTGTACCATGTACAACTTTCAATAAATATTGTAATACTTTGGTATCCCCTCCCCCTCTTTCTCTATAGTTAACTATTTACGGATGTGGCCATGCGAGTGTTTTTTCTTAAATTTTCAGATACTATATATGCAATCAGGCTCTGCCTAGAGCTGACATAGTGAATCTGCACATATGGAACACAAGGCAAAAATGTTTTAAATGCTCCACAACCTCTATGACCCAATAGCCCCCCCCCCCCCTTCCATTAAAGAGATATTAAACCCAAATCCTTAGATGTGGTGGTGGCATTGGTTTTCTTTTTTACGGCTTCTTCCCTCTATCGTCACCTGGTGATCTGGCCAGTAACACACCACATGTATTAGAGTGCCTATAGCAGCATACAGCAACGGAGATACCTTTGGACAGCAGCATCAGGGCCAGTGTTCTGTTGATATGTGCCTGCGCATGCGCAGAATGGAAGGGCACTCCAGCTGGGATGTTGATTAGCTGGAGTGACATCACCATGGAGCATGCGCACATTGTCTGAGCCTTTTTTCCACAGGAGATACAATTTCTCGGCCACAATTTAATGCTGTGCAAACAGCGGAGGGACACTGTATTTGTCATATTGTGCCTCGCTGTTGCGCCGCGGTTTTACACCAAGGCACAATCTGACATGTACAAAGTCCCTCCACTCTTTGCATAGCTTTTAATTGTGGCCGTGAAATGGTATCGCCCGTCAAAAAAACCCTCCTACGATGTGTGCATGCGCTATGGTAACGTCACTCCAGCTGATCGGCAACTCAGCTGGAGTGCTTTTCCGTACTGTGCATGCACGGGCACTTTTTGACGGAGGGCACAAATCGATAGAACACCGGCACCAGCATAAGGCTGCTTAGGGAGCCGCCTTGGGGCACCAGGATGGGGGGGCCACTTACCCTTGTCCTGATCCATGGGTTGCGATGAGCTGTTCACGTTTGCAAACTAAAAAACAAAAGACATTACTCTTAGGTGAAAGGAAGAGGGTATACGGGAGCGTACATGTTTATATGAAGATCACCAACATTTGAGGCTTAAGAGCGGACCAGCTGTGGACCTTACCTCTCCCATGACAGCGATGGGGGTCTCTCCCCGGGCTTGGGCCACCCTATGCTCTATCAGATAATACATGTACTCGTCATACAGCAGGCGGATAAGATGGAAGGAGCCAAAGCTGGCCGCACTGCGCAGAGTGAGATCTCGAATCACCATCGAGCTGCAAATGAAAACAGAAGAATCTGTTTGTCACGTCACATGACTAGTTCTGTGTCCAATCATACCTCTCCCTCACACGTCACTACTACATCACAACAGAAAATGGAGGGGGAATCTCAGAAAGGAACAAAACAGCTTTTTAAAGTATGTCTGGAAATTGGCAGATTTTTATTACTGTGTCACCAGCGAAGAGATTTAACCTCACTTCCTGTCTTAGTGACTGGTGCCGATGGGTCAGGAAAAGCAGATAAATCTGCCCAAAGAGGATCCAGACAGCAAAAAAATTGCCAGAACTTCTATCTTTCCACCCTCTCTCCAAAATAAATGCCTTATTTCAAAACCTTAATCACCCACCTGTAGAAGGACCACTTGAGGAGAAAGAGTTTGGCAGCCTTGGAAAAACTGGGTGATCCCTGATGTGGCTTCAGCACTTGAGAGACGACGCTATCCAGCCACTCGGCCCACTGCTCCAGTGAGCTCTGCTGTTGTAACGTTAGCTTAAAGTCCTGCTCCAGCCGATGGACAACGCGATCCGCACAGCGACACACCCAGGATGCCTGCTCCTAAGGAGAGAGGACACAGTTTGCTTCAATGCTGGTGGACAACCTCAGAGACATGGCTTGTACAGAAACACAAGAGAAAGAACGTAGGGGAAGAGAGGAAAAGTGCACTTCAGTGCTGGAGGGGAGCACCAGAGATACGGCATGTATAGGAAGAATAGAGAGAGGAGACAGTGCTGGAGGGGAGCACCAGAGATACGGCATAGAATAGAGAGGAGACAGTGCTTCAGTGCTGGAGAGGAGACAGTGCTTCAGTGCTGGAGGGGATCACCAGAGATACGGCATGTATAGGAAGAATAGAGAGGAGACAGTGCTTCAGCACTGGAGGGGAGCACCAGAGATACAGCATGTATAGGAAGAATAGAGAGGAGACCGTGCTTCAGTGCTAGAGAGGAGACAGTGCTTCAGTGCTGGAGGGGAGCACCAAAGATATGGCATGTATAGGAAGAATAGAGAGAAGACAGTGCTTCAGCACTGGAGGGGAGCACCAGAGATACAGCATGTATAGGAAGAATAGAGAGGAGACCATGCTTCAGTGCTAGAGAGGAGACAGTGCTTCAGTGCTGGAGGGGAGCACCAAAGATATGGCATGTATAGGAAGAATAGAGAGAAGACAGTGCTTCAGCGCTGGAGGGGAGCACCAAAGATATGGCATGTATAGGAAGAATAGAGAGAAGACAGTGCTTCAGCGCTGGAGAAGAGCACCAGAGATGCGGCATATATGGGAAGAATAGAGAGGAGACAGTGCTTCAGTGCTGGAGGGGAGCACCAAAGATATGGCATGTATAGGAAGAATAGAGAGGAGACAGTGCTTCAGTGCTGGAGGGGATCACCAAAGATATGACATGTATAGGAAGAATAGAGAGAAGACAGTGCTTCAGCGCTGGAGAAGAGCACCAGAGATGCGGCATATATGGGAAGAATAGAGAGGAGACAGTGCTTCAGCGCTGGAGAAGAGCACCAGAGATGCGGCATATATGGGAAGAATAGAGAGGAGACAGTGCTGGAGGGGAGCACCAGAGATACGGCATGTATAGGAAGAATAGAGAGGAGACAGTGCTGGAGGGGAGCACCAGAGATACGGCATGTATAGGAAGAATAGAGAGGAGACAGTGCTTCAGCGCTGGAGGGGAGCACCAAAGATATGGCATGTATAGGAAGAATAGAGAGAAGACAGTGCTTCAGCGCTGGAGAAGAGCACCAGAGATGCGGCATATATGGGAAGAATAGAGAGGAGACAGTGCTTCAGTGCTGGAGGGGAGCACCAAAGATATGGCATGTATAGGAAGAATAGAGAGGAGACAGTGCTTCAGTGCTGGAGGGGATCACCAAAGATATGGCATGTATAGGAAGAATAGAGAGGAGACAGTGCTTCAGTGCTGGTAGGAGAGCACCAGAGATACAGCATGTATAGGAAGAATAGAGAGAAGACAGTGCTTCAGCGCTGGAGAAGAGCACCAGAGATGCGGCATATATGGGAAGAATAGAGAGGATACAGTGCTTCAGTGCTGGAGGGGAGCACCAGAGATACAGCATGTATAGGAAGAATAGAGAGAAGACAGTGCTTCAGCGCTGGAGAAGAGCACCAGAGATGCGGCATATATGGGAAGAATAGAGAGGAGACAGTGCTTCAGTGCTGGTAGGAGAGCACCAGAGATACAGCATGTATAGGAAGAATAGAGAGGAGACAGTGCTTCAGTGCTGGAGGAGAGCACCAGAGATACAGCATGTATAGGAAGAATAGAGAGGAGACAGTGTACTTCAAAGCTGATGGTCAAACACCAGAAATTCACAAGAGGCAAAGAGTGGAGGAGTGCGTAGACAGTGCATGTCTGTGCTAGAAGACAACCCCAGAAACATGGCTTGCACAAAAGTATACAAGAGGCAGAAAGGGGAGGCAGGGTCTGCCTGTGCTGGAGGACAACCCCAGAGACATGGCTTGTACATTGACACACATGAGACAGAGAGTATGGGGTAGAGGAGGTATGACTCTTCAGTACTGGAGGACAACCCCAGAGACATGGGAGGAGAGAGGAGAGAAAGCATGCTTCAATGCTGGAGAACAACAGATATGCACAACAGGCAGAGACAAGAGACAGCATTTCTGTACTGGAGGACAACCCCAAAGACACGGTTTGTACAAAGGTGCAGAGGAGAAAGCGTGGGGGGAGAGGAGGTAGGACTCTTTAGTACTGGAGGACAACACCAGAGACATGGCCTGTACAGAGATGCACGAATGGGTGAGAGTTGGAGGTAGTGGAGGCAGTGCTCTTCTGGACTGGAGGACAACATTAGATACATAGTTTGCACCTTGGTATACAAGAGGCAGAGAAGGGAGGCAGTGTCTGTCTGTGCTGGAGTATAACCTCAAAGGTATGGCTTGTACAAAAGACGCAGAGGAGACAGGGAGTAGGGGGGAGAGGAGGCAGGACTCTTCGATACTGGAGGACAACCTAAGAGACATGGCTTGTACAGAGACATGTGGATGGGCGAGAGTTTAAGGAAAAAGAGGCAGTGCTCTTCTGTACTGGAGGACAGAGGCATGGCTTGTGCAGAGGTATACAAGAAGATAATAGAGGAGACAATGTTTGTCCATGCTAGTGAACAACCTCGAGGCATGGTTTGTACAAAGACATACACAAGGCATAGGATGGGGGTAAGAGGAGACCATACTTCAGTGCTGGAGGGCAACACCAGAGACACACAAGTGGCAGAGAGAGTAGACAGTGCTGGGGGACAATGCCAGAGAATTGGCTAGTACAGAGGTATATAATAGGCAGAGAGAGGAGACAGTTCACTCCAGATTTGGAGAAAACCATACCAGAAAACACATTACTTCCCCATGTGAGAAGACACAGAAGGATGTGAGAGTTCTGAAAACTTGATAGAAGAAGTAAGGAATTAAAACTGAAAAGGAAAGAAATGTGGCTACCTGCACATTGGTGAAATCTACACGGTTCAGGTCGTTAGCATCTGGTTGATCTGAGCGGTATTCTGCAGCACAGCGCGGGCGGCCTGGGCCAGGTGATTTAGCGATGTATAGCGCCGCAACGTCTGGGCAAATGCACTTGCAGCACCAACCTGGGTCATAGGAGAAGACAGATGGAAAAGAAACTGTTTCAGCATGCTATTTTCTTTAAATGTCTTTAGTGCCAACATTTCCAGTGGCACTGTAGAAAATAGCATCAGGAAAAAAAGATAACAACATGAAACATCAGGTACATTCAGTGTAGTACCGTATATAAAATTGCAGATCAACGAGATATTAAAGTGTTTTTTTTTTAGTAGAGTAGGAGGGCTAGAACCCCTGTCAGCTTCCTTTTGGTGCCGTGTCTCTGTTGCAGATTTGTCATCGCTTCCTGTCTGTTAAAGCAGTTCCACTAGTTTTTGTGTTTATTGAAAGTCAGTAGCTACAAAAAGTGTACCTGCTGACTTTTAATAAACAGACACTTACCTGTCCCAGGATCCAGCGATGTGGTCACCCAAACCCTCGCCTCTCCCCGGTTCCGACATTATAAGTGTGGGCACCTGGCTGTGACAGCTTAAGGCAAGGGTGCCCAACCAGTGGCTCGGTGGCCACATGTGGCCCGCGTAGCCCTCTGATGTGGCCCATGACCTCCTGCTTTGGGATGGAATAGAATACTGTTATTAAAAGTTAAATTTATTACTAAAAGTCACAGTATATAGATGCGCATATGTGTTCTACAGTGATTACTGGGCTGCTTTCAAACTGATCGGCAGGTGCGCAGCAATGCACCAGGGGCTACCTGCACTGAGCCAAAGACTTCTGTTATAATCTGGGAGTTTGGTTCGCTTTCTGAAAGTGCACCACATGCACCGCGCTGCACATGTGGTGCTAGTAAACCTCAGTGCATCAGTTTGAAAGCAGCCTTAGTCCCCTTTCACACGGTAAGTCCGACCCAATCGAAACCCTCTATTCACCTCTAAGAAGTGGCAGATGTCCATTTACAACTGCCTACCTCCAACATGATCTCCAAAAAAAAAAAAAAAGAGTAGCGTGAGCTCTATAGAGTAGAGTGGGCTGTGTTGCATATGCAGAGCGCACAAGGACCTGCCAACTGCCTGCTCCGCTCATTGTGTCCCATGACTGGTTACCAAGTCGCTTAAGTGGCCCTCGCTCTTCAAAAGGTTGGGCACCCCTGGCTTACAGCCGGGTGCGCACGGTTTGAGGAAGGGGGCGAGGAGAATTTGAGATCCTCGAGTCACCTAGGCAGCCCGAACTAAGGTGGGAGCAGGGCAGCCATCACAAATTTCGGGGCCCCTTACACAGCTTTAGGCAGGGCCCCCCTGGAGCAGAGAACCCGGGGAGGGTGCTGATGAAAAAAAAAAAAAAAAAGTGTAATCTCTTCTCTCCTGACGCAAGATAAGTGTGGGGGGGGGGGGGGCTGGGGACCATCGGCCCCCTTACAGGTGTAATGCAAACAAAAAAAAGAAAGGGAGGTGTAAGGGGCCATGTTGAACATCAGGGCCCTTACAGGTGTAATGCAAAAAAATAAAAAAATAAACGGGAGGGGGGGCCCCCTTACAGGTTGTAATGCCTGTACCCCCCTGAAGGTGGCAATGGGTGGGAGCAGGTACCTGTCAAAATGAGGTACCTGCCCTGCACCCCCAAAAAATGCCATGCCAAATGTGGCACAGAAGGGGGAGAGGGATGTTTAAAGCAAAACTTCCCTTTTTGGGTGAAGCTCTGCTTTAAACTGTTATCACCAAGATGGTAAGTGAGGGAAAATCTTTCCCCAAACAGTATTAAAAGCCTATCAGGGGTTCCAATCCTCCACTCTATCCAAAATAAAGACTATATTTTATCTACATGAGAGGCAATACCTTCACCTGGAAATGGCTCATGTGACCAGAGGAGTGACGTTTAGACACCGCTGTCCAGGGCTGGACTGGGACAAAAATTTGGTCCTGGACTTCATCCAGACTGGCCCACTTCAAAAGGTCTTTCCCATCTCGGCCGGACAACTCCCGCACCCCCCCTGGCCACCCAAGCCCCTCTCCCCCTTCACTAGCCGTTCTACTTTATTAGAGTAGAACGGTTGGTACTGGTACTCTTATAGGCAGTACCAGTGGGGAAGCTAGACATTATTTCACCCGGGGCAAAGAATCAGTTCAGTCCCCCCCTCCTCCTCCCCCCCCCTTATGGGACAAGATTAGGCAGAAGTGAGAAACTCCCAGGCCATAGCTGTTGAGTCAGCTGTCTGTCCCCCTCCCCAATGCTCCTCTGTCGTCGTCCCTGCTCCTCTGGTCCTCCCCCTGCTTCTCTGTTCCCCCCAGTGATCGCTGCGGGGAGGAAGAGGAGGTGAGCACTGCGGGAAGGGAGAGACAAAGGAGCAGAGGGATCGGCAGTCCGCTGTCACTGAAGCCGGCCCACTGAGCCATCGGCCCCCCGGGAAACTCACTGTAGTCCCAATGGCCAGTCCATCTCTGCCGCTGTCTAATCTGCATCTCTGCCTGAACAGTATTTCTGGCAACTGGAGAGATATGTGACCATAGTCAAGAAACTAATCACATGAGCCACATCTTGGAGAGAATAATGTTTTACATTCATTCAGAAGGACATTTTTTTGATGTTGAAAGGATTTTATGCAATTATCCAGTCTTGAGCGTGACATAGTTGCAATCACCTTAATTTCTTCATGTCTCTGAGTTGCAGTTCCACCATTAACCACTGGGAGCACCACTGAGATTAAGGAATGATTCCTGTTCATCTTACCTTCACTCTGACCATCTCCTCCGGGATATTCATCATTGCACTTGTTAACCAACTCTCTAGACTCTTGGCAAAGTTTCGGATGGCCTGTGTCAGGGCACCTGAGGAAACAGAGTTTGGGAAATGGTTACCTGCAAGTCATGCTAGAAAACACAACATATTAAAGAAAATATTCACAGCCACTTAAAGGAAACCTGTCAAGAGAGAAACATTGAGGCTGACACAGCTGACCTTTTTTCTCTTTCGTTCATGGACAGACACAGCACTTCTATTCTTTACTGTAGGGTATATACCTTCCTCCAGGAGATTGTTAGGCAGAACAGCAAACAAAGTGTTAACACACTTGCTCCTACAGCTCCTCCCAGGGGGCGTGGTCCCCCGGGTATATATCCCCCCACACTGCCAGAGCAGCCTCAGTTTTTTTCTGCCTAATCTGAGGAGATTCATGGCCTGTGCTGGAGTCCATGTGCTCTGGCCCTTTTTTCTTCACGATTTTTTTAGTTTTCTTGTTTTTGTTCCTGCTTTTTTTTGGATCCTGTGATCTTCTAGCAACTGCCGACAGGGTGACAAGCTGGATCTTGAAATCCTTGTAGTCGACCCTGTTCGGGCCATCGTGCATGTGCCGGCCTCAGTTCTGCTCGAGTCCGTTGCTCCAGGGGTGGCGGGGGACTTCGGTCCTAGGGCACCCATATGACCGACCTTGACGGCTGTGTCACAGTGTGTCTGGCCGACTGCCATGCCGTTCGCGGATGTTGGTTCAGTCAGGAACGTCGCCAGCCGGTGTTAGCAGGATGGGTAAGTAGTCACCTTGTCTCACAAGGTAGGTATGGCTGGCGCTTCCTTGGGGAGGTCGAACGAGGGTCTGCCCTGCTTTCCTCTCTCCCCCTCCTCTACCTCCTTCCCTCTTGGGCGGCTGCGGGGTCTCTCCTGGGGGGGGGGGGGGGCATTCCACCGGGCTGTGGCTGTGTGGGGCTGTTTTTTTTTCGCTGGGGGGGGGGCCTTGTGTGGGCGCTGTGTTGCTGTTGCAGTGGGAGCTACCTATGTTTTTTACTTTTATTTAACTGGCTGTGCAATTGTGAGGTGTTTTCTTCGCTGCGGCGCTGAAGGGGTTAACCCCACTCGGTGCGCGCCAAGGCAGCGTTCTCCGCGGTCGGCGGCCATTTTCCTGTGGCCCGTGGACGCACTTTTCTCCTCACAGCGGCGGCCATCTTGGGTGAGCCTTCCCTCTAGTGCCTGTAACGGCGCACAAGAAAAAAAAAAAAAAAGGCCGCACAGGGCTCAGCACAGCGCAGCAGCTCGCCTCAGCGTTCTGCACCTCCGGGAACAGCGCGGCTCGGGTGTGGGTGGTAAGTCCTCCGGGGGTCCCCTTCCGTTTCCACAGCCGGGAGGTGTCCTATAGATCGTCTGTCTGCAGTACTGCGGTGACGGTATCATGAAAATCTTCCCCCTGCTATAAAGCAGTTAACCCCTCAGGCCTCCGCCCCTGCTGCAGCCTCTGGCACTGCGCAGCAGTTAACCCTCAAGCCTCTACCTCTGTGTAGAGGCTGTGACGGTGGTCCTTGCGGTGTTTTTTTCGCCCAATTGAGTCGCCTAGTGCAAAAGGGGGGTAAAAAGCGCCTGCTTTTGGTGATGGCTCTGACGCTGAGTTAGAACATGTTTCTGTCATGTTGACTGAGGGAAGTTCTACACGCGGGACAATGAGGATGACTCTGAATTAGGGTCTGGGCAAGTTATAGCCTCTTTGGAGCTCTTATGTCTGCGGTGCGGGACACCTATAAAATGGAAGTTTTGGCGGAGGACCCTGAGGTGTTCACCCCTTTTTGGGTCTCGCAAGCCTGCCCGCACCGCAAATGTATTTCCCTGGCATACCAAACTGTTGTACAGGGAATGGGAGATTCAGCAAAATCTTTTTATGGCGGTGCGGGACACTCTGAAAATGGAGGAGGATTTAGCTGAGGAGTCAGAGGTGTTGGTCCCGTTTGGCTTCCGTAAACCGACCCGCACCGCAAAAGTATTTCCCTGCGTTCCATACTTGGACAAGTTCTTGTACAAGGACTGGGAGGTACCGCAGAAATCTTTTACTGTGCCTAGATGTTTTGCGGCCCGTTATCCTTTTCAGGAGGATTTTGTGAAAAAGTGGACGTCTCCTCCGTCAGTGGACCCTACAGTGTCCAGACTGAACAAGGCCACCACGCTACCTGTGGAAGGGACTCCTGCCTTTAGGGATCCCGCTGATAGGAGAGTGGAGGCTGTGGCCCGCTCCCTATTCACTGTTGTGGGGTTCGGCTGTTAGTCCGGCTCTGGCCGGGGGTTCTGGTGTCACAGACGCTCACTGAACGAGCCAAGTGCTTGTTCCAGGAACTAGAGGCGCAGGGCGCTTCCGAGACCTGTTTAGACCTGGCTGACCAGTTAGTGCAGGGTCTAAAGTTTGTCTGTGAGTCGGCCTTGGATACGATCCCACTGCTCTCCAGGGCCTCCACCTATGCGGTGGTATTCTGCCGTTTGGTCTGGCTTAAGTGTTGGTCGGCGGACCAATCCTCGAAGAAGGCTTTGATTGATCTACCCTTTAAGGGTGACCGACTCTTCAGGGCGTCTTTGGACGAAATCATTAAATCCGCACGGGAGTTAAGAGTACGCTGCTCAGCAGACTGGGAAGGAGCAGAAATCCCCGCCGCAAGTAGGGGCTCCTTTACTGCCCCTAAACGCCTTTTTTGTGCGCCCGCTGCAGCAGCACGGGGTTTCAAGGCACCAAGACGCCCGCTGGGGGCCAAAGACGGCCCTAGACCCGTAAGCCCGGCAAACCCACGGACAAGCCCGCCTCCACATGAAGGGCTGCCCCCGCCCGGGACTCGGGTGGGGGGACGTCTCCGCGACTTCGCGGCTCGGTGGGAGTCTCTTCTCTCCGATCAGTGGGTCTGTGAGGTGGTGTCCTTGGGGTGCAAGAAAGAATTTCTCTCTTATCCTCCACACAGATTTTTCCCCTCCAACCTCCGGCTCCCTCCGGGGCGCCGGGGGAGGCCCTATCGGCTGCTGTCCAGGACTTACTGGTCAGAGGGGTGGTGGTACCGGTCCCCCGGGGGAATGTTTCCAGGGTTTCTACTCCAACCTGTTCGTGGTACCCAAAAAGGATGGGGTCCGCCCGATCCTGGATCTCAAGGCACTAAATTGCTTTGTCAAGGTGCGTCAATTCTGGATGGAGTCGATTCGCTCGGTGATAACTTTGCACCAGGAGTTCCTGCGCTTCGCAATAGGGGAGGACCACTTCCAATTTGTGGCCCTTCCGTTCGGCCTGGCATCGGCTCCTCGGGTTTTCACCAAGGTGCTCGCCCCCATTCTGGCCTTACTGGGGTACCTGGACGACCTCCTTCTGAGAGCTTCCTCAAGCTTAGAGTTAGAAGAGAACGTGTCTATCACATGTCAGACTCTTCGAGAGTTCGGCTCTCTTCTGAATATCCAGAAGTCAATACTGGTTCCGTCTCAGCGCCTGGAATATCTGGGGTTTCTCTTGGATTCTGCGGAGGCGAAGGTCTTTCTCCTTTCAGAGAAGTTTCGGAAACTGCAATCTGCAGTGCAGCTGCTGTCGACCCGAAGATGGTCTTCCCTTCGGTTCTGCATGAGGGTTCTGGGGCTGATGGTGGCCTCCTTCGAGGCAATACCGTTTGCTCAGTTTCACACCCGGACTCTGCAGAACGAGATCTTGTCACGGCGGTGAGACAAACTCCCTTCATCTCTGGATGTCCAGATTCAGCTGAGTACTCTGGCCAGGGCTTCCCTGGTGTGGTGGCTAACCTCTCCGATGCTTCGAACCGGGAGGTCCTTCCTTCCGTGCCATTGGCCGGTGATCACGACGGACGCCAGCCTCTCCGGCTGGGAGGGTGTCTGGGGCTCTCTGCCAGCCTAGGGACGCTGGACTCGGGAGGAGTCCCGTCTGCCAATCAATGTTCTAGAGCTCCGTGCCCTTATCTTTTGCAGTTGTCCCGTCACATCGTTTGGAGTTTTCCCGTCACGCCGCGTGGAGTTTTCCCGTCACATCGCTTGGAGTTGTCCCGTCACATCGCTTGGAGTTGTCCCCCAAACGTCTTTGGGAGTTGTCCCCCAAACGTCTTTGGGAGTTGTCCCCCAAACGTCTTTGGGAGTTGTCCCCTAAACTTCTTTGGGAGTTGTCCCCCAAACATCTTTCGGAGTTGTCCCCCAAACATCTTTCGGATTTGTCCCCCAAACATCTTTCGGATTTGTCCCCCAAACATCTTTCGGAGTTTTACCGCAACATCTTTTGGAGTTGTCCCGTAATTACGGACACCTCCAATTTATCTTTATGGTGATGGCAATTTCAGTGCTTTGCATATTGAGAGTCTGCTTGTTGGGTCTGGTGGAGCCTGGAGCCCCCCACAAGGTCCCTGGTTCATTCAATGTTTCCCTTGTACAAGGCTTCCTACAGCGGTAGAGGTTGTCCAACTAAATTTTACAAAGTCTGGGACCCGTGGTTAGAGCACTTGGATACTATTACAGAACCATCAGTGTGACCGTCCCCCTAAGGTCCTTTTACTGATGTCTTGCGGCCCTTTGTATTCAATTCTCTGGAGGTGTTACCTCTTAACTGCGTGTCTCTTTGAGTGACGGTGCCCCTCATTTATTTACCCGAATTTTAGCCTATATCATGGTGGAGGCTTGAAGATCTAACGTTATCCCTCCTGTCCTATGGTGTTACTTGCATTAATGCTTCCTAATCATATCTTACCACAGGGCCTTTATGCACCCCTCAAATGGTAGTTGAAACACCTTGCTGCCTGTAGTTGCGGAGCTAAATCTATGTTGAGTGCAATTTATTTTTTTATGCTTTTTATCTTTTGTCTGGCAGTGGTTTTCTGTACTGCCTTTTGTTGTAAGCTTGAATATTCAATAAAAATTGAATTTATAGAGAAAAATAAAAAGAAGAAGATTTAGATCCCCTAGTGATAGGGAGCTTTCAGCTCCCATTGAAGAGGACCCACAATGCCTAGCGTAAGCCCCCACAATTAGAAGAGGCATGCACAGCTCACTTTAAGTTAGGTAATTTTGCCTATTAGGAAAATAATAATAGCCCCTCTTTAGCTACTGAACTTTGTGCTCAGTTTTGATGTGCCTGGATTGCTATTACTTTTTTTCTGCCTACAAGAAAACACTCACTGGGAATTGGACGTAGCACATCCGGGATGAGGGTCTCCACAAGGCCCTGGTATAGCAAGTGGTCACAGTCCCGGCTCCATTTCAGCAAAGGCTCGTACTTTGACAAAAGCACCAAACTGTCCTTTGGCAAACGTTTCTCTGCTTCATCATCTCTGTAGAGTAAAAAAGAAAGAAAGAGATCATTGTAGAGGTACGGAAACATAGGTATGGAGAAACAGTGGGGGAAGAAATGATTGAGATACAAAGGTGTCTGCTGGTTGTACTGATACGCACACAGGGCTGTCGCTGTGCTGAGTCTGGTTGAACCTCCAAAATGTTTTCCACAGGGTCTCCACCAGGGTGAACTGAAGATTCACCACCACGTCCACTATAGCCTGTGGCACACGAGAAGTCATTAGTAAGGCGAATTTCTCTGAATAAACGGCAGTTCTGCTAATCAGATATTAGTGGAATGCAAAGCAAGGAGCACAGCACACACATACATTTACCTAAATACATAGGGCCTTTTTATTAAAAATAAAAAAATAAAAAAAAGTAGAGTGGTTGTCCACAGTGACCAATCAGAAGCTTGTTTCTTTTTTACAGGTAATAAACAGATGAAACCGGATTGGTCATTCTGGGCAACAAATCCACTTTTGTTCTCATTCTTCTTCTTATTCCTGCTTTAATAAGTACAACTATAAGTCTGGACTATATACAGTGGAACCTTGGATTACAAGCATAATCTGTTCCAGGAGAATGCTCGTAATCCAAAGCACTCGCATATCAAAGCAAGTTTTGCCATAGAAGTTAAAGGGTCAATAAAGGAAAAAAATTTTTTTGCTGAAATGACTGTTTACAGGGTATAGAGACATAAAAGTTAACTGATTCATTTTAAAAATGATTCAAAATAGATAAAAAAAATCAATCATATAATGTGCCTGCAGTTTAGTTTCACTTTTAAACTGGTTTCATGTTTCTGTTAAGTAGAGAGACACACAGAACAAAAACAAACAAATCCAGGGCAGTGTTTTGTTTTTAAAAATAATCTGATGGTTCTGAGGAGTTTTAGACACAGCTTGGACCACAGTAAAAAGCTGTCATGAGATTTTTCATAAGGAGCCAGACAAGCAGGAAGAAGTGTGGAGATCAGAGCAGAATTACAGCAACTTCAAAGCAAAAACGAACAATGAGGATATGAAACCAGGACTGCAGTAGAGGTAAAGGAAGCTATTAAAAAAAAAGAATTCCTTTAGTGATCCTTTAACCACTTCCCGCCCGGCCAATAGCCGATTTACGGCCGGGAAGTGGTTATGAAATCGTGACAGGCCGTTCTCAAACGGCCTGCACGATTTCATGCCGCACGCGCCCGTGCGCGGGCGCGCAGCGATCGGTGATGCGGGGTGTCAGTCTGACACCCTGCACCTCCGATCTCGGTAACGAGTCTCCGGCGGAGCCTCGTTACCACGTGATCAGCCGTGTCCAATCACGGCTGATCACGATGTAAACAGGAAGAGCCGCCGACGGCTCTTCCTCACTCGCGTCTGACAGACGCGTGTAGAGGAGAGCCGATCAGCGGCTCTCCTGACAGGGGGGGTTCGCGCTGATTGTTTATCAGCGCAGCCCCCCCTCGGATCGCCACACTAGGGAACTAAAAAAATACAAAAAAAATGTCAAAAAAAAGGGGGCAGTAAAAAAAAAGATGCCAATCAGTGCCCACACATGGGCACTGATTGGCAACATTGATCCATCAGTGCCACCCCTCAGTGATCATCAGTGCCACCCCAGTGTCTGTCAGTGCCACCCCACAGTGCCAATCCATGCCCAGTGCCCACCTATCAGTGCCCACCTGTGCCGCCTATCAGTGCCCACCTGTGCCGCCTATCAGTGCCCACCTGTGCCGCCTATCAGTGCCCACTGTGTGCCGCCTATCAGTGCCCACCTGTGCCGCCTATCAGTGCCCACCTGTGCCGCCTATGAGTGCCCATCTGTGCTGCCTATGAGTGCCCAGTGCTGCCTATGAGTGCCCATCAGTGCCGCCCATGAGTGCCCATCAGTGCCGCCCATGAGTGCCCCATACCAGCGCCGCCTATCAGTGCCCATCAGTGCTACCTAATCGGTGCCCATCAGAACTACCTCATCGGTGCCCATCAGTGCCACCTCATCGGTGCCCATCAGTGCCACCATATCAGTGCCCGTAATTGAAAGAGAAAACATACTCATTTACAAAAAAATTAACAGAAAAAAATAAAAACTTTTTTTTTTTTTCAAAATCTTCGCTCTATTTTTAGTTGTTGCGCAAAAAAATAAAACCGCAGAGGTGATCAAATACCACCAAAAGAAAGCTCTATTTGTGTGGGGAAAAAAGGACGCCAATTTTGTTTGGGTGCAGTGTAGCATGACCGCGCAATTGTCATTCAAATTGCGACAGTGCTGAAAGCTGAAAATTGGCTTGGGCGGGAAGGTGCGTAAGTGCCTGGTATGGAAGTGGTTAACCACTTGCCCACGGGCCTGTTTTTCAGATTCGGTGTTTACGAGACTAAAACTGTTTTTTTTGCTAGAAAATTACTTAAACCCCCCCAAACATTATATTTTTTTTTTTCTAGCACCCTAGAGAATAAAATGGCAGTCATTGCAATACTTTTTGTCACACCGTATTTGCGCAGCGGTCTTACAAGCGCACTTTTTTTTGAAAAAAAAAACACTTTTTTGAATAAAAAAATAAGACAACAATAAATTTGGCCCAATTTTTTTATATATTGTGATAGATAATGTTACGCCGAGTAAAATGATACCCAACATGTCACACTTAAAAATTGCGCCCGCTCGTGGCATGGCGTCAAACTTTTACCCTTAAAAATCTCGATAGGCAACGTTTAAAAAATTCTACAGGTTGCATTTTTTGAGATACAGAGGAGGTCTAGGGCTTAGAATTATTGCTCTCGCTCTAACGATCGCGGCGATACCTCACTTGTGTGGTTTGAACACCGTTTTCATATGCGGGCGCTACTCGCGTATGCATTCGCTTCTGTGCGCGAGCTCGTCGGGACGGGGCGTTTTACATTTTTTTTTTTTGTTTTCTTATTTATTTTTAATTCGTTTATAATTTTATACATCGAAATAAATAAAAATTCCTGGAATTCAGCTTTGAGTGTTGTAACGGAATGGCCCGTGACAGACAGATATTCCTATGTCTAGGGTCACCTTATGTCCACTAGGGCCACAGGGTGACAAAGAATCATAATTCATATATTACAGAAGACATTAATAAGGGACATTAATAATAATTCATGCTTGCAGGATGTCTTCAAATATCAAAAGCTGTTAGCTATGCAATCTGGGCACACATGCTTTTGAAAGGTGTTAATTCGGGTCTACAAGACCAGAGTGAGTCATACCTTTGTATAATATGCTATTGAAATATCTTAAGGTGTTGGCTATTCACTGTAAAGACATTCCGTTGAAGGTGTGGATTGCACCCACACTCTCACAAGACTCTGCCATTGTGTGATAAAGCTGTCTAGATAACTTATTCAACTAGATGTCTGTGTTACTATTCAAGGTTAATTGAACCCTATTGATGATACGGTGCCGTCATGTCTAGCTACCAATTAAAGAATTATCCTCAGTGAGTGAATAGGGGGTGGAGATTGCATTGTCCTGTGATAAACTGCATTATGCTTGAGACTGTATAAGAAGCTGAGAAAATACCAATAAATTGTCTTATCTTTGGAAGCAAGAACGGAGCTCTGTCTCGTCTTGTTTATGGGAATGGATATGGATCGTGTATGCAATATTGTCGGAGTGTGTCAGATAAGCTTGTCGTGAATGGATGGAAGGTCATAAGCGGTGGTGACCGTTACAAGTGTGTTTTATGGACAGAAAGGAGAAAGTCCAGAGGTCTCCAAACTACGACCCGAGGGCCAGATGTGGCCCTTTGCTTGCCTTTATCTGGCCCTTGGGGCACTGTTCTTCCAAATCAAATGAACGCACTATTGCTCCCACTGACACAAACAATGGGGCACTATTTCTTCCACTGATAACAATAATGGGGCACCATACCTCCTCCTACTGACCACCAACCACATTTACGCTTACTGATGCCTGGTCCTGGACATTTTCTACCCCCAATGGCCATAATCCGGCCCCCCTAAAGCCGAAGGACATAAAACTGGCCCGCTGTTGGAAAAGTATGGAGACCCCTGGTCTAGTCCATAAAGAAAATACTGTATATACTGGAGTATAAGCCGAGGCACCTAATTTTACCACAAAAAATGGGAAAACTTATTGATTCGAGTATAAGCCTAGGGTTGGAAAGGAGAAGGAAATGTGTGACTTTGTATAAATCACGCAGCAAGGAGGAGGGAACACGTCAAAGTGTGTCTGGTGGGTAGAAAATGGTAATCAAGAACCATATATGTAGCACAATAACACAGTTTGTAACCATTATGTAAACCATAGATAATGCACTTTATTGCACATGAATTGATAACATAGTAATGACATAGCATGGTACCATGTGGGTTCATTGCCACCAAGAGCCACACACGTAACATACTAGCACAGTAGTTGCTGTACATATAATATACATTGTACGCATAATGATGGCATATAGTTAGCATAGTTTGGCAACATAGAGGTTCATAATGTAGATAAGAATAAAAACCAGACTCACTGACGTGTCACTTCGTCTTAAAAAGAAAATGTAAAATTGAGATTCATTGGTGAACTCCAATGGTCCCAATAATGGTAATGGGGGTACAATGGTAATTTTTGAGAGCAAAAAATAAGCTCAAGGAGAAAGAACACGTCAAACTGTATCTGGTAGATCATACGTAAGCACTATGAACCGCATAAGTTACATAGTAATCCAATTGCATATTTGTAAGCTTGTGGTTCATTGGTATATCCAGTATGCCTAATATAGGTAGAGATGGTAGTCTGAGTAGAATGAATATCTGGTGCTCCCCAGCCGTGGGTCCCCCAGACATCAAACTTTGCACACTTGTAGAGGGGAAATGTGGCTACATGTGTGCCAAGGTCCAGGGGACCTATGACCGCCGGCCGGTACTGGGTCCCCAAGTTCACGGAGAAATTACCATTTAACATGGGAGTCTATGGAAGGGGTGCCCAGCTTTAAAAAATCAGTGCTCCCTGGCCGTAGGTCGCCGGACTACAAACTTTGCACACTTGTAGAGAAAGAGGCTATATGTGTGCCAAGTTTGGGGTCCAGGGGACCTACAGCCGGCCGGCGGGTACCGAGTCACCAAAGTCTGGGAGATCAGGTGCAAAAAGGTGACTCGAGTATAAGCCGAGGGGGCATTTTCAGCACAAAAAAATGTGCTGAAAAAACTCGGCTTATACTCAAGAATATATACGGTAAGAGAACAAGATACAATCACTTACCTCACAGTGCTCTCGATAAAGCAGCTGGAAGGCCTTGATGTCAGCCAAAATGACCCCATCGGGAAGAGGTTTTTCCTGCAGGTCTATGTCTGAAAACTCAGGCAGAGTCCGGGAGGCATCTGCACAGAAGACAATGGGGGATTATCAGGGATTGATGATGTATGTACATAGGAGGGAACTCATCACTCATCACCTACCTAGGAACTGCTGGTACTGCTGAACCTGGGAGCTGATATCTGAAAGGCCAGAGGGTGTCTGCCCGGCTCCTCCTATCCCATTACTCATTCCTTCCATTTTCTGAATGGGCTTCATCCTTGGAGAAACAAAAGTTGTCAGATGCACAAAGTAGCACTGGCAGAGGCGGCTCTATATAATGACCTCACAATCACAGCGGCCTCGCGGCCGCCTAACTTACCCAAGGCATGACCCCAGTTTTGAGGGACATGGGACCTTAAAGCTGCTGTGCTCAGGCAGCGTTAAGAGCCCTGACTCATGAGCGGGGCCACCAGCGCTCCTAACAACCAGTGAATATCGGTGACACCACCCCTTGTGACGTCAATGACCCAGCATGCCCTCAGTCAATGATGTCACAAGGGGGCGGGTTCACCAGATGACATCCCCCGGTGGTCCCGCCCCTTAGTTATTAAAGAGCAGGATCTTGGGGCCGCCTTGTTAAAGTGGGCTTCCACATTCCGATAAGACCCCTGCAAGCAGACCCCCACAACCACCGGCCAGGGTTGTGGGAAAGAGGCTCTTGTCCTTGAATTACTTTTCCCATCATGGGCGTGAGTGGGGGCCCCATGTCAAGTTTTGCCTAAGGGCTCACAAAGCCTTGAGCCACCTCTGATCACTGGTAAGCATTGAACAAGTTAACAGGTATGTTAGATTCTCTTTTAAGTTCACAAATGGCCTATTTAGCTCCCCCTACTCCTACTGTCTGTCAGAGCCCTTACTTTATTCCTTTTTTAAGGACCACATCAGTCAATGTCGGAACGTATACAGGGTCAATGACTTGCTCCCTTTCCTCCATGACAGCGTTTGGGTGAGGTCTGTGCGCTCGTATTCCCCAGTGTTTGGGTGAGGTCTGTGCGCTCGTATTCCCCAGTGTTTGGGTGAGGCCTGTGCGCTCGTAGTCCCCAGTGTTTGGGTGAGGTCTGTGCGCTCGTATTCCCCAGTGTTTGGGGTGAGGCCTGTGCGCTCGTTAGTCCCCAGTGTTTGGGTGAGGTCTGTGCGCTCGTATTCCCCAGTGTTTGGGTGAGGTCTGTGCGCTCGTATTCCCTAGTGTTTGGGTGAGGTCTGTGCGCTCGTATTCCCCAGTGTTTGGGTGGGTGAGTCTGTGTGCTCGTATTCCCTAGTGTTTGGGTGAGGTCTGTGCACTCGTCTTCCCAGTGTTTGGGTGAGGTCTGTGCGCTCGTCTTCCCCAGTGTTTGGGTGAGGTCTGTGCGCTCGTATTCCCCAGTGTTTGGGTGAGGCCTGTGCGCTCGTATTCCCCAGTGTTTGGGTGAGGCCTGTGCGCTCGTATTCCCAGTGTTTGGGTGAGGTCTGTACGTACGCTCGTATTCCCCAGTGTTTGGGTGAGGCCTGTGCGCTCGTCTTCCCCAGTGTTTGGGTGAGGTCTGTGCGCTCGTCTTCCCCAGTGTTTGGGTGAGGTCTGTGCGCTCGTCTTCCCCAGTGTTTGGGTGAGGTCTGTGCGCTCGTATTCCCCAGTGTTTGGGTGAGGTCTGTGCGCTCGTATTCCCCAGTGTTTGGGTGAGGCCTGTGCGCTCGTATTCCCCAGTGTTTGGGTGAGGTCTGTGCGCTCGTATTCCCCAGTGTTTGGGTGAGGTCTGTGCGCTCGTATTCCCCAGTGTTTGGGTGAGGCCTGTGCGCTCGTATTCCCTAGTGTTTGGGTGAGGTCTGTGCGCTCGTATTCCCCAGTGTTTGGGTGAGGTCTGTGCGCTCGTATTCCCTAGTGTTTGGGTGAGGTCTGTGCGCTCGTATTCCCCAGTGTTTGGGTGAGGTCTGTGCGCTCGTATTCCCTAGTGTTTGGGTGAGGTCTGTGCGCTCGTATTCCCCAGTGTTTGGGTGAGGTCTGTGCGCTCGTATTCCCCAGTGTTTGGGTGAGGTCTGTGTGCTCGTATTCCCTAGTGTTTGGGTGTGGTGGTCTGTACGCTCGTATTCCCCAGTGTTTGGTGTGAGGCCTGTGCGCTCGTCTTCCCCAGTGTTTGGGTGAGGTCTGTGCGCTCGTCTTCCCCAGTGTTTGGGTGAGGTCTGTGCGCTCGTCTTCCCCAGTGTTTGGGTGAGGTCTGTGCGCTCGTATTCCCCAGTGTTTGGGTGAGGTCTGTGCGCTCGTATTCCCAGTGTTTGGGTGAGGTCTGTGCGCTCGTATTCCCAGTGTTTGGGTGAGGCCTGTGCGCTCGTATTCCCCAGTGTTTGGGTGAGGTCTGTGCGCTCGTATTCCCCAGTGTTTGGGTGAGGTCTGTGCGCTCGTATTCCCCAGTGTTTGGGTGAGGCCTGTGCGCTCGTATTCCCCAGTGTTTGGGTGAGGTCTGTGCGCTCGTATTCCCCAGTGTTTGGGTGAGGTCTGTGCGCTCGTATTCCCCAGTGTTTGGGTGAGGCCTGTGCGCTCGTATTCCCCAGTGTTTGGGTGAGGCCTGTGCGCTCGTATTCCCCAGTGTTTGGGTGAGGTCTGTGCGCTCGTATTCCCCAGTGTTTGGGTGAGGCCTGTGCGCTCGTATTCCCCAGTGTTTGGGTGAGGCCTGTGCGCTCGTATTCCCCAGTGTTTGGGTGAGGCCTGTGCGCTCGTATTCCCCAGTGTTTGGCTGAGGCCTGTGCGCTCGTATTCCCCAGTGTTTGGCTGAGGCCTGTGCGCTCGTATTCCCCAGTGTTTGGCTGAGGCCTGTGCGCTCATATTCCCCAGTGTTTGGCTGAGGCCTGTGCGCTCGTATTCCCCAGTGTTTGGCTGAGGCCTGTGCGCTCGTATTCCCCAGTGTTTGGGTGAGGCCTGTGCGCTCGTATTCCCCAGTGTTTGGCTGAGGTCTGTGCGCTCGTATTCCCCAGTGTTTGGCTGAGGCCTGTGCGCTCGTATTCCCAGTGTTTGGCTGAGGTCTGTGCACTCGTATTCCCAGTGTTTGGCTGAGGCCTGTGCGCTCGTATTCCCCAGTGTTTGGCTGAGGTCTGTGCACTCGTATTCCCCAGTGTTTGGCTGAGGCCTGTGCGCTCGTATTCCCCAGTGTTTGGCTGAGGCCTGTGCGCTCGTATTCCCCAGTGTTTGGGTGAGGCCTGTGCTCTCGTATTCCCCAGTGTTTGGCTGAGGCCCGTGCGCTCGTATTCCCCAGTGTTTGGCTGAGGCCCGTGCGCTCGTATTCCCCAGTGTTTGGCTGAGGCCCGTGCGCTCGTATTCCCCAGTGTTTGGCTGAGGCCCGTGCGCTCGTATTCCCCAGTGTTTGGCTGAGGCCCGTGCGCTCGTATTCCCCAGTGTTTGGCTGAGGCCCGTGCGCTCGTATTCCCCAGTGTTTGGCTGAGGCCCGTGCGCTCGTATTCCCCAGTGTTTGGGTGAGGCAATTGGTTTCTTAGGTCAGAGCTCTACATCCTGGGGGGAAGCGAAGGGGTTTATATACTCCTCTCTACCAGGAAACAAAGGTTAATACAAGGGAAACAATAGAAGCAGAAAAGCGTGGGCAACATGGGTAAAACTGGACGAGGGTACCCCTCTCAAGAGAATCTATTACCTTTCTGAAAATGGGCAAGCTGACAGAATCTCTAGAACCCCAATTTGTAGTTGACTACAGGAATTGTACCAATACAATTACCACGGTTCACTTAGACCCCTTTTACGCTGGGGCGGTGCCGGCATTAGCAGTAAAGCGCCGCTAGTTTTAGCTGCGCTTTTCAGCCACTAGCGAAGCGTTTTTAACTGCAGCTAGAGGTCAAAGAAAGGGTTAAAAGCAACCATGTTGTGGCACTGTTAATTCACTTTGCAGGCGCTTCCCATTCATTTCAATGGGTAGGGCGTTATGGCAGCGGTGGCCCCGCTCCCTTCTCACTGGCTGTGATTGACAGCAGCAAGAGCCAAAAATTTCATTAGCATGTTGATGTGGAGGAAGGGAGGAACCAGGGAGGGTAAAATATAAGTAGAATAAACCAGCTTTAAAAGGACAACAGACACAGAAGAGGAGCAGGAATCACTAATGGCTGATCAATGATTTTTAGGAATATCACTGTAGAAGATTACCTCTGTTTCTGGGAGAATGGCTGTTGCCGCATAGCAAGATGCTGCTGATCCTCCATGAGCCGCAGGAGGGGAGAGCTGGCTTTTATACGGAGACCATAGTAGTGATATTTGGAGTTTCCCCTAGTAAAAAGAAATAATAATGTTAGCCTTAACATATATAAAGAGGGCACATCACAGTAAGGACGCTGAGCTCCTTATGTATATTGCAGGACTGAGCACTCCCTATGCATGCTGCTGTGCAGGACTGAGCACTCCTATGCACGCTGCGGTGCAGGACTGAGCACCCCTATGCACGCTGCTGTGCAGGACTGAGCACCCCCTATGCACGCTGCTGTGCAGGACTGAGCACTCCCTATGCACGCTGCTGTGCAGGACTGAGCACTCCCTATGCACGCTGCTGTACAGGACTGAGCACTCCCTATGCATGCCGCAGCGCAGGACTGAGCACTCCCTATGCACACCGAAGCGCAGGACTGAGCACTCCCTATGCACACTGCATCGCAGGACTGAGCACTCCCTATGCACACCGCAGCAGCGCAGGACTGAGCACTCCCTATGCACACCGCAGCGCATGATTGAGCACTCCCTATGCACACCACAGCGCAGGACTGAGCACTCCTTATGCACACCGCAGCGCAGGACTGAGCACTCCCTATGCACACTGCAGCGCAGGACTGAGCACTCCCTATGCACACCGCAGCGCAGGATTGAGCACTCCCTATGCACACCGCAGCGCAGGATTGAGCACTCCCTATGCACACCGCAGCGCAGGACTGAGCACTCCTTATGCACACCGCAGCGCAGGACTGAGCACTCCCTATGCACACCGCAGCGGAGGATTGAGCACTCCCTATGCACACCGCAGCGGAGGATTGAGCACTCCCTATGCACACCGCGGCGCAGGACTGAGCACTCCCTATGCACACCGCGGCGCAGGACTGAGCACTTCCTATGCACACTGCAGTGCAGGACTGAGCACTCCCTATGCACACCGCAGTGCAGGACTGAGCACTCCCTATGCACACCGCAGTGCAGGACTGAGCACTCCCTATGCATGCTGCAATGCAGGACTGAGCACTCCCTATGCACACTCATGCAGGTGCTCCAGAGCTTAGTAATAAATGAGCAGAAGCGCTGCTGATTTTCATCATCCAAACATCTGCAAGCAAAAAAAAAAGTTTTTCCTGACGAGATTCTTGGCAAGAATCTCTTGCCGGCCGTGTGTGCTCGTCACCCTACACTGCCTTTGGAAGCTACCGCGCATGGGTCAAAGTCATTTCAAGCATGCGCGGGTTTCCACAGTGACAGGTAAGTATACAGACGCTAGGGTTTCTTGGCAGGGAAAACACTGCCGAGAATCACGACGAGGAAAATAGAGAGGTTCTCTATTTTTCTCTTCGAGATTCTGGGCAGTTTTCTTGTAGAGAAACCTGAAAGCCTCGTACACACGCTTGGTATACTCGACAAGAAAGCTCTGCCAGCAGTTTTCTTACTGGTTCTTGCCTAGAAAACTGTGTGTGTGTACGAGGCTTTAGTAAGTTAAACCTTTGGTTTTTAGTCTGTACCTGGTTCCCAACCGTCGAGTGCGCAATCCCATGAAGACTGAGCGGATGAGCTTTCCAAAGGAGGCAGCATTGACAGGCTCCAGCTTCTGCTCCTGGCAGTGCAGCAAATAGTGGCAGTAAAGGGTGCTGCGTGGGAGGCTCACTCCCTCTGCCGTCTCATAATTGTCTAGTAGCCACTGCACCTGGCACAGAAGAAACGAGAGTCACACAGAAAGTAGGAAGAGGATTCATAAGAAAACGATGCATTTGTACTTATCACTGCACCATTGGGCTGCATAAATAATCATAGATACAATGTGTAAAAGCATCAACCATATACCCGTCCGTACTCTGCCATATATAGATGACAGTGTTGGCTAACCTTTAAATACACACTGCTGAATCCAGGGTTCATCCAGCACTCTGGTAAATGTTTAGTATTGAAAGTTTCACCCCCCCCAACGAACATCTACCTCTCTATAGTGGATGCATTTTACATAGGACACCCAGGAATACTGAATGGTTAGGTGGCCATGGGCCTAGTGCAATAAGCACATGACAGCTGGTTCTTAGAATGGTTTCAAACACAAAAACACTGGCCTACTTACTGTGGCAGGAGAGGCACGTGTGGTGTGAGAGTAGGGCTGCGTAGGGTTGCCCATTATAAATCCACCCTGTATGACATAGGTCCCAGATCCTGATCCTCCACTTGCTGCAGCTCCACCAGAAGACCCAGGAGGGGTGGCACTGGCAAGGATCTGCCCTCGGATACATACATGGGGCTACTGGCCACAGTTGGCGAGGATGTAGGAGAGCTTCCCTGCCCTGTGGCACTTTGAGACTCGAAGTAAGTAGATCCTGTGGCTTGGCTGTAAAGTGGGGTCTCGGTGTAGGTGTAGGAACCAGAGCGGCTGTAAGGACACAGATAAATACGCAAATGAGGTGTGAAGATTTTTAGTCCTTACAATCTCTTAAAGTGGTTGAAGGCACTGGATTAAAATTCAACTACCAGGTGAAAATACAAAAAAAAAAATACATTTGTGTACTCTCTCCTTCCCTTTACATGATAAACATGGGGAACAGAGGTAGGTCTATGTACATTTTGAAAGACACATTAATGTTAGTGGTAAAAATTGGCACTCATTACAGATTTAGGGGTAGATTCATGTACATCGGCGCATATATATGCCGCCGTAGCGCATCTCTTTTATGCTACATCGGCGCAACGCAGGGAGGCAAGTATGGAATTCACAAAGAAAATGCTCCCAACATTGCACCGGCGTAGCGTATATTCATCGGCGTAAGCCGACGTAAGTCAAAGTAGGTGGAAGTTGGCGTGATACATTTAAATGAAGCGTGACCCAATGCAAATGATGGGCTGAACTTCAAATAAGTACTTAAAATGAACTGCGCATGTGTCGTAACTTGGATGCATGCTCATAATCACGTCGAATCACTGCCTACGACGTGAACATAACCTACGCCCGGCCCTATTCACGTACTACGTAAACGGGGCAAAATTTGACGGCGTTCGTTCCCTGGTCCATACCTTTGCATGAGTTGCGTTTCCTATATGGGGATTAACTTTACGCCGGACGTATGTCTTACGTAAAACGCGTATATTATGCGTCGGGCGCAAGTACGTTCGTGAATTGGCGTATCTCGCTCATTTGCATCGAAAATAAATAGGAGTGCCAAATGCGTCCAGCGTAACTATGCGCCCACTATACGCCGGCGTAGGCAAGTTACGTCAGTTGGATGAAGCCTATTTTTCGACGTATCTAGCTTTGTGGTTCGGCGCATAGATACGACGGCGCACTTTTGTACTTACGTCGGCATATCTGGAGATACGTCGCGTAAGTGCTTTGTGAATCCGGGCCAAAATTTCTAAAGTCCTAAAATGTTATGGGGCTACAACACGTTGCTACAATGCATCACACTGTTTACTTTTTTCTTTCAGTAAAATGTTAATTTTATGCACTGCAGTATGTTGTGTTGCAACACACTGCACTGTATAAAAATGCATCCTCTCCACCTGCCCAACTATTTAGCATCATTATACCAGCCACAGGTCCTCTTTATACAAATTGTAACACACTGGCCTTACATGGTGCTTGCAGTGTAGTTGGCATCTCCTCCTTCCACATACTGGACCTGCCCAGGATATATGTGCTGTACAGGGACTTGCTGCATCTGCTGAACCTGCCAGTGAGAGATACGAGTCAAACATTGGTATGATACAGAGGTCCGGGTAAGCGTCAGACAGTCTCCAGTCACAAAGTCCTGACCCTGGTCTTAGCCTCGTCTCCCTGTCACCTACTTTCTGGAGCTGTAGCAGATGTGCCAAACAGCAATACCTGAGGAACCTTTTGTACCTTGACTCTCTGAGGGCTGTCTGTAAATACGGAGGAGCCGAGTAGAGGCCGAGGCATGACAGACATCAGCTCCAGCCACTCCTCTATAGACCCTGAAACCACAGGCTGCATGGTGTAGAGATCCTGAGCTGAACTGAGCAGGAAGGTGTAAGTGATGTCTACAGACTGCTGATAAGTCTCCTCCATGGCTGTACTACAAGGGGCCGGAGGGCCTGAGCTCTGAAGAATAAACACACAGGTATACAGTAACCAAAGGACATTGAGTATATATTCCTAATGGCTTCACATAATGCTCACAAATAACTATCCATTTATAAAACATTTTCGAACCAGAGGTATCTTATCTAGATTTATTACAGCAGGACTGATTTCTTAGGAGAAAAAAGACAGTGGGGCAGATTCTCGTACGGCGGCGTAAGTACGAGCGGGGCGTAGCGTATCCTATTTACTCTACGCCGCCGCAACTCTGGACGCAAGTGCCGTATTCTCAAAGCACTTGCGTCCTAAGTTACGGCGGCGTAGCGTAAATGGCCCAGCATAAGCCCGGGTAATTCAAATGTGGATTAGGTGGGCGTGTTTTATGTAAAAGAATCGTGACCCCACGTTTTTGATGTTTTTTTTTAACTGTGCATGCGCCGTCCGTGGACGTATCCCAGTGCGCATGCTCCAAATTAAGCCGCAAATACATTGGTTTCGACGTGAACGTAACTTACGCAAAGCCCTATTCGCGAACGATTTACGCAAACGACGGAAAATTCTACGCTGTCCCGACGTCCATACTTAACCTTGTGTGCGCCTCACCTACACAAAATTACCCTTCATAAAGCAGGGGTAACTTTACGCTTACGCAAACGACGTAAAATACGACGACCGGGCGCAAGTAAGTTTGTGAATCGGTGTATCTAGCTCATTTGCATATTCAACGCGGCTAATTGACGGAAGCGCCCCTAGCGGCCAGCGTATAATTGCACACAATTATACGCCGGCGTAGGCTAGTTACGTCGGCGGAAGAAGCCTATTTTTTAAACGTATCTGCCTTAGAGAATCGGCGTAAACATACGCCGGCGCAGATTTGAAATTACGGCGGCGTATCTGGAGATACGCCGCCGTAACAGCTTAGAGAATCTGGCCCAGTAAGTAGAGTCGGCTGCTGCTCCCAGTCAGCAGGAAGGGGGTGGAGATTGACACCACTGTATTCTTTAACTGGGAAAATGGCGTCATAAACCTGAAGACAGGATGGACAGAAATTTGAAATTCTTTGACAGTTAAAGGAGAAGCTTTGGCTGTACTTCTGTGGATCACAGGAGTGTAGTTCGCTCTGCACTGCTATGACCTGTTTTCAACCTGCTGTCGGCTGACGTCACCGAGCAAGTCCAGGCTTGGTAAAGATCGCGACCATATGGTCAGAATCTGCCCACATGCCTGGACCGCGCCGGTTTAGTGAGCCGCTGAGAGCCTGAGCCGGCTGCTTCCACCCCCTCTACAGCCCAGCACTCCAGTGAACGTGGGGCGGGGCAGAGCAGAAAGTGTTGACTGGCAGTCACCAGCTCTCTGCTCACGGAGCTTTGAGAACCGAGCGATCTGCGGTGTTTGATAGCTCGGGTCTCAGTGTTACAGCCAGCGGAGGAAGCTAGGTAAAGTATGATTAACCGGTTCCCGACCGGCTCACCCAGATAAACTACGGCAGAATGGCTTTCTGGGCGAAATCCCATACATATACGACTTTGCCTAGGAGAGCCGCCAGGGGGCGCGCGAGGAGGCGCGTGCAGCCGCTGCACAGTGGGGGACTCGATGCGCGTGGCTGGCGGCCACGATCACTGCTGGCCAATGCACGATTGTGTGCATGAGCTTCAGCGGGGAATTTGTGTGTGTAAACACACAAATCCCTGGTGCTTTTAGAGGAGAGGAGACAGATTATGTGTTTCTACAAAGTAAGTTCTTTCTCCAATTAAAACCCCCTTACATGCTTCTCTCTCTCTCTTCCCTGAGGCAGCAGCTCTGAGCTCATTCCATCCTGTAATGGAGGAGGAAAGCAGGCCTCACTTAGCAACATCTTGGGAGTATTCCAGTTAGGCTTCATGAGTTATGTAAATTGCCTACACCTATAGCAATGGTATTACTACCTACTCACTGAAAACAAATGTACTGTGGCGAATAGCTTATGACAAAAGCTGTTAAGAAGTTAGGTAGAGCCACTGTATTGTCTAATGATCTATTCCAGCTCTAGTGACTAAGGCCGGTGTTCTAACAATATGGTTCCTCGATCAGATAGGGTCCAGCCTCGACTGCGCAGGTAAGGCGCTTGTGCAGTCGGAGGCTCCAGAAATCTCCGGAGAGCTGTTCATCAGCGGTAAACATAGCATGCAGAATGAGAAATGAACACTGCGCTCGCTCACGATGCTCGGGGCTGGTTATACACGCCCCCTCCGCTCGCTGGTTATACATGCCCCCTCCGCTCGCCCTATACAGCAAGGGGGGAAGCTTTTGTCTAAGGGTCCGGTGTGCTTATAAGAGGCCCCATGATGTGGCCCATGTACCCTGATGTGCCATGTGCCCCATGTACTCTCATGTGCCCAATGTACCCTGATGGGGCACATGAGGGTACATCGGGCACATCAAGGTACATGGGGCACATGTAACCCTGATGTGCTGGGCTCTGTACCCTGATGTGCTGTGCCTTTACCTCAATGTGCCATTTGCCCTGTGCTGGGCTCTGTACCCTGATGTGTTGTGCCCTGTACTCTGATGTGCTCTGATGTGTTTTTGCCCTGTACCCTGATGTGCTGTGCCCTGTACCCTAATGTGCACTATGCCCTTATGTGCTGTGCCCTGATGTGCTGTGTTCTGTGCCCTGATGTGCTGTGCCCTGATGTGCCGTGCCCTGATGGTGAGTGGTCAGTGTAGTGGTCAGTGTAGTGGTCAGTGTAGTGGTCATTGTGTAGTGTAGTGGTCAGTGGGGTGCGCAGTGGTCAGTGGGGTGCGCAGTGGTCAGTGGGGTGCGCAGTGGTCAGTGGGGTGTGCAGTGGTCAGTGGGGTGTGCAGTGGTCAGTGGGGTGTGCAGTGTAGTGGTCAGGGTTAATAATGCGTTTACCGACACCAGTGCTAGGGGTTAATAATGTGTCCGCTGACACCAGTGCTGGGGGTAATAATGCATCCGCTGACACCGGTGCTGGGGGTAATAATGCATCCGCTGACACCAGTGCTGGGAATAATAATGCATCCGCTGACACCAGTGCTGGGAATAATAATGCATCCGCTGACACCAGTGCTAGGGGGTTAATAATGCGTCTGCTGACACCAGTGCTGTTGTTTTTGAGGTTTGAAAGTTTGCATGCGGCTCCCCATGGGATATGAAAACTTGTCTTGTTACCCTCAGGTAATTTGAGTTTGAGACCCCTAGTCTAGCGTGTTTCTGATTTAGTAGACAATAAAACCTCAGCCCTAAGACAACACAACCGTACCTCCGATGTGCTCTGGACATGCTGCAGAGCCTGGACATTGAGCTGGTGCACTGGAGAAGACTTCTGGGGCTGAGACGTTGTCTGTACAACGGAGCGCTGGCAGAGGAAGAAGAGAGAACAGTCAGAACACATAGGGGGAGATTTAATACAACTGGTGTGCACACAATGTGGTGCAGCTCTGCATAGTAACCAATCAGCTTCCAGGTTTTATTGTCAAAGCTTAACTGAACAAGCTGAAGTTAGACACTGGTTACTTACCAGTTTTAGTAAATCTCCCCCATAGCTTTAGTAAATATTTTTAATTTTTTACCATCCCTGTAAGGATTGCAGAGATTTTCCTTCACTTCATGTCCCATAGCCAAACAGGAAGTGAGAGGAAATCTATGCAAATTAAGGGAATCCATTGCCTTAAATTTCAGGATGGGTCTTAAACCGCAAGGGGTGTGGCCTTGACAGGAAGGGGTGGGTCATATTTAAATTAGGGGATGCACAAGTTTAGTCAGGCAGCACAAAACCTAGGGCAGCACAAAACCTAAATACACCCCTGCCCTCTCTGTTAGTGCTGGTGACCATTGTCCCCAGTACAAAAAGTAACATGCAATGGTAAATCTTCAAAAAACAAGGAAAAAAACTAGTGCCACAGAAATTAGTGGATGATTGAAGACTTTAACTAAAATTGCTGCCACTCAACACCGGTGAATCACCAGTTGATAAGGCAAGCAAAAAAAAAAAAAAAAACGCAAATCTAAAAAAAAAAAAAAAATCCCGCAATCTAGTGGTGATGAACTCCATGCTATTAACACATGTAAAAATAAAATCAATTCAACCATATAAACACTGTGCCATTGCCTACAATATTCATCTAACAAGTAACAATCTATATGTTCTATATTCAAACAATTAAAGTGCAAATGCAAAAAAAAAATGCAAAAAGGAAAAAAAAAAAAAACTGTATCAACACAGTCAAAAAATATTTAGTGAAAAAAAACATATTATACAATATATATATATATCAGTAAATCCCCCCCTGAATCTCCATAACAAACGGCACAGACGGAAATAAAAACCGGCCAGTGGTTCTAATCTCTCACCACTCAATCCAGATCTTAAGAAAGAAAATTGTCTTTGGCTATACTTTGAATTCATAAGAGGCTTGCTTTAAACATAACTTTCTTAATGCCCAATACACACAATCCGATTATCGGATGAATGATCGTCTGTTTTTTTTGTATGCTAATCTCACATTGAATCTGATGAGTTTACTAAAGTCACGAAAATTCTCATACGACAGAATAAAAAAAAATCGGAAGTGATGTCATGTGTTGTAATGCATTTGTATTGCATTTTCGACAGTTAGCTGTACTGATTAAACGAAAATCGTGCGATCTGGCATCGTACGAAAAAAAATTCCGTGCATGTCCGACAGAATAAAATCGGATGAACTGTCCTGAGCGGCTCTCCAAAGCTCTGTACTAACGATCCGATTATCGTACGATCGTTTCGAAAGCGGCATTTTCCGTACGATTTTCGGATCGTGTGTACGGGGCTTAAGGGTTAGTTTACACTTGCTTCAAAACAAGGCTTCGGACAGGCTTTGTTAAAGCTCTCTGAAAGCCAGTCAAAGCTCCTATCACTAAATAAAATGGTTAGCTTACAGTCCTGTTTACACCTGCTTTTGCTTGGTGCTTCGATGAGGCTTTGTGGGGCTTCGATGAGGCTTCAGGCGATCTTTGCCATAGACTTCTACGAAGGCTTCGAAGGCCCTTTGAAGCACCACTTAAGCTTCATAGGGTATAATTTTTGAAGCAAAGCAAAATCAAGGTGTAAACAGGACTGTAAGCTAACCATTTTTTTTTAGTGACAGGAGCTTTGACTAGCATTCAGAGAGCTTTACCAAAGCCTGTCCGAAGGCTTGTTGAAGCCGAAGCAAGTGTACATGAGCCCTAAAGGAAAAACAAAGTATAGTGTCTACAGCCCCATCCTTCACAGAGCTGTATGCTTAAGCATGCTTTAGGTCCCTGGAAAATATACAGCGTCTACCTACCTCCTGTGGAGTTCCGTGTACTATCAGTGCCTGGCTCTGACTTGTCTTTAGCGGAGAGCTGTCACTCTGCAACACAAAACAATATCCATGTAATACTGCAAAAATAACAATCTACACCGAACAAGAGTTCTCAGTTTTTATTCCAGATTCATAGTAAAAACTCAATTCGTATCATCTTCAGAGAGCGGTAATATGACTTCAATTTAGAGTGTTACTAAACCCACAACAGTAAAATCAGTCTGTATATGCAGCAGTGGCGGTTCGTCCATAGAGGGCGCTGGAGCGCCACCCCCTCTGGCTCCCGCACACACCACTGACTAATAACATTGATTCATGCATTGCATTGCATGAATCGATGTTATTGTCGCCACTGGTCTATTCAGATGGCCAGACATGAGCGCCGGCCACCTGAATAACGGCAGCAAGTTGGCTGTACGGAAGTGCCTATTAGAGCCAACGGCTTTGATAGACTTTCCGAGTACAGCCCTCAACCTTCGGGATGCTTATCCAGGGAACGTACTGGCCAAGGTGCATTTTACAGGGCACAGCAGCGTCGAAGGGCACAGTAACATCAAAGGACACAGTGGCGACAATGGGCACAG
This sequence comes from Rana kukunoris, assembly GCA_029574335.1. Taxonomy (NCBI): domain Eukaryota; kingdom Metazoa; phylum Chordata; class Amphibia; order Anura; family Ranidae; genus Rana; species Rana kukunoris. Next base: position 506,638,376 of record CM056051.1, on the reverse strand, counting down.
TAGCGACAATTGCCACAGTGGGGACAATTGGCGACAATTAAAGGGCACAGTGGTGACAATTGATGGCATGGCACAGTGGCTGCTTTTGATGGCATGGCACAGTGGCTGCATTTGATGGCATAGCACAGTGGCTGCATTTGATGGCATAGCACAGTGGCTGCATTTGATGGCATGCACAGTGGCTGCATTTGATGGCATGGCACAGTGGCTGCATTTGATGGCATGGCACAGTGGCTGCATTTGATGGCATGGCACAGTGGTTGCATTTGATGGCATGGCACAGTGGCTGCATTTGATGGCATGGCACAGTGGCTGCATTTGATGGCATGGCACAGTGGCTGCATTTGATGGCATGGCACAGTGGCTGCATTTGATGGCATGGCACAGTGGCTGCATTTGATGGCATGGCACAGTGGCTGCATTTGATGGCATGGCACAGTGACTGCATTTGATGGCATGGCACAGTGGCTGCGTTTGATGGCATGGCACAGTGGCTGCGTTTGATGGCATGGCACAGTGGCTGCGTTTGATGGCATGGCACAGTGGCTGCGTTTGATGGCATGGCACAGTGGCTGCGTTTGATGGCATGGCACAGTGGCTGCGTTTGATGGCATGGCACAGTGGTGCGAATTGATGGCACAGTGGCTGCATTTGATGGGCACAGTGAGGCTGCGATTTTTTTTTGCGCCCTCCCCCCAAAAATGTTGAGCATCAGCCACCACCGATATGCAGTAAAGCAAGGATATGCAATTAGCGGACCTCCAGCTGTTGCAGAACTACAAGTCCCATGAGGCATAGCAAGTTTCTTGACAGCCACAAGCATGATATCCAGAGGCAGAGGCATGATGGGACTTTTAGTTTTGCAACAGCTGGAGGTCTGCTAATTGCATATCCCTGCAGTAAAACATGCTTTTTATACTCACTGTGGAACCTAAGGGGTTAATCCTCTGCACTGTGTAAAAAGACTGTTTGATCCTGTCTTCTCTGATCGTCCCCTTCTTCCACAGTCCTCAAACCATCTACTGATAGGACAGAGGCTAGGAGACAAGCTGCACATGCTCAGTTTGGTGTGTAGTGCTAGAGAGTTTTTATTCTCTTGGGAAGGTGCATGTGATCAGCACAGAGCCAATCAGCACTGTCCAGACAGAGGGTCAGGGGTCATGCAGCCTCATTGGACAGTCAGAGCAGAATTAAAACTGCTCCTACAAGCTTTAACCAGACACTGATAGAAGTCACAAGACTGCTCTAACTGCTTATGAGATTTAAAATAGAAACTTAAAGTCAATTATCTGAAAATATTGGAAAATATCTATACAGTACATAGGCAGGATTCACATTTAAACCTAATGTGGTTTTATACGCATTAACAACATATTTGTAACGTATGTTGTCATTTGCTGCCACTGTCACCAGTAGGCCTGTAAAGAAGAATTTCAGGCATATCTAAAGGCTAAAAAGGCTAAAGCTAATCCAATGTAACTATGTATATATAATACACCCGGCCGATACTTCTAGAAGCTAGAAATGACAGAAGTAGGCACTGCCGATCTTCACTTGCTACCGGTGTCTCGTGCCGGGCGACCAGCTGGCTGCACTATGGACACAGGAGGTCAGCTGCTCGGTGCCATTCAGAAAAAGCCAGCCTCATTTGTTCACAATGCATCAGGCCAGCAGCTCACAATGGGGACCTGGAAACTAATGGAGATTATTGGAGTAGTGGTGTCTACTTCAGTGATTTCAAGCTCCAGGGGCATCAGCCACATAGATTAGTACCACGCTGGACAATTGTATCTATTTAGCAATATACCATGCCTGGAATTCATCTTAACACATCAAAAAAAGGATATGAACTTTTTCATCCAAAGTACATTGCATGGATGTGACCCAACACTATTTAAAACTCTGGCTAACCTGTGTAAATTCCTCACTGTGCGTTAAAAACCATAGGTGGCCCTTTAAAAACACCAATCCTACATAACTCTCTCCCCCCTCATTCCTAGGGCACTGAGAGCTCCAGTCCTCTTATCAGCCAGTGGGGCTGTGCAGTTGTATGTATGAACAGCTTTTGTCAATAAACCCCAAGCAAAAGGTGTCTACATGTATGCAGTGTTGCCAACCGTCCGTATTTTTACGGACAGTTCGTAAAAACGGGCACTTTTTTCCCATGTTCGTAAATGTCCGTGGTTGCGGGAATGTGCCAATAAAAATAGCCGAGATCGGTTTGGCTTGGAATTGCGCATGGAGATTAGAGGCAGGGGGTTATGGTGGCTGTGGTGGCACCGCAGAGGGGGATGGAGGCAGGGGGTGATTGGAGGCAGGGGCTCTTGATGGCACCGCAGAGGGGGGTTATGGCGACGGGGATTGTTGGTGGCGGGGAATGATGGAGGCAGGGGACAACGGAGGCAGGGGGCCTGGTGGAGATTGGAGGCGGAGGGAGATTGTGGCACCGCAGAGGGGGGTGAAGGCAGGGGGTGTTGGTGGCAGAGGGGGATGGAGGCAGGGGGTGATGTGACTAAATAATTTTTCCCTTATTATAGCGAAAATAACAAAAATATGTTTTTTTTTACCTTAAATCACATTGCTATTTGCCTAGCGTACTCGTTTGTAGCCTAAATACTGAAATTTGCACCTAAAAATGTAATTTGTTAACTTTGGTGAAATGCCAGTAAAAACGTGGCTGTGCCAGTAAATTTTCGGGTGTCGTGCCAGTAAATTTCAATCTGGTAGGTTGGCAACACTGCATGTATGCCTGCTGGTTAACAGCTTTTCTACATCGATTTTTGGAGAATAGGTCACGTACAGGTATGTGCAGTACCATGTGTGCCCACCAGCTCCAAGAGCGCTGTTTGGCCATACGTAGGCAGCAACTTCCGGACCTGGTAACCTGCTATTCTGAGTGGAGTCAAAAGGGATATAGCTAGAATGGGGGGGTCACTTAAAAGAGAAGTAGGGGTATTTTATTTTTTTTCGATTCGTACTTACCTGGGTGGATGTAGCATTGATCCGATGCTGCATCTGTCCCCGACTCTTCTAACACTGAGAACCGAGTAATCGAACACCGCCGATCGCTCGGTTCTCATAGCTCCCGAGCTCTGCCCCCTCCTCGCTCATTGGAGCGCTGGGCTGTGGAGAAGGTGGGAGGGGCCGGCTTAGGCTCTCAGCGGCTTGCTGAGAGGCTGAGCCTGGTGTTGGTCTACGGATCTAGGCCGATCCTGACTCTGTGGTCATTATGACACGGAGCCTGGACCGACTCTGTGATGACTTTGTAGGCTTCAGCCCGCTTTCTGCTGAAAATGGGTCACAGAAATGCAAAATGAACTGCACTCCTGTGATACATAGGATAAGTATGGCCAAACAAGCTTTGGTTGTACTTCTCCTTTTAGGTCAGGTATATGCAGGCAATTATTTGTTTCAGAAGATCAGCAGGCCTATTATTTCTCTGACTGCAGATTTCCTATAAGTACATACCTCAGGTGGAGAGTGTGCCGTCTGTTGCACCGTGTGAACCGCGAGAGAGACTTGTGCTGCCTTGGTACCCTGCGGAGTGCTCTGCAGCACCAGACGCTAACAGAGGGGGGAAAAAAAAGCATACAGTCTGAAATCAGAACCAAATACAATTCATGAACCTACATACACGTACAAATAGATGAACAATGTAATGGAAAATCCACGTATGACGTGTCACTACACCAATGCATGCTATGTACTATGTCAATCTTTATTTTCCTAATAAGGCCACAGATCTGGCTCCGGAAAAGCTTCCCACCCTGATCCAACATAACACACATGATGTCAAGTATTTCACATGAACCATGATGACTGGGATAACAAACAGGCTGAATTTGAGCAGGAACGATGGAGCAGTAACCTGTAGCAGCCAATCAGATTGCAGTTCGTCAGTTTGCTGGCATGTGGAAAATGAATACGGATTGGTCGCTGCGGTTTGGTGCCCTTTGCACATTGTAACTTATTCAATAAGGCCCCTTTCACACTTGTACGACCTGAAAGTCCTGCGACTTTGACGCAACTTGAAGCAATGCCTGTGTAATCTTGAGGTCTATAGACTATGAATAAGCACTTTTGAAAGTGTGAAACGCGTCAGCTCCTGTATCCCGTTGTTTGCTGTGGCTTGTATTTTTGGGATTATTACTTTCTTTTTATTAATAAAGGCATGTATTTTGAGTGCAGCTGTCCAGAATTTTTCCCTCGTCCAATTGCTTATGCCAGGGCCCGACAAAATCCAGTCACCCGGTCGCAATTGCTACTAAAATTAGCGACTTTGCGCCCGGGAAGCTTAGACCTGCAGATGGCCGCAAAGCCGCGGCCTCACTTACTGGCCGGCGTGGCCCGACGCGATTGTGCAGCGGGGGAAGAGGGGGGCGCACAGAGACACAGGATACTCCGTGCGCCCCCCCACCCCGCGATCGCGGCCGGTAATTGAGGCCGTGGCTTTGCGGCCTCTACAGGCCTAAGCTTCCTTCTGTGATCTGGCGCCATCTTGTGGTGGCCATTGGCATGACAAGTAAACCAGCAAACCAGCAGTTCTAATGGAGCTTCCTCAGTGTTTTCACTGCCATTTCCTTCCCTTTAATTGGAGCCCCCGAATATTATATATATTTTTTATTCTAACACCCTAGAGAATAAAATCGCGGTCATTGCAATACTTTCTGTCACACCGTATTTGTGCAGTGGTCTTACAAGTGCACTTTTTTGGGGAAAAAAATACACTTTTTTTTAATTAAAAAAATAAGACAGCAGTAAAGTTAGTCAATTTTTTTTTATATTGTGAAAGATAATGTTACGCCGAGTAAATAGATCCCCAACATGTCACGCTTCAAAATTGTGTCCGCTCGTCGAATGGTGACAAAATTGTACCCTTTAAAATCTCCATAGGCGACGTTTAAAAAATTCTACAGGTTGCATGTTTTGAGTTACAGAGGAGCTCTAGATCTAGAATTATTGCTCTCGCTCTACCAATCGCAGCGATACCTCACATGTGTGGTTTGAATACTGTTTACATATGCGGGCGCTACTCATGAATGCGTTCGCTTCTGTGCGCGAGCTCGGCGGGACAGGCATGTTTTCTGGCTCCTAACTTCTGGCTTATGCTTAGCCTGCACCTGTTGTTCCTACTCTGAGAAGACCTACATTTCCAGACACCCTTCCTAGAGCGGCATTCCCTTTCCCCTCGTCTATGGACCTCAAGTCGCATCAAAGTTGGACCAAAGTAGTACAGGGACTACTTTGAAGTCCCACAGATATGAACGGTACTCATTGGAAATCATGGGGTGAGACTGGTCATAAAACTTTGCAGTCCCAAGTCGCAGGACAAGTCGCACAAGTGTGAAAGGGGCCTAAACTTGGAGGATGGTAGGACAATGGGGCCTACAGACACAGATAACTGAGACTGGTGACAGAATGGTGACATACTTGCTGAGCTAGCTGCAGAGGGGACACGGCAGTTATTTTAGGCTGGACCCTGGCTTGTACCAGCAGTCTCTGTAGTGTAAAGGCAAGGCCGGCGTTGGAGAAAGGAAAAGAACAGGTAAGGAAAAGTCCACAGGAAGACATGTAACACAGATTAAAGTGAAACTACAGTAAAACCTTGGTTTGAGAGCTTTTGCAAGACAAGCAAAATTTTTTAATACCTTTTTCCTTGATATACAAGTGATGTCTTGATATAAGAGTAGCGTCATGTCACAACTGAGTATAAAAGAGAAGAGAGTAGCCTCTAAGTGTAACAATATGGTTACATTTAACCACTTAACCCCCGGACCATATTGCTGCCCAATGACCAGAGCATGTTTTGTGATTCGGCACTGCGTCGCTTTAACTGACAATTGCGCGGTCGTGCGACGTGGCTCCCAAACAAAATTGGCGTCCTTTTTTTCCCACAAATAGAGCTTTCTTTTGGTGGTATTTGATCATCTCTGCGGTTTTTATTTTTTGCGCTATAAACAAAAATAGAGCAACAATTAAAAAAAAAAATGTAATATTTTTTACATTTTGCTATAATAAATATCCCCCAAAAATATATAAAAAAACATTTTTTTTCCTCAGTTTAGGCCGATACGTATTCTACATATTTTTCATAAAAAATAAAAAATTAATCGCAATTAGCGTTTATTGATTGGTTTGTGCAAAAGTTATAGCATTTACAAAAAAGGGGGTAGTTTTATGGCATTTTTATTAATATTTTTTTTTTTACTAGTAATGGCGGTGATCAGCGTTTTTTTCAGTACTGCGACATTATGGCGGGCACTTCGGACACTTTTGACACATTTTTGGGACCATTGGCATTTTTATAGCGATCAGTGCTATAAAAATGCATTGGATTACTATAAAAATGCGATTGGCAGTGAAGGAGTTAACACTATGGGGGCAGGGAAGGGGTTAAGTATGTTCCTGGGCAGGGGCGGACTGACAACTTATGGGGCCCCCGGGCAATAGAAGATTATGGGGCCCCCGGGCAATAGAAGACTATGGGGCCCCTGGGCTTACAGATGGCCACCACGCCAAGAAGCATTGCAGAGGCGGGGAAGCTAAAATCTCTGGATTTTCACATCAAAAGCATGTCAGTTTCGGACATATCAGGGACAGATGTAAAAAAAACACAGATTTTTACATACTGTCCCTGGTTTTACTGAGCCTGGCAACCCTGATGGGGCCCCCTAGTGGCACGGGGCCCTCGGACAGTGCCCGAGTGACTCAATGGTCAGTCCGCCCCTGCCTGGGGTGTGTTCTAACTGTATGGGGGGTGGCCTCACTAGGGGAAATCACTGATCTTCCGTTCATACATTGTATGAGCAGAAAATCAGCGTTTCCCCCACTGACAGGACCGGGAGCTTTGTGTTTACACACATAGCTCCCGGTCCACGCTCTGTAACGAGCGATTGCGTGTGCCCGGCGGCGATCGTGCCCGAGGGACTCGGGGGCGTGCGCCCCCTAGTGGCCGCAAAAGTAGCCGACGTAGGGCTACGGGCTCTCGCTCAGGAGAGCCAACCTGCCGCAGTAAAATGACGGCGGCAGGTTGGCAAGCAGTTAATGAAGGTACAACATTTAGCAACTTTTTGCTACTTAGAGGCGCCTCTCATCTCTTTTATACCCTGTAAAAAAAATGCTTTGATATACAAGTGCTTTGGATTACAAGCATGTTTCTGGAACAAATTATACTCGCATACCAAGGTTTAACTGTATAATGTACATTTGTGAGCTTATTTACAGTGAACCTGACCTGGAGCTGCAACTATTTTTATACAGAGTCCCCCATTTTCAGGGGCTCAAATGTAATTGGAGCCCATGAAGACATGGATGAGCGAGTTTGGGGTGGAGGAACTTGACTGGCCTGCACAGAGTCCTGACCTCAACCCGATGAGACCTTTGAGATGAATTAGAGCGGAGACTGCGAGCCAGGCCCGCTCGTCCAACATCAGTGTCTGACCTCACAAACGCATCAGTGCCTAGTCAAACATTCCCATAGACACTCTCCTAAACCTTGTGGAGCCTTCCCAGAAGAGTTGAAGCTGTTATAGCTGCAAAGGGTGGGCCAACCCAATATTGAAACATATTTTTTATTATATATTTTTTGTAGTTCACTTTGAAATTAAACTTTTTTTTTTTTTAATCCTGCTGCAACCATTTACCACAACAAGCGGTCTTATTTTCAGGACCCTCTTCTGTGTGTCTTTTTGAAGCTAGTATCACTTTGTATGACTTTGTTACAAGGGGCTTGACTCCCTGATTTCAGGATCAAGCCTCACCAACTCTATTGGTTTTTTCAATCAGTACAATGTAAAAAATCCCAAGGAGCGGAGCCGTTATCCCGCGGCTGGAAATGGCATTCAGGAACTGAAGCTAAAACATAAAGGCGCCATTCAGGTTATCTACCATGATCTTCTACTCTGTTTATTTTTAGATGGTGCAGAAGAAAAGGAAGCTGTCTCTATGATTTCTTGCCAGTCTTATCTGGTAGCTAACCATGTTTTATATCGCAGAATGTAGTAACTAAATAAAAATAAGAAAAGGAAGCTGTTTCTATTCTGTTACCAATTAAAAACTTGTCTAAAGCCAAAAATGTGTTTTGAATAAAAAAATAAATAAAAAAAAATGTTTATATATTATAGACACACACATTTTATATATATATATATATAATATATATATATATATATATATATATATATATATATATATATATATATATATATATATATATATATATATATATATATATAGATAGATAGATAGATAAAAGCGTAGTTCCCCCTGATTTTTTTTTTTTTTTTTTAAGTCAGCAGCCACAAATACTGCAGCTGCTGACTTTTAACCACTTCAAGTAGTGGTTAAAAGTCAGCAGCTGCAGTATTTGTGGCTGCTGACTTTAAAAAAAAAAAAAAAAAGCTGCTGACTTTAAAACCCACCTCCTATTGCCTATTCTGGCACTTCTCTCCTACATGTACAAGTCATCATTCTTTTGCTAGAAAATTACTCAGAACCCCCAAACATTATATACTGTATGTTTTTTTAAGCAGACACCCTAGGGAATAAAATGGCGGTCATTGCAACTTTTTATCTTGCACCGTATTTGCGCAATAATTTTTTAAACTGCTTTTTTTGGTAAAAAAAATGGTTTCATAAATTAAAAAATAACAAAACAGTAACGTTTGCCCAATTTTTTAGTAAAATATGAAAGATGATGTTACGTTGAGTAACTAGATACCTAACATGTCATGCTTTAAAATTGCGTACACTCGTGGAATGGCGCCAAACTTCTTAACTTAAAAATCTCCATAGGCGACACTTTAACATTTTTACAGGTTACCAGTTTAGATTTACAGAGGAGGTCTAGTGCTAGAATTGTTGCACACGCTCTAACGCACGCGGCGACACCTCACATGTGTGGTTTGAACGACGTTTACATACGTGGGTGGGACTTACGTGTGCGTACGCTTCTGAGCGTGAGCTACCGGGGACAGGGGCATTTAAATTTTTTTATTATTATTATTTATTTTTTATTTTACTTATTTATTTATTTTTTTACACTTTTTTTTTTTCAATCGCTTTTATTCCTATTACAAGGAATGTAAACATCCCTTGTAATAGGAATTGTGTGACAGGTCCTCTTTATAGAGAGAGGGGGGGTCAATAAGACCTCACATCTCTCCTCCAGGCTGGAAAGACTGAGATCGTGAAAAAAAATTCACAGATCTCATTCAAACTAGCCGCAATTGCGGTTTGTTTACTTACGGGGACCCGGGCGTGACGTCATCAGATCGCACCCGGGCCTTCAACGGTCATAAAGATGACTGGTCACCGGTCATCTCTATGGCAAACATCCGGCGGACGGCGTTCATCTCTCCGGGCCCCCGATGGGACGGGAGAGCCCGGAGAAGCACCGGATGGCGGCGGGAGGGGGGGGGGGTGTCCCCTCCCGCCGCCTGTAAGAACGATCTAGCGGCGGAACCACCTCTATGATCGTTCTTACGGTGCGCAGGATCGCCGCCACTAAAAAAATTATATCTCAATGATGCCTCTGGGTGCAGGCATCATTGAGATATCCCCCCGCAAAGCCCAGAACGTCATATGATGTCCACCCGGGATAACAGGTCCCCGTTTTGAAAGTCATATGACGGCGTGCGGGTATGAAGTGGTTAATATATGGACATTTACCTGTCCTGGGCGCCCGCGATGTCGGCACCCAAAGCTAGTGTGTCCCTTGGCTCTCGGGTGGAGGCGCTGCCATCTTCGGTAAGGCGCTGTGCGATCCCACTGGTCCCTGCTGTCTTCTGGGACCTGTGTGTCTCCCAGAAGATAGCAGGGGGTATGGGACGGAGGAGGTGCCGGATGTGACGTAGGTCGCCGCAGCGACCTATGCCCGGAAGTGGGAGCAAATACCTGGTATACAGGTATCTGCTCCCTCCTCCCCCTGAAAGGTGCCAAATGTGGGGCAGCACAGTGGTGTAGTGGGTAGCACTCTCGCTTAACAGTAACAAGGGTTGCTGGTTCAAATCCCGACCACGGCGCACCGGTCTGGAGTTTGCATGTTCCCCCCTAGTGCCTGTGTGGGTTTCCTCCCACACTCCAAAGACATGCTGGTAGGTTAATTGGCTTCTGTCTAAATTGGCCCTAGTGAAAAAGGGAGAGTATGGCCTCAATTACTTAAATGAAAAAATGGTTATAATGTACCAGCATCCCGGGATTATTGTTTTATTTTTGTATTGTTTTATATGTAATAAATATACTTTTTTATCTGATACACGCCTGCTAATCAATTATCAGTACCTTGAAAATCCCAATCAACAAAATTTGATTAATATAATTTAGATGCATAGTGTCAAGCAGCTTGTTGTCTCTTGTTGTCTTATAATTCTAAATTGGCCCTAGTATATGAATGTGAGTTAGGAACTGTAAGCTCCTTGTGGGTAGGGACCGATGTGAATGTACAATGTATATGTAAAGCGCTGCGTAAATTAACAGCGCTATATAAGTACCTAAATAATAATAAATGTACTGTATTTTTGCAGGTAAAAAAATGTGCATTTATAAAAAAAAATTCTAAGGAGCCAGCAGACCACGAGTGCAATGCCAGAATCCTGCAGACTCTCAGGATAGTGGTCTACCTGTACCTCCAAGACGGGCATGCAGGTACCCGAGGGCAGGAAGATCAAAGGCCTACGAGAGCGCCCTCACAGTTCACTGAAAACTACAAGCCTTCTGCTGCATTGGCTGATGGTACTTGTTGTCTATTCATTGCCAGGAAACTGTGAATGAGTGATGCAGCCGCGTGGGCAGAGCCCCACACAGCTACGTTGTTTTCAAATTGTGACTGCCCACTGTCATGGGATGGGGGGCGGGTGAGGGGGTGAAGGTGCAGATCCTGAAACATGGTAACAAGTTTCAAAAGTGAACTTATCCTTTAAAACCTCTTTCAGTTTATTATTTTATCTCCATCCCATTGGGGAGATTTCCTTTCACTTCCCCATCCCTAGGACACAACAGGAGGTAAGTGGGTAAAGTTGGCAATAGATGCCTCCTTTTTTTTTTAAATAGCCAGAGTATAAAGGGTCCAACAGTCCCGTTCAACAGAATTCACTGCTGAACTGGCTGAAGATCAATCCATTTATGGGCAGCTTAATTCTCCAAAGAGAAGGAATTCTCCCCTTGCACAGTTGTCACCAATACAGGTGCCCCCTTTATGAGATTTCTCCTCACTTCCTGTTTTGCTGACAGCAATAGTCACCAGGACAAATAGAGGGGGTGAATCTCTTCACCGAAGACACAGCCTGTTAAATAAATTTGACATGGCTTTTAAACACTTCTCTAAAAATTAAAGTGCATCTGTCATGTCTAAACCCTACTGTATAGAAGCCATGGCTTCCATACACTACACCAGGGATCTTCAAACTATGGCCTTCCAGCTGTTGCGGAACTACACATCCCATGAGGCATTGCAAGACTCTGACATTCACTGACATGACTAGGCATGATGGGAATTGAAGTTCCTGAACAACTGGAGGGCCAAAGTTTGAGGACCCCTGCACTACACGGATGATGGCTATATAGCTTGAAACAGCTGTATGTAGTGTGGAATAAATGGCTGTATAATATTATTATTAGTGCACAGTTTACGCAGTGCTTTACAATAAAAAAGAGGACAGTACAATAAAGTACACTACAGAAGGAATAGGAGGCCCTGTTTGTGAAGCTTACAATGGAAAGGGAGGAGGAGGTGGTACAAAAGGTAATGGCTACAGGGGATGATCTGATGGAGAAGTACAGTTCTTAGGCGGAGGTGGGATAGGCCTCCCTGAATAAGTGAGTTTTCAGGGACAGGGTAGGAGCTGACCGGACATACTAGGGCAGGGAGTTCCAAAGGATGGGAGAGGCTCTGGAGAAGTCCTGTAGGTGAGCATGGGAGGAGGTAACAAGAGAGCTATAGAGCAGATGGAGAGGATGATTTGGGCAATATCTGCAGATTAGTGATGTAGCTGGGTGGGCGATGTTGTGGATGGCCTTGTGTGCTGTGGTTAATATTTTGAATGTTATACAATGGTGTAGAAGCCAGTGGAGAGATTGGCAGCAGTCACAGATTGGCTAGAGAGATATATTAGTCTGGCAGCAGCATTCATTATAGACTGATGGGATGGGTTTTTCCAGTTCCCCCACAGGAAAGGAGTGGTTTTAAGAGACGCTGTTAGAAAACTAACACGTACTGATAGAGGCCGACCATCAAAAACATAAAAAAAAAAAAAAATATGTTTCTATGTCTTGATAGGCTTTCCCTACTGGCTGTCCCTACTTAGCTAGCCCCTCCCAATGGCTGTCCCTACTTAGCTAGCCACTCCCCGATGGCTGTCCCTACTTAGCTAACCACTCCCCAATGGCTGTCCCTACTTAGCTAGCCCCTCCCCAATGGCTGTCCCTACTTAGCTAGCCCCTCCCCAATGGCTGTCCCTACTTAGCTAGCCCCTCCCCAATGGCTGTCCCTACTTAGCTAGCCCCTCCCCAATGGCTGTCCCTACTTAGCTAGCCCCTCCCCAATGGCTGTCCCTACTTAGCTAGCCCTTCCCCAATGGCTGTCCCTACTTAGCTAGCCCTTCCCCAATGGCTGTCACTACTTAGCTAGCCCTCCCCCAATGGCTGTCACTACTTAGCTAGCCCTCCCACAATGGCTGTCCTTACTTAGCTAGCCCTTCCCCAATGGCTGTCCCTACTTAGCTAGCCCTTCCTCAATAGCTGTCCCTACTTAGCTAGCCCTTCCTCAATGGCTGTCAATACTTAGCTAGCCCCTCCCCAATGACTGTCTCTACTTAGCTAGCCCTTCCCCAAATGGCTGTCCATGCTTAGCTAGCCCCCCTCCAAAGGCTGTCCCTACTTAGCTAGCCCTTCCCCAATGGCTGTCCCTACTTAGCTAGCCCTTCCCCAATGGCTGTCCCTACTTAGCTAGCCCCTCCCCAATGGCTGTCCATACTTGGCTAGCCTTTTCCCACTGGCTGCCCTTGCTGAGCTAGCCCTTCCCCACCAGCTGTCCATACTAAGCTAGCCCTTCTCCAATGGCTGTCCCTACTGAGCTAACCCATCCACAGTGGCTGTCCCTGTTTAGCTAGCCGTTCCCCAATGCCTGTCTCTATATAGCGCTAGCCCTTCCTCAATGCCTGTCCCTACTTAGCTAGCCCTTCTCTAGAGCTTGTACCTACTGAGCTAGTCCTTACCCAATACCTACCTAACTAGTCCTTCCCCAATGGTTGTCCCTATATAGCTAGCCATTCCCCAATGCCTGTACCTACTTAGCTAGTACTTCCCCAATGCCTGTACTTACTTAGCTAGCCATTCCCCAATGGTTGTCCCTATACGACTAGCCCTTCCCCAATGCCTGTACCTACTGAGCTAGTCCTTCCCCAATACCTATACCTACTTAGCTAGTCCTTACCCAATGGTTGTCCCTATATAGCTAGCCCTTCCCAATGACTGTCCCCACTTAGCTAGCCCTTTCCCAATGGCTGTCCCTACTTAGCTAGCCCTTCCTCAATGGCTGTCGCTACTTAGCTAGCCCTTCCCCAATGGCTGTCGCTACTTAGCTAGCCCCTCCCCAATGGCTGTCCCTACTTAGCTAGCCCTTCCCCAAATGGCTATCCCTACTTAGCTAGTCCTTCTCTAATGCTTGTACCTACTGAGCTAGCCCTTACCCAATGCCTACCTAACTAGTCCTTCCTCAATGCCTGTATCTACTTAGCTAGCCCTTCCCCAATGCCTGTACCTGCTTAGCTAGTACTTCCCCAATGCCTGTACCTACTTAGCTAGCCCCTCCCCAATGGTTGTCCCTATATGGCTAGCCCTTGCCCAATGCCTGTACCTACTGAGCTAGCCCTTCCCCAATACCTATACCTACTGAGCTAGTCCTTACCCAATGGTTGTTCCTATATAGCTAGCCCTCCCAAATCAATGTCCATACTTAGCTACCCTTCCCCAAATTCTGTCCCTACCTAGTTATCTAATTTTTAATACGTGTCCCTTTGCTGGTGCTAGACTTGAGCGGCGATAATAGGTGTGGAAAATGAAAGAGTAAGAAACAGAAATCTGCAAGTTGGTACCCTCCTGTTTATTCTTTTATTGTTGGCAAAACGGACAAAAATTAAAAAAAAAAAAAAAAGGGAAAAGAAAACTGTAGCAGGACAGGTAACTGTTCTTTTTCACGCACTGTTGCAGAGGGATGGCCTGTGTGTCCAATCTACCTGCTGATTGTGACTTCATCCATAAGCATAGAGCGTCATACCTGCAGTGCAGCTTGCACTTGCTGCACTACCTGTGTGGGTACAGACGTCAGTGGCGTAGAGGATCCCCTGGACTCAGCTCGCCATCACTGGCTCTCATGGCTCCTTCTGTGGTAGAGAAAACAGTCACTGTGAGGCAAATAGCTCTGGGGTAAAGTAACTGCAGAATGATCAACCTGAAGCACCAGCTAAGAGCCCATTTAGCTCTATGTTTTATGCCTAGAGGTGTATTTTATATCGTTTTAGGCGGATGTGTTGTCATGTGTCAATGTGCATTGACGTGTGTTATTGACATGCATTGACTTGTGTGTTTCCAATGTGTGTTTTGTATTTAGGATTTGGAGTGAGAGCGCCAACTGCCATTGATCAGGGCCTGTTAGTACCCGTTGTCAACAAACCAAAATTATATGTCACATAAATAGTAGGTGAGAGAACTCAAGGCACCCCATCCCATGTATAAAAAGACACAAAAGGCTCCTGGTATTTTAAAGGTGCCAATAATGTACTACAGCATACAAAAATAATTTTTATTGGAGAAACAAGGGAGAGGGAGGAAATGGATACAAACAAGGGGGACTTAATTTGTATTTTTTTTTTTAATCCAAGTTTAAATATAAAAATAAAACATTTTTTTTTCCCTTTAACCACTTAAGACCCGGACCTTTATGCAGATAAAGGACCTGGACAGTTTTTGTGATTCGGCACTGCGCGGTCGTGCGATGTGGCTCCCAAACAAAATTGGCGTTCTTTTTTTCCCCCACAAATTGAGCTTTCTATTGGTGGTATTTGATCACCTCTGCGGTTTTAATTTTTTGCGCTATAAACAAAAATAGAGTGACAATTTTGAAAAAATGCAATATTTTTTACTTTTTGCTCTATAATAAATATCCCCCAAAAATATATATAAAAAAAAAATTGCATTGTTTACTGTGAAAATGACCACGGAGCTTCGACCAGGTTGGGGGCTGGGAATTTAACATTCACGTACAGCTACGTGATTGTGCCCAGCCGTGCCATTCTGCCAACGTATATCGGCATTAGGTGGTCCTTAAGTGTGTTAAACATGGATAAATAAAATATAATATATTATATATATAATTATATATATATATACACACACACACATACATACACACACACATATACACACACATATACACACACACACACACACACTGTATATACTCAAGTATAAGCCAAGTTTTGCCCCCCTCGGCTTAAACTCGAGTCACCTTTTTGTGCCTGATCTCCTGGATTTGGGACCTGGTACCGAATGGCTGTAGGTCCCTGAGGACCCCAAACTTGGCCACATGTAGCCCCACTTTTACTACTAGTGTGCAAAGGTTGTTTGTGGTCCGGGCCGTGCCTGTGGGCCGATGAAACACCAATTTTTCAAAGCCGGGCACCCATTCCATACACTCTACTGTTAAACGGTAATTTCTCTGGTGATTTTGGGGACCCGGTACTGGACAGTCATATGTCCCCTGGACCCTCCATACTACACACATGTAACCCCCCACATACCCCTTCTTCTCACAAAGTGTGCAAAGTTTGTTGTCTGGGAGGTCTACGCTGGGGAGCACCCTTTTTTCAAAGCTGGGCACACCCCTTCCATAGACTCCCATGTTGAAACGTCAGTCTAGTCATGGACAACACACCATGGACAATCGAGTCTGCTGGCGGTCCCACAGGCACGCACGCAAGCGCCGCCCGCACGACAGCAAATTTAAAGGGACATACAGGTAAGATCCCTTTGTGCAGCCGTGCCATTCTGCCAACGTAAATCTACAGGTGGCGGTCGGCAAGTGGTTAACAAGATACTGAATTCATAAAAACAATCACAGCAACTTAGAAAAGACATATATAATGAGGTATAAGACAGTTGTCATCATCATAAGAATCGCTTGAAAAGCAACATGGTTGGGTAACTTAGGAGTGGATGAAATAAAACCATATAAAAAGAAAATGGTGCATCAAAATTGGCCAGATGCGTTTTTGTGGTTATCTTACCACATCATTAGGGGCGAGTGCACCAATGTCTGTACAAAAGCATAAATAAAATTATATGGTCCTATGTTACCCCCTCAAAAAATTAGGGAGACTATATGTGAAAAGGAGGGGAGAAATTAATTCATCCCACACAAGTACTTACATGTCAATTACCTTTATATACACCGAATATAAGCGAGGCACCCTAATTTTACCCAAACAATGGAAAAACGTATTTACTCGACTATAAGCCTAGTGTGTCACATGCCTCCCTGTCCCACCCCGTTATCATGACTCCCAAGTTAACCCATTTATAACATGGGAGTATATAGAGGGGGTTCCCAGCTTTGAAAAATCGAGTTTCTGAAAAACTCGGCTTATACTCGAGTATAAACCAGTCAACATGAAAACTGGTGGCTGCTTTTAAATGTTTGTGTTCACATAGTTTAGACTTAATTGACATGCAAGTACTTAGTGGGATGAGTTCATTTCTGCCCTCCTTTACATAGATCGTCAATATCAAGTTGAAGAAACATCTCAAAGATGATCGGTGGAAACAGGATGCACTTGAGCTCAATTTTGAGTGTCATGTCAAAGGCTGTGATACTTATGTACTATGGGGATTTGTTTTTTCTTTTATTTTTAATAAATTTGCAAACATTTCAAACAAACTTCTTTCACGTTGTCATTATAGGGGATTGTTTGTAGAATTTGGAGGAAAAGAATGAATTTAATAAGTTTGTAATAAAGCTGAAACATAACAAAATGTGGAAAAGTGAAGCGCTGTGAATACTCTCCACAGATGCATTGTATATACTTAAGAGGGTCAATCAGACCAACAGCAATCACCAGGAAAGACCAACAATGGCAGTCTTGGTTTATAGGAAGTTACGATTTTCATCCCATGGCCTCTACATCCTAATGGTAAGGTTTCAGGCCACATACACACTATCGGACCAAACAGATGAGACTGGTCCGACAGACCGTTTTCATCGGACCCACCGCTGAAGTGGTCTGATAGTGTGTACACACCATCAGTCCAAAATCCCATCGGGCCAGAACGCGGTGACGTAGAACACAACGACGTGCTGAAAAAACGAAGTTCAATGCTTCCAAGCATGCGTCGACTTGATTCTGAGCATGCGCGGGTTTTTGGTCCGATGCTTTTCTGTACTAACCATCGTTTTGGTCCGATGGTCAGGTGTCCGTTGAACAGATTTTAAAGCAAGTTTAAAACTTTGGTCCGATGGACAACGGTCCAATGGGCCGTACACACGATCATTTGGTCCAATGAAGCTGGCCTTAAGGCCAGTTTCATCGGACCGGTCTCATCGTGTGATACGCGGCCTTATGCCGTGTACACACGGTCGTTTTTTGCGATGAAAAAAAACGAACGTTTTTTAAAACGTCATTTAAATTGATCGTGTTGGGCAAAACGTTGTTTTTTTGTCTTCAAAAAAAACGACCAAAAAAAAAATTCCAACATGCTGAATTTTTTGTGTCGTTTTTACAAAACGTCGTTTTTTTGTTTCACAAAAAGTCACCGTGTGTAGCAAAAACGTCTTTCAAAACGACGTTTTTTCAACCCGCGCATGCCCAAGAAGCTAGTTATGAAGCGAGCTTCAATGGAAAAGAGTGGTGAACGTAACCTCGCTTTTTGTGAAAAAAACGATGGTGTGTATGCAAAATTGTCTTTGAAAGTGACGTTTCAAAAACGTCGTTTTTTACTTCACAGAAACGTCGTTTTTTTTCATCGCAAAAAACGACCGTGTGTACGCGGCATAAGGGTTGTCCCAATACCACTTTTTTAAGACCGAGTACACGTACCGATACTTTTTTCCCCAAGAACTCGCCGATACCGATACCGATACTTCTTATATGTCATGTGACAGTGGCAGTGTGAGTAATTTTTTTTTCACTATTTTTGTGTTATTTTTTTACAATGCTTTCTTGGGGGGGGGGGTAAATGGTGTAAGTGTGTGTGTGTGTGTTTTTTTTTTTATTATTATTTACAATTATTTTTTATTATTATATTGCAAAAAAAAATTTTTTTAGCCCTTTGGGGGGCTTTGGTGAGATATCAGGGGTCTTGACAGACCTCTGACATCTCCTCTTTGAGACAGAGAAATGGACTAAGGACACAGATTCCCCAGTCCCTTTCTCAGCCGCAATGAAAATTAATGGAGAGGAGACAGAGGCTCCTCTCCATTCATAAACTGAAGCATCGTAAACACAGGTTACGATGTTTCAGTTATATGAATGGACAGATTGAGTGATCAGAAAAGGTAGGAGCCATGTTTAGTGGCTCCTACCCACCTCCATCCTGACAGAGGGGCAGAGGAGAACATGGAGGGTGACAAGAGATCAAAGGGGAACATGGAAGGTGTCACTGAGCGCGAAGGGGAGAGCAGCAGCACAGAAGGGGGACACGGAGAGCGAAGGTGGGAGAGCGGAGGTGGGACACGGAGAGCGGAGGGCGAGAGCAGAACGCAGAGGACAGCAGCAGCACGGAGGGGGGGGACACTGAGCGTGGAGGGGAGGACAGAATATTGGGAGGAGAGGACAGCAGCAGCACGGAGGGGGGACAAGGAGCGCGGAGGGGGAGAGCAGCGCAGAGGAGGGATACGGCGCGCGGAGGGGGGGGGACAC
Source organism: Rana kukunoris (assembly GCA_029574335.1). Lineage (NCBI taxonomy): Eukaryota > Metazoa > Chordata > Amphibia > Anura > Ranidae > Rana > Rana kukunoris. The sequence continues at coordinate 506,619,468 of CM056051.1, read as the reverse complement.
GGAGCGTGTGGAGGGGAGAGCAGCACAGAGGGGGAGAGCAGCACAGAGGGGGGGACAGAATAATGAGGAGGACAGCAGCAGCACAGAGAGGGGGACAGAATAATGGAGGAGGACAGCAGCAGCACAGAGGGGGACATGGAGCACGGGAGGGAGAGCGAGCACGGAGGGGGGATACGGAGCGCGGACTGGGAGAGCAGCACGGAGGAGGGGAACTGGAGTAGGATGCAGGGACAGTCAGGTATCAGGTGAAGCCATCGGAGCATTTTCCTAGGGTACAAGTACTCGTGGAAATGCTTGGTATCGATACCAATACTAGTATCGGTATCGGGACAAACCCTAGTAGTAAATCCCACTGTACATTGGTCACGGGAAGGTAACACACTTGAGATTTTCAATCCATCCCTTCAATAAATACAGAGCCATCACTCACCAGATACAGTGACCACAATGTACTGCTGGGGGGCTGGTGTCTGCGGTCCCGTTGTTTGATTGGTAGGCGTGGTGGAGCCACTTGTAGTTCTGCCACATACTGTTGAGGTGTAGCCTGGCCAGAAGCAGGTGAAGTCGTCTGAGTTCTGCCACATAGGTCTGAGTCGCCATCCTGGTTGTGAACAGGTCTGCAACCCTACGGGAGACTGAGGAGATCGGGAGACATTACAGGTGTGCTGCACAAGTAATGATTTTACAGTGCCTTAAAAAAGTATTTACCTCCAACCTTGAAATTTTCACATTTTCTCATGTCACAACAAAAAACGTAAATGGGGAGGTGGGGCACACAAAGACACAGGATACCCCATCTTGTGTCTTCTCTGCGCACCCCCACCTCCCCCGCTGCGACACGATCTCATTGGGCCGGCCGGTAATTGAGGTCGTGGCTTTGCGGCTTCTGCAGGCCTATACTTCCTTCTGAGATATGGCGCCATCTTGTGGTGGCCGTTGGTATGACATACAACCAGCAATGCTAATGGAGCTCCCCGTGTTTTCACTGCCATCTCCTTCCGTCCAATTAGAACCACAAACACCCTATTTGCGCACTTTTTGGGAAAAAAAAATACACTTTTGTAATTAAAAAATAAGACAACAGTAAAGTTAACCCAATTTTTTTTATATTGTGAAAGAGATAATGTTACACACCGAGTAAATTGATACCCAACATGTCACGCTTCAAAATTGCGCCCGCTCGTGGAATGGCGACAAACTTTTACCCTTTAAAATCCCCATAGGCGACGTTTAAAAAAATTCTACAGGTGCATGTTTTGAGTTACAGAGGAGGTCTAGGCTAGAATTATTTCTCTCGCTCTACTAATCGCACCGATACCTCACATGTGGTTTGAATTTTAAAACCGTTTACATATGCGTGCGCTACTCACGTATGCATTCGCTTCTGCGCGCAAGCTCTGCGGTACAGGGCACGTTTCTGGCTCCTAACTTTTTTAGCTGGCTCCTAGATTCCAAGCAAATTTGTCAAACCCTGGTATAAATACAGCTGGATCACACCAGACAGGTCAGGATAAAGTTGTGGAAAGTGTAAAGCAGGGGTAGGTAAAAAAAAAATATCCCAAGCTCTTGAACATCTCACGACTGAGCCACCATCATCCGAAAATGGAAAGAGTATGGGACAACTGCAAACCTACCAAGACATGGCCGTCCACCAAAACTGACAGGCCGGGCAAGGAGAGCATTAATCAGAGAAGCAGCCTGGAGGTTCATGGTAACTCTGGAGGAGCTGCAGAGATTCACAGCTCAGAGCATGCAATTTTAGATGCGACTTGGTCACACTGAAAATTTGGAACACTGCTAAAAATCCTTTCTAGCAAACTTATGCACAAAAACAGGGATTTTTGCTCACACATATTGCAATACATGTTTAAGCCGGCCAACTGCGTCAAAGTAATCCCCTCTCTGGCCAGTCCCTACTCTACTCTGCAAAATGCAAAATGATCCAGCGGGTATAGTGACAGTATGGGGGCAAAGAGACAACTTGGAAGGAGAGCTACAAGGTTCAGGACGCACTGAAATCACATGACACAGGAAATAACATTGCTTCCCATGGTGCCTGTTCACATCAATGCAGCACAGCTGCGGTGCTACTTTGGTGCAATTTACAGTGCGATTTGGTCTCCATAGATCATGCAAATCACATTCAAAGTGCAACAAAAGTAGCCTCAAAGTTGCACTACATAAATCACACTGCAAATCAAAATCCCATATCAGTTGTGTGAACCAAACCTATGTGATCTACACTTTAACCACTTAAGACCCGGATCTTTAGGCAGCTAAAGGACCCGCCAGTTTTTGCGATTCGGCACAGCGTCGCTTTATCTGGCAATTGCGCGGTCGTGCGACATGGTTCCTAAACAAAATTGGCGTCCTTTTTTCCCCACAAATAAGAGCTTTCTTTCGGTGGTATTTGATCACCTCTGCGGTTTTAAATTTTTTGTGCTATAAACATATTTTTTACTTTTTGCTATAATAAATATCCCCCAAAAATATATAAAAAAAAAACATTTTTTTCCTCAGTTTAGGCCGATACGTATTCTTCTACATATTCTTGGTAAAAAAGAAATATCGCAATAAGCGTTTATTATCGTTGGTTTGCGCAACATTTATAGTTTTTACAAAATAGGGGGTAGTTTTATTGCATTTTTATTAATTATTATTTTTTTACTACTAATGGCTAGTGTTTGCTCACGAATATTCGCATTGCGAATATTCGCTACGAATATTGCATATTCGAGTATTCGCGAATAACTCGAATATCGTGGTCGAATATTCGCTATTTCGAATATTCGTATTTTTCAAATTTCGCAATAAATTTCGCAATAAATTTCGCAATAAATTTCGCAATAGCGAAATTTCGCAATTTTTTTTTTTTTTTTTATAAAATATAGCGAATATTCGTAAGTATCGAATATTCGTGATAATTTTATCCAAAAAAAATACAAGAAACCCTCCTATGCTTTACAGCTGAGGAAGCTGCTTCTGTTTGGTCTGCAACCACCATGGTGCTGCACATGTGATCACTCATGACACCAGCCATTTGATGATTAATTGAGATTAACAAATGTGACAGTTAGCAACCTCAGCATTCATGGAGGAATGTAACTGCTTTTTTGAAACGGCTAAAGGCATCTCACAATGACCCGCCAGAGCAGCCAGAGGATTTCAGGCACTACGGCAACTCTTTAATGCCAGTTTTGGCTAGGGGACAGCGTGGTGCACGATTCAGCGCACCACCCCTTTTTTTTTTTGTGTTGTTTTAACCACCATCAATACAGGGCAATTTTACCCCCTTCCTGCCTAGGCCAATTTTCATCTTTTAGCGCTGTCGCACTTTGAATGACAATTGCGCGGTCATGCAACACTGTACACATATGTTCATTTTTATCATTTTTTCACACAAATAGAGCTTTCTTTTGGTGGCATTTAACCGCTTCCATACCGGGCACTTATACACCTTCCCGCTCAGACCAATTTTTAGCTTTCAGTGCTGTTGCACTTTGAATGACAATTGCGCGGTCATGCTACACTGGACCCAAACTAAAATTTTTTTATAATTTTGTACCCACAAATAGCGCTTTCTTTGGTGGTATTTGATCACCTCTGGGATTTTTATTTTCTGCAATTTTTTTAAAAATATGACCGAAAATTTAAAAAAAATATGTTTTTTTTTGTTTCCATTATAAAACATTGTAAAAAAGTTCTCCTTCACTAATGGGACTGATGGTAATGCACTGACAGGCACTGATAAAGTGGCACTGATGGGCACCAATGAGGTGGCACTGATGTGGTGGCATTGATGATGGGCACCAATATGCGGCACTGATGGGCAGCACGGATAGGTGGCACGGATGTGCACGGATAGGCGGCACGGATGTGCACGGATAGGCGGCACGGATGGGCAGGGATAGGCGCACGGTGTGGGGGCAGGATAGGCGGCACGTACAGGCACTGATAGGCGGCATGGATTGGCACTGATAGGCAGCATGGATGGGCACTGATAGGCGGCATGGATGGGCACTGATAGGCACTAACTAATGTGTTGTACTAATGGATGCCAATCAGTGCCAAACAATGCCTGCCAATCAGTGATGCTTATTGTGGGCACTGATTGGCATCCATTATGTGTCATCCCTGGTGTCTAGGGTGCATACCTTTGTTTTTAAATCCCTGGTGGTCCAGTGGGCATCCCTGGTGGTCCAGTGGGCATCCCTGGTGGTCCAGTGGGCATCCTCGGGGGGGGGGCTGTGCGCTGATAATTAATCAGCACAAACCCCCCCTGTCAGAGGAGGAGCCGATCGGCTCTCCTCTACTCGCGTCTTACTGGCTTTTCCTGTTTACATCGTGATCAGCCGTGATGATTGGACATGGCTGATGACGTGGTAAAGTGTCTCCGTGAGAGACACTTTACCTAAATCGGTGTTGCGGGTGTCAGACTGACACCGTGCAACAACGATCGCCGCGATGCGCACCCCCGGGCGGGGCGCATGGCTCAATATCCTGAGGCGACGTCCTATGACGTACAGTCAGGATTAAGCAACCACTTTGCCGCCGTCAATCTGTCATTGGCGGGCGGCAAGTGGTTAATCACCACTCTTTTTTTTTTTTTTTGGCTAAATAAACTAGTAAAAAATTGTGAAATAAAATGTGATCTGTGTATTGAAAGTGGTTAAAAGTAGTGGCAAACCTGCTGATCTCACAGATTTTGCTAATCTGATTAAAAGTGATTTCTTAGCAAAATAAAGCATAGAGACATGGATGGGTGGGGGAGTTTGCTTGGAGAATTAAATTGCGTGTTTTGCGGCGCTCAGATATAGTGGAGTTTCACTTTAATTTGTTAAAGAACACGTTGTAAAGCTCAATAACCCTAAAGAGAAAACTAATAAAGTTGATGTATTCAATGCTTTATGAATTGAAAGTGATCTTTTATTGTAAAGATCAGCAAATAGAAGGTAATGAAGGGCAGCATCCAATCAATGAGCCCCAATGAGTTCTATTTGCAGCCCTGATCTCTGGGAATAGATGGTCAGGCTGAAAGTTGTGTGTGTTTATCACGTGGCCTCTGACCCCGCCCCCTCAGCACAGTCCTGTCTATAACTTAGTAAGGTCACTTGTCAGGTTTCAAGTCACGTGTCTATACTCCAAGGGCCGTGTACTGACGTCTCCCTGTCATTGGCTGTCGCTGCACGTTTCTTACATAACTCCAGAACCAGTCATGAGTTCCAGCTATAAGTCACTTCCTATGCAGTCACACTCCACACTATGGTTTAGTCCAACCCCAACCCTACTTTTGGCTCCTGCTTGTCAAGAACCCGCCTGCCCTGAAGGCCTCGGCCAATCAACGAGCGCGGCAAGCAGGGCCACGCCCACCTCTTCTCAGGTTTCCATGGCGACGCGCGGCCCTGCGCCTCTCCCGCTCGCAGCAGGCGCCGCCATTTTAAAAAAGGGGAGAGGGGGTGACAGCACCGTTTTTGACGTCGTCATAACGACCAAATGCCGCCCGCTTTCCCTCCGTGTAGTCGGCGCGGTTCGGAGCCCTTACCTAGCAGCGCTTCCCCCGGTGGCGGCGGCGCCGTGTCCGCTCAGTCAGCGTGATGTTGGGGCTTCACTCCGAGGCTGGACAGCTGCGTGTGCCCGAGGTGGGGAGACACCGGCCCCGCCCTGCCGGCGAGAAAAAATGCCGCCCGTGCGGCGGGGGACCGGGGCCCGGTGGCGCCGGGGGTTGTTGTTGTTGATTCCTGTTGCCGGGTTCTTGTCGCCGCCACACTACTACCGTGGCTATGGCCGCTCCGTCCCTCACCCGGCAACTGTTGCTAACGTCCCTCCCCCCTCTTCCTTGTCGTCAACGCAAGGTAAAGCGATACAATCGCCGATTGGTTGAGCTGAGGCCGCGTCAATCAAAGCTCTCAGGGCGTTGATTAGGAGACGAAAACGTCACTTAGTGGGCGCGGTGATTCTAGGCTAGGCGTGCTATGATTGGCTTAGTGCCTGTCAGTTCGCTGTAGGACGCAAATGATTGGATGGATGTAGCACGGGCCCGGTCCTGAGTGTCTGTATAGCAACGGTTGCCACCCTGCAGGTTGTTGATAGGCCTGTACTGGATTCCTGTCACTATGTGACTGGGCGAGACCAGCGAATAGCAGTGCGCAGGCGTTAGACGGAGGGGATTCTGGAGTTGTAGTTCACACTGTCCACGTAGTCTTGCTTGAAGTCTGTAGTCCTTCTACATTCATGTGTCTAAAGAAAGAACAGTGTTTGTTGCCATGAGCAACGGGGCTTGCTTCATGCTTTCAAATTCTTTATCCTATAAGTTTTAACACAAATCTTATTATTTTATTTTTTATTATTATTATTACTATCAATAACAATAAATGTAGTTTTTGCCTTTATAACTCTAAATGAATGAATAATGGGCCTAGAATGATTGCTCAGTCTCACTCACCCAGCCAGCTTGGCGTTCTGTAAGATGTAGCGCAAGTGATGGTCTCGTGTGTTGGCGCCCCGACGCATGTATTTAGGTGGGGGTGGGGGGGCTCTAAATGTTTCTGGGGCGATTTTTAACCACTTGCCTGCTGGGCACTTCACCTTCTTCCTGCACTAGACCAATTTTCATCTTTCAGCGCTCTCATTCTATGAATGACAATTGCACGATAATGCAACACTGTACACAAATAACATTTTTATAATTTCCTTTCCCACATATAGAGATTTCTTGTGTTGGTATTTAACCACTTAAAGACCCGGACCAATATGCTGCCCAATGACCCAAGGGGTTTTTTGCGATTCGGCACTGCGTCGCTTTAACAGACAATTGCGTGCGCGGTCGTGCGACGTGGCTCCCAAACAAAATTCGTGTCCCTTTCTTCCCAACAAATAGAGCTTTCTTTTGGTGGTATTTGATCGCCTCTGCGATTTTTATTTTTTGCGCTATATACAAAAATAGAGCGACATTTTTTGAAAAAAAATCTATGTTTTTTACTTTTTGTTATAAGAAAAATCAATAAACTAAATTTTAGTCAAACATTTAGGCCAAAATGTATTTAGCCACATGTCTTTAGTAAAAAAAAAATTGCAATAAAAAAAAATTAGCTACCTAGCGGGAACAGCGACACTAATACAGCGATCAGAAAAATGATCGCTTGGTGACACTGGCAATAGGGAGTGAAAGGGTTAACTAGGGCGGTAATCAAGGGGTTAAAACTTTATTAGGGGGGGGTACGGGGGATTCCCTGGACCTAACACTAACTGACTGTCACACTGCCTGTCCAACTGACACTAAATACACAGTAATCATACATGTATGATTACTGCATTCAGTGACACTGTGACAGGGGGAGGGGGGGGGGGCGATCGGGGGGGGTTATGTGACTATGTGTAGTGTTAGTGCAGACTTACTTGTGATGTGATCTCTCCTCAGCGGTGGTTGAAAAAAACCGCCGAGGAGGAGATCACATCGCTTCCTCCTTCAGTGTTTACACAGGAGGAGGAAGAGACAGGGCGGGCGCGCGCGCATCGGCTGGGAGCGATCCGGAGGGGGCAGACAAAAACGAATAGCTGCCCCCCTTGTCGGATCGCTCCTACAGCCGCGCGGACCGCCGCATGTACGGGGGGGGGGGGCCGATCGGACCCCCAAGGCACCACCACATGTGTATATACATATGATTGTGCCAGTCGGTGCCATTCTACCGACGTAAATGTACATGCGGCGGTCCTTAAGGGGTTAATCACTGCTGTGTTTTTTTTTTTATGGTAAAAAAATAAAAAAAGCACAAAAAAAAAGTGAGAAAAAGCATAAGAAAAAAAACAAAACCGTTTTAAAATTTGTTATAAAATTTTGCAAACAGGTAATTTTTCCTCCTTCGCTGATGTGCGCTGATAAGGCGGCACTGGTGGGCAATGATGAGGTGGCACTGATAGGTCTCACTGATGATGAGGCACTGATGGGCATTGATAAGTGGCACTGGTGGGCAATGATGAGGTGGCATTGATAAGCAGCACTGATAGGTCTCACTGATAATGAGGCACGATATGGGCATTGATAGGTGGGCAGGTGTATGCACTGGCAGGTGGCACCGGTAGGCACAGATACTTGAGTGATGTCTCACCCTCTTCGCGACCACTGTCCCTCTGACAAAAGCTGGTAATCGGCTCTTTTTTTCTGCTCACACTGTCAGCATGAGCAGAAAAAAAAAGCAGATTACCGATCTTGTGATTTACATCACTTGATCAGCTGTCATTGGCTGACAGCTGACCACAAGGTAAGGGTTCGGGATCTGTGATCAGCCAAGTCTCATAGACACGGTGATCACAAAGTGCGCCGCCGCATGCTCCCGCAGGGGGGTGCTCAGGCAGCTCATGGACGGGAGGACAAACAGCTGACTTATAATAAGGACACTAACCTGTCCAGGGAGCCCAAAATGTCGCCCCCCCCCCCCCGAGGTCGATCTGTCCAACGAATCGTGTGCTGGTGCCGCCATTCCAACTAAGGGAAATCTGCAGTGGAGGACTGCGACTTCACCTCCGGTTTCTGACTGCTCATGCGTGAAACAATCAGCTCTTTGTGAATGGCCAGCTTGTCTTCTGGATCATACACAGGTCCCAGAAGACAATAGGGGGCTCACCGCAGAAGAGGACGTGACGTTCTGGGCCACAGCCCGACTGGATCAGAAGTACATTTAGTACTTCCAAAAAAGGTACTATATAGATATAATTTTTTTTTTAAATATACAAAAACGAGAGGTGGTCTTTCGTTTAAGACCGCCTCTCAAAAGTGGGTGGAACTCCGCTTTAAGATCTGCACTGTAGCCGTCAGCACAGAGGTGACTCTCTTATCTATACTCCCTGGCAAATCCAAATCCATGAAAAAAGATGGTTCCCGCCGCTTGATCGTTCTTATAGGCGGCGGGAGGGGCGTTCCCCCCCTCCCGCCGCCATCCGGTGCTTCTCTGGGCCCTCCCTTGCCATCGGAGACCTGCCGGCGCCTGATGGGAGGCATAGAGATGATGGTCACCAGTCATCTCTATGATCATCGGAGGCCCGGGCGAGACGTTATGACGTCACGCCCGGGTACCGGAATGTAAACACAGCCGCAATTGCGGCTGAAAGCATGAGATCTGTGATTTTTTTTTTCACGATATCATGCTTTCCAGCCTGGAGGAGAGATGTGGGGTCTGATTGACCCCGCATCTCTCCATAAAGAGTACCTGTCACACACTATTTCTATTACAAGAGATGTTTACATTCCTTGTAATAGAGAATAAAAGCAATCAAAAATAAATAAATATGTAAAATAAAATAAAATAATATATTTTTTTTTTAAACGCCCCCTATCCCCAGTAGCTCGCGCTCAGAAGCGAACACACACGTAAGTCCGGTCACATATGTAAACGCCGTTTAAACCACACATGTGAGGTATCGCCGTGTGTGTATAGAGCGCTTTAAATTGTAACTTGTAACTTTTTCATGAGTGTGCGCAATTTAAAGCATGACATGTTAGGTTATCTATTTACTCGGTGTAACTTCATCTTTCACATTATACAAAAAAATTGGGCTAACTTTACTGTTTTGTTATTTTTTAATTTCATGAAACCGTTTTTTTCCCCAAAAAAAGGCGTTTGAAAAATTATTGCGCAAATACCGTGCGAGATAAAAAGTTGCAATGACCACCATTTAATTCCCTAGAGTGTCTGCAAAAAACACACATATATATATTAGGGCTGTTACTGATCAAAATTTTTGTGTTCGATTAATCGTTTGTTTTTTTAATCGATTAATCAACTAATTTAGATTAATTATAACGCACATACAGATCCAAGTACTTTTACCTGATCTCCTTGCAGGCTAATTCCCAGTGCAGCTCCCAACCACTGGAAAAATGTATAGCAGGATACAAAAAAACACACAAAGGCAGCGTTCGATGGAATAGCATTAAAAACTTTTAGAGTTTTCAAGTAGGTAACAAAATAAATATATCGCACTGGAGATAAAATCGATGTAGTTACATAAACTGTAAAAATGGTGCGAGTAATACCAAACGGTACCAAAAGCAGTCATAAAAACAAGTAGCTAAGTAAGTGATACTGGTATAAAAATGTGTACAATGATACCACTGCTGAATCCAGATGAGGAGGGGCTACCATCAGTCCGTCGGCATGTAGATGTCCCATGAAGGGAACTATCACAACTCCCAGTGGATGGCTGTAGAATCCCAGGTTGATAGAGGGAAATGATAGAGGGAAGAGTAACAGCCCCTGCGTGTGGGAGATAGTAAGGTCCAGTTGGCATGCAGATATGAAGGCACAGCAAAGGAGCACTTCAGATGGACACGGCAAGCCCCGCCGGTGTCCGTGACATTACCGGATCTCCGACGGAACTCCCTAACGACCTGGAAGCCGGTGGGGAGGTGAGTACCAATCAAAAGAATTTTAATCGATCAAAAATTTTTGATCGATCAAAAAAATTAGAGATTAATCGAATAATTAAAAGTTAATTTGCACAGCCCTAATTATATATATATTATATATATATATATATAGTGTTTGGGGTGTAGCTGGCCAGCTAGAACCTGTCCTAGGTCGCTAATATAATCTACATGTACATACAGCTAAACCGGCTAAGAACCTAAATGTAGTGCACATGTGTATATGTGAGAGACAAAAGCAGAGTTATTCACTGTGATTTTATGCTTGGATGTCATATAACAGTTGTATGTTGTGTTCACAGAAGCAAAAGAAAAAATATGCTTTAAGAATTGTGTTATTTATATGACAGCAATAGGTAAGCAATAACACAGTAGAATTCATACCAGAAAGCATAAAGTTAAGCCTTTGTGACTCATTAGAAGCCTTGGCCAACCACAGCCAATCACAGCTTTACATCCACTCTGTCTGGAAGTTTCCAGCACATGAACTGCTACATTATTCATTCCACAGACAGAGAGCAGAGCAGAACAGACACAAGGCCAGAGTTCTGTTTTATGTAAGCAAAGGGGGCCAAATAGGTATGTCATACAGTTATATAAATGTTCCTATTGTAAATAATGTGATTAGAACTGTATACTGATCTAGTTGTGTGTTTACTTGTAGTTCCACCGAACCAAACCAAACAAACCTAATTCAAGAGCTAACTCATCTAACAAACCTAACTGAACTAAAGCAACCTTGCAAACAACAGAGTTATACCTTTCAGAGAAATCAGAGAATGCTTTAATAACTTACAGAGAGAGAGAGAGAGAGAGAGAGAGAGGAGAGAGAGAGAGAGAGAAGAGTATAAATACTGAAGAAATAAATATATCCACCATCTATATGTTAAATGACAAGATTGAATATTTGAACCACCACTTTCTGTTATACTTTATTCATCACGTGTTTTTGTACATGGACTGTCTGCTGCAGTTATTTTAAGCATTTGGTGTGCTCTTTAAACCTACTGCTTCCATAGAACGGCGCTAGAGGAATTTCAGAGTAAATAGACAGTCTTGTTGGACTGAAAAGTCAGAGATATCACAATTCTTCTAATGCCACAGCGCGCATGAGGCACTTCATAGTGCTGCGCCTGCCACATGGGGGTTCTGAGTAATTTTCTAGCAAAAAAATTATGATTTTTGCATGTAGGAGAGGAGTGCCAAAATAGGCCTGGTATGGAAGTGGTTAAAATACACCCTTAGGAATCCATTGAGCAAATGTACCATGACTTTGACTTATCCATTGTTAGGCCGGGTTCACACTGGTAGGACAAACACTCTGACATCGGGAGCTCATGACGAATGACTGGGAAAATCAATGTTTCCCTATGAGAGCCGTCTTAACTGGTCCGACACAATTCGGTCTAACTTTGAAAGTTTGTAACAGAAAAGAAAATTTGTAGCTGGGATTTTTTTTTTTTTTTTTCAGGACGCAGCTCATTCTCACTTCTATTTCTCGCACGATTCTCCCATCATTAATTGGAAATTTGTTTGTTTTTCCAGAAAATTCCAACATGCCCGATCACCCAAATTGGATGGCTGCACGAAAAATGTCTGTTGCCGCAGCCCACTAATGGTGCCAAATTCGAAAGAAAATTCTTAGTTACGATTTTCGTGAGAAAATTAATTCGGAATTCTACCCACCGTGTTGGCCGGTTTAAATATCCATTCATCATCCGTGGATCAAGTGACTCAGAAGCATGAACTCATGTTAGGTGTGTAAGTTGCCAATCCTCCTGCAAACCAACAAATCAAAAAGGAAAGAATTTCTATGAAAATATATGTAATTTTTTTATATATAATCTTTATTTATTTATGAAAGCCAGGACATTACAGCTCATGTTACAGTTTCTGGAGGTAAAAACATCTAGCAATGCACCAGTCATTTCTTTTTTTTTTTTTTATTCCACAACACACAAATGACAAAATTGGACAATATATAAAAAATAAAGAAAAAAAACGTCTAAACCAGTCAATAGCATAAGAAATGCAAGAAGTCAGGTGACACACATTGGCGGCGAGGCTTCAACCCACACAGCTAGTGAGCCGAACCGCCTACCTGTAAATTGCAGGATTTAAAACAGAGTTATCCTCCGAAGAGGTGCTAGCGGGCTCAGGGCCGGCCTTAGGTGTTCAGGCGCCCTGTGCGAGCTAATCCCCACATTTACATACATGCATACATTACATACGTGTATGTAATTGCCATTACCAATACATTTATGTAGTAAATCCCTTATATCCTCCTCCCCTTCTGTGTGTAGACTGGCTATAAAAGTAAATACTTTTTATTTTTATCTGAAAAAGTAGATGCATGCAGGGCCAGGGGCTCAGTGTGACTTATCTTTCGGTGGACGGTGCGACTTTGCATTTAAAAATGGCACCACCCGGTGCTTAGATAGACGCCACTGCGCATGCGCCATCTGCCTGAGAATAGCCGAGCGTTTTCAGGCTTTCCCGAGCAGCGGCGGCGCATGCGCAGTGTGCCTGTCGGAGCTGGCAGCAGATGTTTTTTTTTTTTATGTGCCGCAGCCGATGCGTTGCTCTTCACCCAGTCCCAGGGCAGGGGGACCTGGCAGCGCGCCGGAGGACCTGGCAGTGCCTGCTGCTGTGACTCGTAGGAGTCGGACTCCTGTGATGATCTTGTGAGTAACTGACTGCAAGCTGTGATGGCCGCACGGCACCCCTGTTGCCCATGGTGCCCTGTGCGGCCGCACAGCTCAGCTCGCACCCCAAAGGCCAGCCCTGAGCGGGCTCGTGGCATGGCCAAACAGCTCCCCGGACCGAAAGCATCGCCCATCACATCACGTGCTGCTGAGGGGCGGTCAGGCGGCACTCACAGGGGGAGGGGCGACCTAACACCTCCAACTAATCTCCCTCCGCAACACAGCTTCACCCGGGCCTCCCTAATTCAAGGCCTCTGCACCCCGGAGACACAAAAGTGTCCTTCCCCCCGTACTGATCAGGAATTCCGTGGTGGTAGAGTGCCCTAGTCCATCAAGCCAGCCGGAAACCCAGCTCTGCAGCCATCGCCTAATGATAATGAAGCGAGCCACCTACGAAAAACGGCCTTTACAGACTGAAACTAAGACAAACAAAACGACAAAAGAACAAAGAAAGGGGAGGTACAAACTAAGAAAGGAAAGAGAATAGGGTAGACGAGAACATACCTGGAATCTTGCGTCCAGCTCCTCCTCCATCTCGGGCCCCCCGCCAGCACATCAGCACATATTTTGTAGCCAAGAGAAAAAAAAGGGAGAACCACTCCTCCCAACCCCCACTATCGGCTAGACATCCATGCGATATGTCTAGTACGTTTCAGCCCACTGCTCCCACCTGAGAACCTCTAGGCCGTCCTTTAAGGGATGGCTCCGCGAGCTGCAACAGGGCCACATCCAAGCTGGAGGACACATGACCCGGATTCAGGACATGTGCATCCCAGGTCGACCAAGTTGCAGAGAAGCGGTCCCGGGCACCCCTGCAGGTGGCAATCCAATCCTCCGCCTCCCTGATATCGCTCACCTTACAACGCCAATTCCTCCCTGCCTGGGATTTGCGGGCGCTTCCATTATATGGGAAGCAACTGCTTAGCTGCGTTCAACATGTGAGGCAGCACACTTTTCCTGTACACTGGCTCACTGGCATGGGGGGAACGTGTAGCAAGAAGAAAATATTATTTTTAGTTTGCAAGAACCTCATTTTATGCTCTTTTTTACCCCACTGTCTACAAGGGAATGATGACAGATAGTACTGATGTGACAGTCTGTGGTAGATTGGTGGTTTGTATCTGTCTCCACGTTGCAGATTCTTCCTGTCAAGTAAACCATAACGGCTTCCTTTGCTGGAAGGTACATGGCAGATGGCAGAGAATTTGTGGTAAATCAACCTCATATTGTTTTCTGTGGACAGCTAGCCATGAGCTACGTGAACAGGTAATATACCACAAAGACTATGTAGCCCTGTTGTTGATTTCAGCTTCTTAAGAGAAAAGATATTGCAGCTGCAGGTGGAGCCCGGAGAGCACAGCTTTGAGTGGGGATTGTAGACACAGCACTGAGGAATTACAAATGAAAACGGATAATTAGACTACAGTTCCCAGAGTGCTACAGGAGAAAGACAGGAAGTGATGTCAGGTACAGACAGGACGTTCCGGGTGAGAGGGGAGTCGGATGTGAGGAGACAGAGAGACAGACTGCTGTCCCTTGGGGGTGCCGCCTGTTTGTGGAGAGACTGTGCTGACTTGTCACACGTGCCTTCCTGAAGTGACATCTGCTACACAGGGTAAACGGCTGTTTGTTCCTGGCTGGAAGAGTATCCTCTGGGGCTGTGAGTAAGGTGCCATCCTGCTGAGAGGACACTGCGGGGGCGACGACTCGCCCGGACGGACGCCAAAATTTGATGACCAGAACCCCTGATGCACCATCAGACTCCAGCTCCTATATACAGCTCTTCATCGCAGAAGATAATTGCTGACATCCCTGCCGGCTACAGACGACATCTCCCTCCGTGGATGGGTGGAGAGGCCTCCGGCCCGTTGTCATTAACCATACACACAGATTTTTACCGTTCATATTGGGCCCCAACGTTGGCTAGCTGAAGAAACTACCACTGGCCAGTGGGTTAGGTACCCGGGTACATTGGGACTAAGTATATAAATATATATATATATATAAGTTCACAGTTAGAATAACCGCATTTATCGTTCATCACTGTTATGCTGGTGTCTCATATGCAGTCTCTGTGTTATGCTGTGTAGAGATAAATGTTGATGTTGTATATTGCTATTCAGATTATTATATATATATAGTAAATAGTATTTAAACTCTCACAAGGTGTGCTGGTGTGCTGTGGATTCATTATTTGTGGTGTGTCACAGAGGTAAAACAGAAGACCCGATCATCCAGCGGCTCCTTCGGGGGTGAGCGCTACACGTGGGGGCTCGTCCGGGATCTTTTCTGATACCTCTCGCAAAGTGATAACCACACAAACGAGCCAGCAATGGATCCAAACACAGCAGCAGAGTGGTGCGAGGAACAAAAATGGCCAATTAGGGCTGAGTGTAGTAATGGACATTCCTGCTGACAAATGGACAGAGGAACAGATCCGTCAAGCAGTAACTACACTAGCACCTGACCAGAAAGTGTTTGTAATAGACACAAAAATAGATCAAGAAATCTCCCATACCTATGCCCTACTAGAATGGAAGAAAGGAGTCCCAACCTGCTTCAGGGTGATAGCATCCAGCTAACCGGAGAAGTTAAAGCACGGTACTCCCCTCTAGTCACCTCAGCAAGTTGTTTGGAGGGACCAAGCCAGACCATGTCAGACACAGTGGAAGTAACTACCACTTCTGTGCCAACCACTAACTACCCCCCAGCTTCCTCTTCATGGACATAGGAAAACTGGTAGAGAGCGTTATAAAAATGTCCTCGCCCTCTGTGAACTATGGCTACAGGAAGTTGAGAATCTTTTCTGGAGTGCAGCCTGTACCTACTGGAGAAGAAGAGTATGAAACCTGGATGGAACAGGCTATGCAAGCACTGGAAGAATGGGATGTTCCAGAGGCTCAAAAAGAAACAGCGCATTACTGAAAGTCTGAAAAGCGTTGCAACAGAAGCCATCCGAAATTTGAAATTCAGTCAGGAGTCTTGTACAGCATATGACTATCTTCGCATGTTGCAAGATGAGTTTGGGCGCACAGAGAAAGGTACAGATTTAATCTTCCTCTTTGAACACATGTTTCAACGGGAAAATGAGCAGCTTTCCGAGTATATATTCAACGACTAAAACAAAATGGCTAATACCAGATTGTACTAAAGAAAGGAATAGAGCCCAGGGATATGGATCAAGTAAGAATGAAACAGATCCTGAGAGGCGCTCTGAGTTCTGACCCTATCTGGATCCAGTTGAAAACTTTACAAGGAGGTACCTCTTTGCGATACTCTGATCTCATTAAGATGGTAAGGGAGGAAGAGCTATCCTAGAGGAGAAAAAGAAGGGCTCAGGATTTTCATTTCCTGCTGAGGTTCGAACGCTCAATGTGTCGAATGGGAAATTCAGAAATAGAGAAATTAAAGCGCAAGTTTCCCAGCTGACGCAAATGCTAACCCTATTGTCTGCAGGTGTCAAGTCGCCCTTGAAAAAAGTCACGTCAGAACCAGTTCCTGATTCTACCACTCAGGTGGTGCCTATCAAGAAACCGTCAAACAGCTGCTATAACTGTGGAGGAGTGGGTCATTACCGAAGTATCTGTCCGAGCCCATCGAATTCAAGAGGAAGTTATCTACCGGTGGGAAACTACAGAGGGCCCCAGTGAGGGAGCAAACTGGGTGCCCAACTACTGAAGACTGCTCTGATTCCCAGGATACCAATAAGAGGCCCAAGTCTTTAACCCAGAGCCCCCCCTGCTACGACAAAAAGATCCCCTCCCTTGGTGTCTGGTCCTGTGTCACAGGGAAGCAATGCACACCCACAACCTAAACCCCAGTTAGGGGGAAGAAAAACAACCACCACGAGCTAGGAAGAAGGCTGGAGTGCAGCAGACTCGACAGGGTCTATGCCTTCTACTACTCCGAAGAAGTTCCCTGACAAGTTGATAGGTCCCTTCACCCATTAATCCCAGTTCAAGTAGAAGGGGTTTACACAAAGGCTCTCCTCGATTCAGGTGCTCAAGTAACACTGATTTACCGGGACTTCTACCAGAAGGCATTTGAAGCATCTACCCCTGATGGAGTTAGAGGATCTCGAAATCTGGGGTATTTGGGACTCAGAAGCTTCCATATGATGGGTGTCTACAAGTGAAGCTGGAGTTCAGTTCGGCAACTGTTTGGGCAACCAGGGGTCTGTGACGCCTTGGCCATTGTATGTCCCCCGCCCACCAGGAGCTAATCGGAGTTCTATAATAGTGGGGACAAATACAGACTTGGTGAGACGCCTTATAACTCCGTTAGTGACGGAAGAGAGTTCTACTTCTGAGGAGATGCACCCGATGTTGCGGCCAATCTACCAGCGGATTATACAAGAACAGAGGGCCCCTGCAGAAGTGGGACGGCTTGGAGATTAGAAAGAGCGGAGAAGGTCTTACAGCCAGGAGAAATGACTAGTTCTGGCTCAGTCAAGTTGAATTGGTCACAACCAGGCCCCTATGTGGTCCTGGAAACTGATCCCAGAAATGAGAAGAGATCTGGAGTGGAATTGGTGCCGGAGATAATATCCACCAGAGCCCTACAGCGGGCCCGTGGGAGAGTCTCTGTAAGTGTATGCAATGTGTCAGACTACCCCAGTGACCTTGAAGGCACGGATGCCGATTTGACAAGTGGCCACTGCCACACCCCCTCTCACCCACTGAATTGGTGGAGGGAGTAGACAGAGAGATCCCAGCTGAACGGTTCTATCCTAAAGACGCTCCAATCTCGCCTGAGTGGAAAGAGCGAATTCAATCTCAACTCCTCAAGCGGCAGGATTTGTTCTCCAAGGATGAGTTTGATGTGGGATGTGCCAAGAGCACTCGACACCACATTCGCCTCCAAGATGACAAGCCCTTTCGAGAAAGGTCACGGCGAGTCCCATTGGGAGATCTAGATGACCTAAGGGAACAACTGGCTGAATTGAAAAGGACCAGGATAATCCAAGAATCCAGGAGTCCTTATGCCTCACCCATTGTGATAGTTCGCAGAAAAACGGTTCCATCCGTTTGTGCATAGACTACCGCACACACAACCAAAGAACCATTCCCGACCAATACACTACTCCTCGAATAGAAGATGCCTTACAGTGTCTGTCTGGAGCAAAGTGGTTAGTGTACTTGACCTGCGAAGTGGGTATCACCAGATACCCATGCATCCTGAAGATAAAGAGAAGACTGCTTTCATCTGTCCACTGGGATTCTTTGAGTTTAATAGAATGCCCCAAGGCCTCGCAGGAGCCCCAGCAACTTTCCAACGACTAATGGAAAAGACGGTGGGAGACATGAACCTGATTGAGGTACTAGTGTATCTGGATGACCTAATAGTCTTCGGAAGAACACTGGAAGAACATGAGCAGCGGTTGGAAAAGGTCTTGAAGCGGCTGCATGAAGAAGGATTGAAACTTTCCTTGAAGAAGTGTCAATTCTGTCTGCCTTCAGTCACGTACCTGGGACATGTGTTTCAGCAGAAGGCATATCAACTGATCCTAAGAAGTTGGAAGCTGTGGCTTCATGGCCGAGACCTCGTAATATTACTGAACTCCGGTCCTTCCTGGATTCTGCTCATACTATAGAAGGTTCGTAGAGGGTTTGCCAAGATAGCTCAGCCTCTGAACAAACTTCTAAGAATGGAAGGAGCAGAAGATGAATCAATGCCCTTTGAGCCGGGTTCATCAGCCCACGGGCCTAGGAAGCCTCGTGAATCAATCCAGGAGGAATGGACCGACCAATGTGAAAGGGCTTTCCTCCGATTGAAAGGAAGTCTAACACAGGCTCCTGTTCTCTTGCCTACGCTGATCCTGCCAAACCTTATGAACTACATGTGGATGCTAGCAGAGAAGGGCTAGGAGGAGTACTATACCAGGAATATGATGGCCTCCTGAGACCGGTGGCATATGTGAGTCGGGGTCTCACCCCTTCTGAGAAGAATTATCCCACTCACAAGTTGGAGTTCCTGGCCTTGAAGTGGACAGTGGTGGACAAAACTAAGGACTACCTGTACTGACGGGGCCAAGTTCGTGGTCAGAACCGACAACAATCCACTCACTTACATTCTCACTACGGCAAAACTGGATGCCACTGGGCACAGGTGGTTGGCTGCCCTGTCAGGATTCCGCTTCAGCCTCAAATATCGCCCTTGGGGTCAATAACCAAGACGCGGATGCCTTGTCCAGAAGACCCTATAGCACAGGGGTCCCAGAAACAGAGTGGACTTAATTGACTCCAGATGGAGTTCAAGCCCTATGCCAAGGGTGAAATACCGAACCAAAGGAGTGATTGGAGCAGAGGCCATAGGAGTCATGGCTGCCGGTGTCCCTAAAATGTATATGTAACCCTACACAGCTGAGGAGTGAGGGCCTGCCTACTTTCACGAAGAAGGACCTGAGAGTAGATCAGGCTGAAGATCCTCTGATTGGGTTAACTCTAAGAGCAATGAAAGCGGGTCAAAGAGGGCTCCTACTAATTGATTCACCAAAAGAGGCTCGTCTGGTCCACAAAGAGTGGGAACGGCTGAAACTGCTGGAACGGGGTGGTCTACCGAAGGGGCCCCTCGGATGATTTGGAAGAAAAGCAGCAGTTGTTCCTCCCAGAGAAGCATAGAGAAAATGTACTGAGAGCTTTGCATGATGACCATGGTCACTTAGGATCAGAAAGAACTTTCAAACTGGTCCGAGACAGATTCTATTGGCCCTGCATGAGATCTGAAGTTGAAAGTTACTGCCATTCCTGTCTAAGATGTATCCAGAGGAAAACTTTACCTTCGAGGAATGCTCCAATGAGCCATCTACAGAGTCAAGGACCCATGGACCTGGTGTGCATTGACTTCCTGTGCCTAGAGCCTGACACTAGTGGACAGGGAAACATCTTGGTGGTGACAGATCACTTTACCCGTTATGCTCAAGCTTTTCCAACCAAAGATCAACGTGCTCCTACTGTAGCCAAAGTCCTAGTGGAAAAGTTCTTCGTTCATTATGGTCTACCTCAGAGGATCCATTCTGATCAAGGCAGAGACTTTGAAAGTCGGCTCATCAGGCAGCTCTTGGATCTATTGGGGATTCAGAAGTCGAGGACCTCCCCCTATCACCCCCAGGGTGATGCACAACCGGAGAGATTCAATCGTACTCTACTCAACATGTTGGGAACACTGTCGACCAGGGAGAAACAGCACTGGAGTCGGCATATCTCTACCATTGTGCATGCTTACAATAGCACAGAAAGTGATGCCTACCGGATACTCACCGTACCGCCTCATGTTTGGAAGAGAAGCCCGATTGCCAGTAGATTTAGCTTTGGCCTCTCCATGACCAGACGTCTATTGCGTCTCATCAGGGCTATGTGGATAGACTCAGGAAGAACCTGGCTTCTGCATTTGAGAAGGCCCGTTCGACCTCTGAGGGTAGAGAACGAAGAAACAAACGAAACTATGACCTGAGGGTTCGGGTACAGGACCTACAGCCAGAATGATCGAGTTTTGTTGAGAAATTTGGGTGCGTCTGCAAGACACGAGCTAGCTGATAGATGGAGTTCTCAGATCTACATTGTCTGTAAACAATTACCTGGCCTGCCAGTGTACCATTCGACCAGAGGGAAAGACCGGGCCACTGAAGAATTGGCATCGAATCATCTCCTACCTCTGAATGAAGCTGTGCGGGTACCAGATAGAGATGAGTCTCCTTCACCCATTCCATCCACTTCCCGTCAAGCACCTGTTACCCGGTCACAACAGCCACCTTCTACAAGAGAAAGTGAGGACGACAGCGATGAGGAAGATGTGTGTCCGAGTTGGATGTGGCCATCTGAACCTATGGATGTCCATCCAACTATTATGGCTCCTGAGCAGGACTTGAGCAATTTGAGACCGGATGCCCCTGAATTTGTGCCTCAAACAAACGAGGATATGCCCATGGAAGATAATTCTGTACCTTCTCAAGTGGAAAGTCTCTTGCCAGAAACCTCAGTGCTAGAGGATGCTCTTGTTCAGCCAGTCGAAGAGGAAAACTGAATTCTCTCAGCCAACACTTCAAGTAGAAGGGGACTCCGCAGATGAGGGCCCATCATGGCTTTTAGAATCAAGGTCCAAACGACCAGTGCGACCCCCTCAGAGACTCACTTATGACTCACCAGGGAATAGCACAGAGGAAGCTGTAACTACTGTGCGAAGATCACCCGAGGTGTCCACCTTGACCACAGAAGTATCAAAGGACTTGTGTCCAACTCAGGCCATCAGCACACCTTGGTGGAGTGTCCCTCTACCCACCCCACTTGCTAGACGCTGTCATAAACTGCATCTATCTGCACGCAGTAAAGGTATTCAAGTAGTTTAGTATAAACTTTATATGTGCCTTTATATTGTATATGCTGTCTGTAGAACCTACAAACGCAGTTTACCCTTTGGAGGGACCCAAAGACTTTAAGTAGGGGGAGAATGTAGCCCTGTTGTTGATTTCAGCTCCTTTAAGAGAAAAGATATTGCAGCTGCAGGTGGAGCCGGAGAGCACAGCTTTGTGGGGATTGTAGACACAGCCACTGAGGAATTACAAATGAAAACGGATAATTAGACTACAGTTCCCAGAGTGCTACAGGAGAAAGACAGGAAGTGATGTCAGGTACAGACAGGACGTTCCGGGTGAGAGGGGAGTCGGATGTGAGGAGACAGAGAGAACAGACTGCTGTCGCTTGGGGGTGCCGCCTGTTTGTGGAGAGACTGTGCTGACTTGTCACACGTGCCTTCCTGAAGTGACATCTGCTACACAGGGTAAACGGCTGTTTGTTCCTGGCTGGAAGAGGATCCTCTGGGGCTGTGAGTAAGGTGCCATCCTGCTGAGAGGACACTGCGGGGGCGACTCGGCCCGGATGGACGGCAAATTTGATGACCAGAACCCCTGATGACATCAGACTCCAGCTCCTATATACAGCTCTTCATCGCAGAAGATAATTGCTGACATCCCTGCCGGCTACAGACGGACATCTCCCTCCGTGGATGGGTGAGAGGCCTCCGGCCCGTTGTCATTAACCATACACACAGATTTTTACCGTTCATATTGGGCCCCAACGTTGGCTAGCTGAAGAAACTACCACTGGCCAGTGGGTTAGGTACCCGGGTACATTGGGACTAAGTATATATATATATAAGTTCACAGTTAGAATAACCGCATTTATCGTTCATCACTGTTATGCTGGTGTCTCATATGCAGTCTCTGTGTTATGCTGTGTAGAGATAAATGTTGATGTTGTATATTGCTATTCAGATTATTATATATATATAGTAAATAGTTATTTAAACTCTCACAAGGTGTGCTGGTGTGCTGTGGATTCATTATTTGTGGTGTGTCACAGAGGTAAAACAGAATACCCGATCATCCAGCGGCTCCTTCGGGGGCATGGGGGGAACGTGTAGCAAGAAGAAAATAATTATTTTTAGTTTGCAAGAACCTCATTTTATGCTCTTTTTTACCCCACTGTCTACAAGGGAATGATGACAGATAGTACTGATGTGACAGTCTGTGGTAGATTGGTGGTTTGTATCTGTCTCCACGTTGCAGATTCTTCCTGTCAAGTAAACCATAACGGCTTCCTTTGCTGGAAGGTACATGGCAGATGGCAGAGCATTTGTGGTAAATCAACCTCATATTGTTTTCTGTGGACAGCTAGCCATGAGCTACGTGAACAGGTAATATACCACAAAGACTAAATCCGTAATTTATTGCCATCAGCAGCAGCCCTGGCAGTTAACTACCAATGATGCTGGGTGAGGATTTTCCTACAATAGCCCTAAAACATGAAAAACATTATACATCCAAAGCAAAAATTATGGGCCAGATTCAGGTAGAGTTATGCCGGCGTATCAGCGATACGCCGGCATAACTCTGACTTTGCGCCGGCGTACCTGTTTTCTGTATTCAAAAAACAAGATACGCCGGTTTGCAGGAAAGATCTGACAGTCGTAATTGTATTACGCCGTCAGATCTTAAATGCATTTTTAAAATGGCCACCAGGAGCGTTCCCGCTGATTTACGCCGAGAATATGTAAATCAGCGAGATACGCCAATTCCCGAACGTACGCCCACCCGACGCAGTGACTTTACGCCGTTTTCGTAAGGTGTTTCCCGGCGTTAAGATAAAGCACCAAAAATATGGCGCATCCTATGTTAAGTATGGACATCGTGACCCGCGGGAAATTTGAAATTTTTTACGTTGTTTGCGTAACTCGTCCGTAAATGGGGATTTACGTTGATTACGTTCACGTCGAAAACACGTCATAATTCGGAGCATGCGCACTGGGATTTTTCAATGGTCGATGCCTGTGTAGTACGTTCGGCGCGGGGACGCGCCTAATTTAAATAGCATACGCCCCCTACCCGCCCAATTTATGCTACGCCGCCGCAACTTTACACGCAAGTGCTTTGTGAATACAGCACTTGCGGGGTAAAGTTGCAGGGGCGTAACGTAAATAGGAAAAGTTACGCCGCCGCAAAAAAAACGCTCGCCATCCTGAATCTGGCCCTATATATATATATATATATATATATATATATAAAATCAACAACACAGGTGTAAAAAAAGGGGGCCTCCAATACACCGCTCGGCGCCAAAGATAAATGCTGTTCCCAAGTGAGATCACAGATAGATCATCCAAAAAAAGAAAATATTGATAATGTCAAAAAAAATTCCTTATAGTGTTTGCAAACACAAAGGAAACCTATCTGAGCTGCTGTTTAAAACGAAGCAAAATATATAAAATATTATAAAAAAAAAACATAAAAACAAAAACTGTATAGGTCATATACTACAAATGTTGAGTAATAGTGAAGTGTGGCCAACTCCACATGAAAGTCTTTAGACAGATGATGAGCTCGGCTGGGCACAAGGTCGTACATGTACGTCCCCTTTAAGTTTTCCCAGCTGTGGGTCGTGAGCGTGCCGACAGCGACGCGATCGCGACCTGGACCTCTTCTCTGTGACCGTCTCCGTGGGAACAGCGGACCCGATTGCTGCCGGTGTCCCACAATCGGGTCACAGAGAGAAAGAATGGGGAGAGGTAAGTGTAAACAAACCTCTCCCTGTGCTTCTTAGTGAGCCTGTCACTGATCGTCTGTTCCCTGTCATAGGGAACGACGATCAGTGATGTCAGACGCCAATTCGCACCCCCCCACAGTAAGAATCACACATTAGGTCACACTTAACTCCTACAGTGCCCCCTCCTGGTTAACCCCTTCACTGCCAGTGTAATTTTTTACAGTAGCCAGTGCATTTTTATAGCGCTGTTCGCTGTAAAAATGACAATGGTCCCAAAATAGTGTCCGATGTGTCCGCCATAATGTCGCAGTAAACGATAAAAAATCGCTGATCACCGCCATTACTGGAAAAATAAATTAATAAAAATGCAATAAAACTATCACCTATTTGGTATGCTTATTGCGTTTTTTTTTTTTTTTTTTACCAAAAATATATAGAAGAATACATATCGGCCTAAACTGAGGAAAAAAAATTTTTTATATATATTTTTGGGGGATATTTATTATCACAAAAACTAAAAAATATTGATTTCTTTATCGTACATCACGGACACAGAGCGCATAGCCATTACACTTGGGTTATATGGGTACCTTCAGGTGTGGACACTGGTGTAATCAATTTCACAGGAAGTTTCCTCCCTATATAACCCCCTCCCACTGGGAGTGCTTCAGTTTTTTCGCCAGTGTCTTAGGTGTTGGTCACGTCTAGCTGTCCCTCGGAGGTCTCGGGACCCAGGATAGCTAGCCGGATCCGTCCGAAGTGCTTCAAAGCCAAGGTGTATGGTACCCGGGACCTGCTGGAGTGGGGTTTTGCCTATAATGCCTCTCCTTGGAGGGCTGGATTCTGGGCTCCAGTGCCTTAGTCTCTTCCAAGAACTAAACGCTACTGATGCCAGGATGCTATATAGGTCCAGGGGTGTGGGTTCCTTAACACAGGACCCCGGTCCCTGAAGGTCCAAGACAATACCCACGGAGATGGGGGAAGGCTGGGCCTCTTGCATTTTGCAATACCCTGCGGCGTGGAGCAGGTAAGAGGGAACCTGCGGGACTTGGTTCGACAGTAGGTATCCCCCTGGGGGTTCTGGGTTGGCTAATGGTATGCTTGTGCATCAGCCACTATCTCCACTATGTCTTTTGAGGCAGGATGGGATGTACTAATGTTTACCCAGATAACATGTAGATATATATATGCTTTTAAAGATATGCATTTTGCTACTCCCCCCAGATTTGCCTGTTAGCATGATACTGCAGCCCCACGTGTATAGAGAGGAAGTGCTGACAAAACTCCTGTTTCCTAGGAAGCCTAGGGGACAGCTTCCTCTATGTGTGCACTACAAAGATTAGTGGCTTACCGGGTGTCTGTGTTACTAGCGCTGGTCCAGGCTTCTCCTCTGCTCTCTGCTTCCTCCATGTTGGTTTCAGCGTGGGGGGGGGGGGGGGGGTGGGCCAGCAGCGTCAGGTCTCAGATAAAGCAAAAAAAAAAAAAAAGCATTTCCTGGCTGGTCATTCCCTCCTGAGAGCAGTGGAGAGTGAGGACACAGAGCGTGCAGCTGAGCCATTTCTGGCTAACAGTGACACCCAGTGGTGGTTTGTGGATCTTCAGGTCTGGACTTAGTCCACACTGACCAGAAAAAAAAAAAAAAAAAAAGATTTTTTTCTTAAAGGGACTCAGCCTTAGATCTGGCAGTATCTGAGTCGGTGCAACCTTGGACTCCAGCTAACGGACATTGGTGTGGCAATACTCACAGGACTCTCCTCGGTATTGCCGCCTTCTCAGGCGTATGAAATTTTTTTTTTTTTTTACCATAGCCTGTCCTTATTAATGTTTCACTTCTAGCTACAACAGTTGGGTGTTGGCTGTAGGGGTGTCTCAAGGTTGTGCAATGGCTCCCAAGGGATCAGGACCAGCTAAGGCTGCAAAAGGTGCCAAAAAAGTAAAGGGGTCTCCAACGGGGTCAGAGGATTTGGGCCAGGCTCCAGTGGTCCCACCCTCACCAGATAGACCACCGAATAGCATCATGCAGGAGCCATTGAGGGTGCTAGGGGCAGAGGCGGGCCCCCAATCAACCCATTCCCGTTTATGTTACGGAAGAAATGCTAGAATCCACCCTGGGTGGGCTAGAGAAAAGGTTAACTGCTTTAATTGCCCGCTCTTTGCCGGGTGGCAAACGGGCTAGATCCCCGTCACCTAGAACGGTGTGTTTCGGATGCAGAGGTCCTCTCTTCGGAGGAATTGGACCCACAGGGGGATCAAGCGGACCTGAGTCCTGACGGGTCAGACATTGAAGATTCCACTATAGATGACATTTTTTTCGGCTTCTCAAGCAGAGAGTCTGTGGATCCAGTCTCTGACGGATATGGTTCGCACTGCTTTTAAACTTCCAGTGTCAGAACAATTAGCCCCCGCGGTATCCTCTTTAGGTTCCTTGAAGGCACCATTGAGTGGTGCGTTTTTCCCGGTTCACCCCCTTCTGGAGAGCGTGATTTTTCAGGATTGGGCTCGACCTGATAGGATTTTTATCCCTCCTAAAAGGGTCACCATTCTCTATCCTATGGAAGAAGAATTTGCAAAGAAATGGGCACTCCCTACCGTGGACGCAGCCATTTCCTGCGTAAATAAATTCCTGACCTGTCCGGTGGAAAATGTCCAGGTGTTTAAAGATCCAGTCGACAAAAAATTGGAGACCCTACTGAAGGCTTCTTTTACCACAGTAGGTGCCGTGGTTCAGCCAGCAGTGGCAGCCATTGGCGTTTGTCAGGCTTTAAAGGATCAGACTAAACCGATATTAAGGGACATACCGGCTCAGCAAGCTCGTGAATTGGCTGACCTCCCAAGAGCTCTCTGCTTTGCAGTAGATGCTATTAAGGACTCCGTTCAACAGGCGTCCCGTTTATCTCTGCTGTTGGTTCATATGCGTCGCCTTTTGTGGCTAAAAAACTGGTCAGCAGAGGCACCCTGCAAAAAGCTTTTAGCAGGATTTCCCTCCATGGTGTTAGACTATTCGGTGAAGACCTAGATAAATATATCCAGACCATATCAAGTGGTAAAAGTTCTTTCTTGCCTATCAAGAAAAGATTGCGTGGGCCCGCATTTAAGCGACAGGCCTTCACAGGCTCGGCCCCTTCAACTACCCGTCAGTATCGACGGCCTCCCGGGCGTTCAGCATTTAATAGCCGCCCACAAGGACAAGCCACGACCGGTTAAACCAGTCCTCAAGTCAGATTCATGAAGGGGCGCCCCCACTCTCTTGGGTGGGGGGAAGGCTTCGGTTTTTCTCCGAAGTGTGGAAGGCCAGAATTCCTGACTCTTGGGTAAGATCCGTGGTAACCACGGACTACAAGCTAGAGTTTCGGGAAGTCCCCCCTCCTCATCTTCAGGGGTCAAGTCTTCCAAGCGACCCATTAAAGAGGGCCTCTCTTGTAAAAGCATTGGATCGTCTCTGGCTCCAAGGAGTAATTGTAGAAGTACCAACCCAGGAATGGAGTCTGGGATTCTACTCCAACCTTTTCATAATACCAAAGCCCAATGGCGACGTCAGGCCTATCTTGGACCTCAAACGCCTAAATCGCTTTCTAAACATTCAGACCTTTCGTATGGAGTCCATACGTTCGGTGGCAGCCAGCCTACATCAAGACGACTTTCTAGCATCTATAGACATAAAAGATGCGTATCTGCACGTGCCGATCTACCCGGCACATCACAGGTTTCTTCGTTGTATGATAGATCACCGCCATTACCAGTTCGTAGTCCTCCCTTTCGGGTTGGCAACAGCTCCGCGGGTATTCACAAAGGTGTTAGCCCCGGTGCTAGCCGTCCTAAGGACAGAAGGCATTTTAGTCTTGGCATACTTGGACGATCTTCTGGTTATCGACAGCTCAGCTTCCAACCTCAATCAGGCAGTAGGTCGCACAGTTCAGCATCTAGAGGAATTCGGGTGGATTGTAAACCTAGAAAAATCGGTATTGAAACCCACAAAGCAGTTGGAATATCTAGGCCTTCGGCTAGATACAGACTGCCAGAGGATAAGTTTACCTCAAGCAAAGATCAGATCAATAGCTCAAGCAGTTCAAGTGATCTTAGGCAAGAAGAGGCCGACTATTCGCCTATGTATGCGACTGCTGGGGAAGATGGTGGCCGCCTTCGAGGCTGTGCCCTACGCCCAGATCCATACCAGATATCTTCAGGCAGCCATTTTCTCTGCTTGGAACAAATCAATTCAGGCGTTAGATCGTCCGTTAGTGCTCTCCCCGAAGGTCCGGCGCAGCCTGTCTTGGTGGCTGGTCTCTCAAAATTTGTCAAAAGGGAAATCCTTTTGCCCCATCACGTGGAAGATAGTATCCACGGATGCCAGCCTGTTAGGTTGGGGGGCAGTTCTAGAAGAACAGACCCAGCAAGGGCTGTGGTCGGAGGCAGAAAAACTGCTTCCCATCAATATCTTGGAGATCAGAGCTGCTCGACTGGCCCTGATCGCCTGGACTCTCCCCCTTCAGGGTCTGCCAGTAAGGATACAGTCCGACAACGCCACTGCGGTGGCATACATAAACCACCAGGGGGGCACGAAGAGCCCAGCAGCCCAAAGAGAAGTCAACCTGATTTTCTCATGGGCCGAAGCCCATGTACCCTGCATCTTGGCGGTGTTCATCCCAGGGATAGACAATTCTCAAGCAGATTTTTTGAGTCGTCAACAGTTGCTCCCGGGGGATAATGGTCTCTTCACCCCCAGGTATTCCAAGAGATTTGCCAAAGATTCGGAGTCCCAGATGTGGACATTATGGCAACGAGATCCAACAAAAAGTTGGACAAATTCATATCCCGAGCCAGGGATCCCTCGGCCTACGGGACCGATGCGTTGGTTTGCCCTTGGCACCAGTTTTCTCTTCTGTATGCGTTCCCTCCACTGCAGATGATTCCCCGCCTTCTACGGAGAATCCGGGTGGAGCGCAGGCCTGTGATCCTGGTGGCCCCAGCCTGGCCCAGGAGGGCTTGGTACGCACTCATCGTGAAGATGTCAGTCGAGGCGCCGTGGCCGCTCCCCCTGCGCCCAGATCTGCTGTCTCAGGGCCCAATCTGCCATCCTGCTTCACAGCAGCTAAATTTGACGGCTTGGCGGCTGAATCCCTAATTCTTAAGGGCAGAGGCTCTCAGATCAGGTCATATCTACGTTGATTCAGGCTAGGAAACCGGTCTCCAGAAATATTTATTACAGAGTCTGGGAAACCTATGTGGAGTGGTGCGAGTCTCAAAAATGGCATCCTCGAAAGTTTTTTTATTGACAGGATCTTGCGATTCCTCCAGGTTGGCGTTGACAAAGGGTTGGCTCTTAGTACTCTAAAGGGGCAGGTGTCGGCTTTATCAATATGGTTTCAAAGACCCTTGGCCACCCATTCGCTTATGAAAACCTTCTTGCAGGGGGTCTTGCATGTGAATCCCCCTATTAGAGCTCCCCTCTGCCCCTGGAATTTAAATCTGGTCTTGTCAGCTTTACAAAGGCAGCCGTTTGAAACTCTGACAGAAATCCCTCTTGTGCTACTAACCCGAAAGTTGGTTTTCTTGGTGGCTATGGCTTCAGCCAGAAGGGTTTCCGAGCTGGCAGCCTTGTCATGCAGGGAGCCATACCTTATTCTGCATAAGGACAGAGTGGTTCTGCGGCCTCAACCTTCTTTCCTTCCTAAGGTCATATCCAGTTTTCACTTGAATCAGGACCTAGTCCTACCATCCTTCTTTCCTACTCCCCAGTCCAGAGAGGAAAGACGGCTTCATACTTTGGACGTGGTTCGAGCCATGAGGGTCTATCTCAAAGCTACAGAGAAGATTCGGAAAACAGATGTGCTTTTTGTTCTTCCGGATGGCCCCAAGAAGGGTCAGCCGGCTGCCAAGTCTTCCTTGGCTAGGTGGATTAAGCAGCTGATTTTTCAGGCCTATGGTCTGAAGCGCGTTCCACCTCCCTTATCAGTTAAAGCCCATTATACGAGGGCCATGAGTGCCTCCTGGGCGGCACACCATCAGATCTCTATGGCACAGGTTTGCAAGGCGGCAACCTGGTCTTCCGTACATACGTTTACTAAATTTTATAAGTTGGACGTTGCAAAGGGTACGGACGCAGCTTTTGGGCAGGCGGTCCTACGGGCAGCAGTATAGAATCCTCTGGCCCGGTTCACGCCCCCTTGTTTTTCTGTTGGTGGAGCCATGTTTTCTCCTGACGATGTTTTTATTTGGCTATTCTTGGCCTTACGGTCTCCCTCCCTTCATAGAGCATTGCTTTAGGACATCCCAAGTGTAATGGCTATGCGCTCTGTGTCCCGTGATGTACGATAAAGAAAAAAGGATTTTTAATAAACAGCTTACCTGTAAAATCCTTTTCTTGAAGTACATCACGGGACACAGAGCTCCCACCCCTCTTTTGGGGAACATTGTGTAACCTCGGAGGAATTGCTTGCTACAAAACTGAAGCACTCCCAGTGGGAGGGGGTTATATAGGGAGGAAACTTCCTGTGAAATTGATTACACCAGTGTCCACACCTGAAGGTACCCATATAACCCAAGTGTAATGGCTATGCGCTCTGTGTCCCGTGATGTACTTCAAGAAAAGGATTTTACAGGTAAGCTGTTTATTAAAAATCCTTTTTTTTTTTTCAAAATTGTCACTCTATTTTTGTCTATAGCGCAAAAAATAAAAACCGCAGAGATGATCAAATACCACCAAAATAAAGCTCTATTTGTTGGAAAAAAATGACGCCAATTTTGTTTGGGAGCCACGTAGCACGACCGCACAATTGTCAGTTAAAGCGACACAGTGCCGAATCGCAAAAAGTGGCCTGGTCTTTAAGCTGCATAATGGTCCGGGGTTTGAAGCGGAGGTTCACCCTAATAACATTTATATCTGACTAACTTCCTTTATAGTACAGCCCGCAATTTGTTTTGTTTTTTATGCTGCGTACATTGTAATCAATCTTTTCAATCTGCTTCTCCCCGCGGGAGTAGGCGTTTCTATGCCTAAGAGGATTGTCATCTGGAAGGTCGCCCAGATGATTGACGTCTGTCCCCCCCCCGGCGGATAAGGCCCCGCCCCCTGTATTGCGTAGGCACGCACGAGTCATGGCATTTCCGAAAGAAGCCGAACATACAGAGCCCTGACACCATATAGAGCCGACTCACATCTCTGTATGGGGATTGGACTGAGTAGGAGGGGATACATATCGATGTTCCTACTTACTAGGAACAAACAACATGTCTTCTCTCCTTTTATCCAATCACCATGGACTGTAAATGTCCAAGAGTAGGATGGAAGGTGTGAAAATGATGGTGCCTGGAAAGAGTTAAGGTCTTTAATTTTGTTTTAAGCAGTGATATTTATTTCCATAATTATTAGGTGTATTTTAGGCGTTTTAGGGTGTTAACTCATTAATTATGCTATTAGATGTATTGTGAAATCTGCATTATATGTGTAGCACCCTGATGTTTAGGCAGGTTTGCTATTAAATGTATGTGACAAGCGATAGTTGCCTTGGCCAGTTGTTAGGAGATCAATTGATTTCGCCCTAATTCTGGAATTTCTGCACTTCTCTCTTCTATCACTTGATGGCCAGGTGTCTGGTGACATTAGATAAGACAAGGGCACTGCAAAGACAAATTAGGAATGAATTGGGTGTCTCAGCCAATTGGCAGGGATTTTCTTGGGTCCCTTGGCCTCCTGGGAGAGCCTATTTATTTGGGTGGAGTCAGGTGATCGGGGTGCTGTGCCACCTGGATGGCTGTCTGGGTGGATGTGTGCTGTATTGCCTGGGCTGCTAGGCCAAAAACCTATGTCCTATCCCGGGACATCTGGCTGCTAGGCTGTCTGAGGGCCTATCCAGAGGCAGGAAAGCAGCGTATGGTTGGGACTGTGGGCTTGTAGTCCAACCAGAAGTAACAGTTTCGCCGGCCAGGAACCAGTAGTGGTCGGAAATAGAGGGGAAGCTGTCACCGCTAAGGGACCATCCACCTTGCTAACGGAGATCAGTTAATAAGCTGAGGCCAGTATTAGTTCAGACTTCTTGCCAGCCAGGGACGGTGAAGAAGTGGGAAAACTTCAGGATGTGCCAAGTCAGTGACCCAGCATGACGCTTGTGGAGTGCCAAGCCAGGGACCTAGCGTGTCAGCAGGGGTGAAGCTTGAAGAGTATCGGTGAGTGGCAAGCCAGGGACCCAGCAGGGTGACGCTTGAGAAAGATACTGAGTGCTTCAGTTGAGAGCTCAGGGGATCTAGTGGCTAGTGGATCTATAGGCTAGTGAGAGAGACTGGGAGCTCATTGAGTGAACACCCACAGTGAGTGAGTGTGGGGTAAAGAGAGCTGTTTGTCTTGCAGATAGTTGAATACCTTTACCGTTAGTGACCGCTACAAGATTGTTGCCATTTGAGACAGCGGTCCTGCCTATACAGAGGTGGTGTCTGGCTGGAGGCCTTTGCCTGTCTTCCTATGGAAGTCTGCTAATTGTCTTTGCATCTACTTGGCCCTGACCCTCTCTCCCACAGTTCTGTTTAACCACTTGGCACCCACGCTATAGCCGAATGACGGCTACAGCGCAGACCCCAAATGCTGGTAGGATGTCAATAGATGTCCTACTCTTTGTGTGCCCCCCGCGCCACTGCAGGGCACACGTGGCACGCACTGTGATCACCGAGCCGGTTGACAGCTGATCACGTGATGTAAACAAAACCAGTAATTTTTTTTTCTCCTCACACTGACGGCGCAAGGAAAAAAAAGCCGATCGCCGGGGACATCACGTCATGGAAGAGGGACATCGGTCCCGAAGAGGAAGGAGGCACATCTGCCTCCTCTGTGCCCACAATTACCACCTGCCAGTACCCCTGCTAGTGCCACCTGCAAGTGCCCAGTGCCCATGAGTGCCACCTATCAATTCCCATGAGTGCCACCTATCAATGCCCACCAGTGCCACCTATCAATGCCTCATCAGTGCCCATCACTGCCACCCATCAGTGCCCATCAGTGCCACCTATCAATGCCCACCAGTGCCGCCTATAAGTGCCCATCAGTGCAGCCTCATCACCGTACATCAATGAAGGAGAAAAATTGCCCGTTTGCAAAATTGTATAACAAAATATAAATAAAATATAATAAAAAATAAAAAAAAGAATTTCAGTATTTTTTTTATTTATTTTTTTAACAAAAAATTAAAACCGCAGAGGTGATCAAATACCACCAAAAGAAAGCTCTATTTGTGGGTACAAAAATGATAAAAATTTATTTGGGTTCAGTGTTGTATCACCGCGCAATTGTCATTCAAAGTGTGTCAGAGTTGAAAGCTGAAAACTGGTCTGAGCAGGAGGGGGGTTTAAGTGCCCAGTAAGCAAGTGGTTAAGAGATAATGGATCTCTTTGCATTCAAAAAGTGCCTGGGGCCCACAATTTCATTTTGCATCACACCCACCGTGCCTTGTAACCTACTCTACACTGAAGGATGTCAGCTTTCCTAACTCTGGAGGTCACCATTAGGCCTCAGGGGCCCCCTGGACCTTGCTACATATGGAAGTGTGTTATTACTCAAAACGACAATGACCCTTTTCTGCAGGATGTAGCTTGAGTAAAACCGCAGATATTCAAAAGAAGGAAAGAGAAAAGCTGAAAAAATGACTAAAGGGCTGCTTTAATTGCTTCAGGACTGCCCCACATACATTTACTGCGGCAGGGCGGCCCGGGTGCGCAAAATCACTTACCTGTGCGTGATTTTGTGCACGTGGTTCAGGGGGCGCCTAAGCGCCGCTCCCACTGGGATTGGACACAGCGGGAGCCAATGACTTACCGATCATATACACGAGAGACAGGTCAGTGGTGTGCTGATGGAAACAAAGCACACCGCTGATCTTTCAGTGGGTCCTGCGGCCGTTATGGCTGCCACGACCCACCAATCATACAGTGCAGAAAATAAGTATTTGAACACCCTGCTATTTTGCAAGTTCTCCCACTTGGAAATCATGGAGGGGTCTGAAATTGTCATCGTAGGTGCATGTCCACTGTGAGAGACATAATCCAAAATAAATAAATCCAGAAATCACAATTTATGATTTTTTAACTATTTATTTGTATGATACAGCTGCAAAGAAGTATTTGAACACCTGTCTATCAGCTAGAATTCTGACCCTCGAAGACCTGTTAGTCTGCCTTTAAAATGTCCACCTCCACTCCATTTATTATCCTAAATTAGATGCACCTGTTTGAGGTCATTAGCTGCATAAAGACACCTGTCCACCCCATACAATCAGTAAGAATCCAACTACTAACATGGCCAAGACCAAAGAGCTGTCCAAAGACACTAGAGACAAAATTGTACACCTCCACAAGGCTGGAAAGGGCTACGGGGAAATTGCCAAGCAGCTTGGTGAAAAAAGGTCCACTGTTGGAGCAATCATTAGAAAATGGAAGAAGCTAAACATGACTGTCAATCTCCCTCGGACTGGGGCTCCATGCAAAATTTCACCTCGTGGGGTCTCAATGATCCTAAGAAAGGTGAGAAATCAGCCCAGTACTACACGGGAGGAGCTGGTCAATGACCTGAAAAGAGCTGGGACCACCGTTTCCAAGGTTACTGTTGGTAATACACTAAGACGTCATGGTTTGAAATCATGCATGGCACGAAAGGTTCCCCTGCTTAAACCAGCACATGTCAAGGCCCGTCTTAAGTTTGCCAATGACCATTTGGATGATCCAGAGGAGTCATGGGAGAAAGTCATGTGGTCAGATGAGACCAAAATAGAACTTTTTGGTCATAATTCCACTAACCGTGTTTGGAGGAAGAAGAATGATGAGTACCATCCCAAGAACACCATCCCTACTGTGAAGCATGGGGGTGGTAGCATCATGCTTTGGGGGTGTTTTTCTGCACATGGGACAGGGCGACTGCACTGTATTAAGGAGAGGATGACCGGGGCCATGTATTGCGAGATTTTGGGCAACAACCTCCTTCCCTCAGAGCTTTGAAGATGGGTCGAGGCTGGGTCTTCCAACATGACAATGACCCAAAGCACACAGCCAGGATAACCAAGGAGTGGCTCTGTAAGAAACATATCAAGGTTCTGGCGTGGCCTAGCCAGTCTCCAGACCTAAACCCAATAGAGAATCTTTGGAGGGAGCTCAAACTCCGTGTTTCTCAGCGACAGCCCAGAAACCTGACTGATCTAGAGAAGATCTGTGTGGAGGAGTGGGCCAAAATCCCTCCTCCAGTGTGTGCAAACCTGGTGAAAAACTACAAGAAACGTTTGACCTCTGTAATTGCAAACAAAGGCTACTGTACCAAATATTAACATTGATTTTCTCAGGTGTTCAAATACTTCTTTGCAGCTGTATCATACAAATAAATAGTTAAAAAAGTCATACATTGTGATTTCTGGAATTTTTTTTTTGATTATGTCTCTCACAGTGGACATGCACCTACGATAACAATTTCAGACCCCTCCATGATTTTCAAGTGGGAGAACTTGCAAAATAGCAGGGTGTTCAAATACTTATTTTCTGCACTGTATACAGGAGAGACAGGTCAGTGGTGTGCTGATGTAAACAAAGCACATCGCTGATCTGTTAGGGAGGAAAAGTTAGCTAAACTGAATCCTGATCTCTCCTTTCCTCCAGTGTAACACTTCCCCCTACAGTTAGAAACACCTCCCAGGGAACACATTTAACTCTTTGATCGCCCCCTAGTGTTAACCCCTTCATTTTCAGTGCAATTTATACAGTGATCGGTGCATTTTTATAGCACTGATCACTGTATTGGTGTCACTGGTCACCAGAAATTGTCACTTAGGGTCAGATTTGCCCGCAGTCCCACAAAAAATGCTGCTGTTACTAGAAAAATATAAAATAGAAGCCCCTAAATCTAACCAGTAGTTTGTAGACGCGATAACTTTTGTTCAAAAAAATCTTTTTGGGATTTTTTTTCACCAAAAAAGATGTAGCAGAATACATATTGGCCTCAATTGATGAAGAAATTTGATTTTTTTAAAAAAAAATTGCATTTGTAATATAGGATAACGTTTTTTTTTCTTCAAAATTTTCAGTATATTGTCAGTATTTTTTTGTTTATAGCACATAAAATAAAAACCACAGAGGTAATCAAATACCATGATGCTGCCACCACCATGCTTCACTGTAGGGATGGTATTGGCCAGGTGATGAGCGGTGCCTGGTTTCTTCTAGACATTTAGGCCAAAGAGTTCAATCTTTGTTTCATCAGACCGCAGAATTTTGTTTCCCATGGTCTGAGAATCCTTCAAGTGCCTTTTGTAAAACTCAAGGTGGCCTGTCATGTGCCTTTTACTGAGGAGTGGCTTCCGTCTGGCCACTCTACCATACAGGCCTGATTGGTGGAGTGCTGCAGAGATGGTTGTTCTTCTGGAAGGTTCTCCTCTCTCCACAGAGAAATGCTGGAGCTCTGTCACTGACCATCGGGTTCTTGGTCACCTTCCTGACTAAGGCCAAACCCCCCCCCCCCGATCTTTGAATAAAAAAGGGCTGGCAACTCGGATGCTCTTGAATAAAAGTACTTTATTGTTTACATGGTGGGTACAGGCTATACGCTGATGCAAATTCTGCAGCTGCTTACCCTTAAAAAATGAACACTTACCCGTCCAGCACGCCTGCAAAATCGGCAGACGAGGACGAGCAATCGCTCGGTCCTCAGATGCTGCGCCACGATGCTTGGTGAGGGAATCAGGGAGTAAAACACTGTGTTTCCCAGAAGACAGCGCGGGGGGGGAGGGGGGGGCGAAGGGGTGTGACTCCTGCGAGTCAATACCCGGAAGTGGTGCAAATACCTGTTTTATACAGGTATCTGCACCCCCTCCCCTGAAAGGTGTCAAATGTGAGGATGGGTTTCAAAAAGCGTAAGTTCCACTTTTGGGTGGAACTCCGCTTTAAATGGGACTCTTTGGTGATATTTATTGATAAACAGATGGTCATTTAACATATACGCGTCACTTCCCAAGCTCTGTGGGAACGCCAGAGATAGACCTTTTCACAGCTGAAGGTGTGAATGGCCACAACCAAAACAGCTGTTACATCCTATGACTTCTCACATTTGTACTAAGTATCTCTGCTTAATCAAAATACATGTTTTGATACTTAAAACAAAATGTTTGATAAATAAATGTCTATTCCATTTACCCCATCAAGGTCTGCAGACAATTCCTTGGACTTCATGGCTTGGTTTGTGCTCTGACATGCACTGTTAGGGTCCTTTCACACGGAGCGGACCGTTTTTCCGTCCGCTCCGTGTGTCCATCAGCTCAGCGGGGGGTCTCCGCTCAGCTGTCGGGGGACAGGGCGGTCCCCGCACACTGTGCAGGGACCGCCCTGTCTCTCCTCCGCTCTCCCCTATGGGGAGGCGGATGGAAACGGACCGTCTGTCCGTTTGCATCCGATCCGTTTGGCCGGACGGAAGAAAAATAGGACATTCTTCCGTCCGAAAAAACGGATGCGGATCTGGCGGACGTTAGCGGATGCATCATCCGCTAATGGATCCGCTCCCATAGGGGTTAATTACAAGTCCGTTAACGGACTTGTAATCAGCGGACCATTCGTCCGCTAGTGTGAAAGGACCCTTAACTGTGGGACCTTCTATAGACAGGGGTGTGCCTTTCCAATTCATGTCCAATCAACTGAATTTACCACAGGTGGACTTCAATCTAGTTGTAGAAACATCTCAAGGATAATCTGTGGAAACAAATTGTACCTGAGCTCAGTTTTGAGTGGCATGGCTATACATTCTTTTTCATTTTTTAGTTTTAATAAATCTACAAAGATTTCAAACAAACTTCTTTCACGTTGTCATTATGGGGTATTGTTTGTAGAATTTGGAGGAAAATAATGAATTGAATCCATTTTGGAGTAAGTTTGTAACATACTTTCTGCCTGTTCAGCTGCTTCCATTGTGTTCTGTAGATAAATTGTGTATGATTATGTGCGCACAAGCGTGAGAATTTTTTTAACTGCAAGTATGAAGTAAAAAACAAACAAACACTTGAATATGTTTAATAAAATAAATAAATGCTGCTCTATCACCAATAGTTTATGTGTGAGTAATAACCACTGTCTGTGATCTGAGGTTGTACGCGTTTTCAGCAATCATCAAAAAAAAACTGAAAAAACTATCAACTAATCATAAACAATAAAACAGTAAATATTTATAAAATTGTGAATGCAGTAGTCCCATGCAACTTGGTATAAATATATAACTTGTAGGGCTGTCCCGATACCGAGCATTTCCCCGAGTACTTGTAAATGCTTGCAAATGCTCCGATGCTTCACCCAATACCTGGGCAGTCAGGGTGATCGGTGCGGCAGGGGAGTTGCAAGCACTGATCTGCCCCCTTTTCAGCTGCTTTAGTTAAAGTTATACAGCGGTGATCGGTGCTTCTAACTTCACCGCTGACTGTCCCCATGCTGTCCCTCTCCGTGCTGCTCTCCCCCTCCGTGCTGTCCCCCTTCGTGCTCCGTGCTGTCCCCCTCCGTGCTGCTCGACTCCGTGCTCTATACTGTCCACCTCCGTGCTCTGTGCTGTCCCCCTCCGTGCTCCATGCTGTCCCCCTCCGTGCTGTCCACCTTCTCGTGCTGCTCTCCCCCCTCCGTGCTGTCCTTCTTCGTGCTGCTCTCTCCCTTCCGTGCTGCCCCCCTCCGTGCTATCCCCCTTTGTGCTCTGTGCTGTCCCCCTCTGTGCTCCGTGCTGTCCCCCTCTGTGCTCCGTGCTGTCCCCCTTTGTGCTCCGTGCTGTCCCCCTCCATGCTGTCCCCCTTCGTGCTGCTCTCCCCCCTCCGTGCTGTCCTTCTTTGTGCTGCTTTCCCCCCTCCGTGCTGTCCTTCTTCGTGCTGCTCTCCCCCCTCCGTGCTGTCCTTCTTCGTGCTGCTCTCCCCCCTCCGTGCTGTCCTTTGTGCTGCTCCCCCCTCCGTGCTGTCCTTCTTCGTGCTGCTCTCCCCTCTCTGTGCTGCCCCCTCCGTGCTGTCCCCCTTTGTGCTTCGTGTTGTCCCCCTTTGTGCTCCGTGCTGTCCCCCTCGGTGCTCCGTGCT
Organism: Rana kukunoris; assembly: GCA_029574335.1. Lineage (NCBI taxonomy): Eukaryota > Metazoa > Chordata > Amphibia > Anura > Ranidae > Rana > Rana kukunoris. Next base: position 506,580,257 of record CM056051.1, on the reverse strand, counting down.
GTCCCCCTCGGTGCTCCGTGCTGTCTCCCTTTGTGCTCCATGCTGTCCCCCTCCATGCCCCTCCACGCTGTCCCCCTCCATGCTGTCCCTCCCGTAGTCGTATGCAACTTGGTATGAATATATAATTACTAGGGCTGTCCCGATACCGATAGTAGTATCGGTATCGGCACCGATACCAAGCATTTCCCTGAGTACTTGTAAATGCTTGCAAATGCTCCGATGCTTCACCCGATACCTGGGCAGTCAGGGTGATCGGTGCGGCAGGGGAGTTGCAAGCACTCATCTGCCCCCTTTTCAGCTGCTTTAGTTATACAGGGGTGATCGGTGCTTGTAACTTCACCGCTGACTGTCCCCATGCTGTCACCCTCCGTGCTGCTCTCCCCCTCCGTGCTGCTCTCCCCCTCCGTGCTGCTCTCCCCCTCCGTGCTGTCCCCCTTAATGCTCCGTGCTGTCCCCCTTCATGCTCCGTGCTGTCCCCCTTCATGCTCCGTGCTGTCCCCCTTCATGCTCTGTGCTGTCCCCCTTCATGCTCTGTGCTGTCCCCCTCCGTGCTGCTCGACTCCGTGCTCTATACTGTCCACCTCCGTGCTCTGTGCTGTCCCCCTCCAGCTCTATGCTATCCCCCTCCGTGCTGTCCACCTTCTCGTGCTGCTCTCCCCCCTCCGTGCTGTCCTTCTTAGTGCTGCTCTCCCCCCTCTGTGCTGTCCTTCTTCGTGCTGCTCTCCCCCCTCCGTGCTACCTCCCTCCGTGCTGTCCCCCTTTGTGCTCTGTGCTGTCCCCCTCTGTACTCCGTGCTGTCCCCCTTTGTGCTCAGTGCTGTCCTCCTCCGTGCTCCGTGCTGTCCCCCTTCGTGCTGCTCTCCCCCCCTCCATGCTGTCCCCCTTCGTGCTGCTCTCCCCCCTCCGTGCTGTCCTTCTTCGTGCTGCTCTCCCCCCTCCGTGCTGTCCCCCTTTGTGCTCCGTGTTGTCCCCCTTTGTGCTCCGTGCTGTCCCCCTCGGTGCTCCATGCTGTCCCCCTCGGTGCTCCGTGCTGTCCCCCTCGGTGCTCCGTGCTGTCCCCCTCGATGCTCCGTGCTGTCCCCCTCGGTGCTCTGTGCTGTCCCCCTCCGTGCTCCGTGCTGTCCCCCTCCGTGCTCCGTGCTGTCCCCCTCCGTGCTCTGTGCTGTCCCCCTCCGTGCTGTCCCCCTCCATGCCCCTCCACGCTGCCCCACTCCATGCTGTCCCTCTACTTGCTTTGTTCTGTCCCCCTTCGTGCTGCTTTCCACCCTCCGCGCTGCTCCACCCCCTCGATCTGTCAGGATGGAGAGCGGAGGTAGAAGACGCTAAATCCGGCTCTTACCTTTTCAGAATGAACGAGTCAGTGATAACTGCCTCTGTCTATTCATATAACTGAGTATCCTTAACCTTTGTTTACGATGCTTCACTTAATGAATGAGTAGAGCTTCTCTCCATTCATTTGGCTGAGGCTGCAGAGAAAAGGACTGGGGAATCTGTGTCCTTAGTCCCTTTCTTTGTCTCAAAGGGGGAATGTCAGGGGTCTGTTAAGACCCCTGATATTTCACCAAAGACTCACCAAAGCTGCTAAAAAAGAAAAAAAAAATTGCAAAAAATAAATCATTTTAAAAAATAATAAAAATGTAAATAAAAAAACACACTGACAAACCCTCCCCTAAAAAAAACATTGTAAAAAAAAAAAAAAAATACTGCCACTGTCACATGACATTAAAAAAAGTATTGGTAATCGGTATTGGCGAGTGCTTGAAAAAAAGTATTGGTCTCAAAAAAGTGGTATCGGAACAACCCTAATAATCACTCCTAGGTAAGTACTACAAGAACGTGCAAGTAGAAAGCACCTCCACCATGGTGAGTCCCTTCTGGGAAAACTCTCACCTTTCTGTATTGACCCCACAACAAAGGTCAATATGTGCTTTAAAGCCTCGTACACGCAATTGGATTTCCATCTGATTTGCGTGGATTTTTGTCTGAAGGGCGTTGGCCATGAACTTGTGCTGCATACAGACGGCAGAACTTTTTCAGCCGAAAAACACAAAACTATGCGGGTTTTCTGCTTTTTAGCACCACCCTTTGGGCAACTTCTGCTAATGTTATGTAGCGATACCCCCGGAGGAGCCGCTGGTTGATTGTTAGGTTCGGCACATTACATGACTCTATCGTTGTGATGCACGAACAAAGTAGTGAGCAGAGGTCCAGACATTCAATAAAGTTTTCCAAGGCTTTATTTCTAGGCCAACACAGCCAACATCAACTTCAGTTAGGAGAGAAAAGGTTGATGAGAGTAAGCCCTTAGTAACAACGATCTGTAATGAATGAATAGGGGCGAATCTTTCCAATGGACTCCAGCCCGGTTCACCGGGAGACAGTAATGCGTAGCTTCCCGGTCACCAGATCCCCGATTAGTGCGGCACTCAGCCTGAGTTCCATTTCAATGGAACCTGGAACCCAATGGATCATTGGGGTCCTCTTTCGCCTCCGGTTGAGGCTCGATGAAGCCTGCAAGCTTGGCCAGGAGGGCCGGGCCGGCGGAGCCCATAGGTGCGCACACCGGGACCCCGCGAAGATTTTAGAACACATGACACCTGTCACAGATATACTCCTCCCCAGCATGCCCTGCGAGAGAGGAACTCCTCTAATTGGCTGCTGGGGAAGACTTGCTCTGCCAGAAACCCTGCTGGCGCCCACTGCTGGCCAGAGATGATACCACATCCCTAGAATGCAGATTGGTGCAGGAGACCTTTCTGGACCGACAGGGGTCATAATTTAAATAAATCACGAATGGGAGCAACATAGCTCTCCCATTCCAACTAACTTTAGCGTAGTGCCCATACTGAAAGTAAGGGGGCGCTACAGTTATCTGATGGCTAGCATTGGTTTGGAGCATGTGTGTTTGTACTTTGGATTTTAGTCCGACGCACTTGTGTACACACAATCGCATAATTAGACAAAACACATTTGTTGTCGGACAATTTGAGAGCATGCACAGCCAACATTTGTTGTTGGAATTTCCGACAACAATTGTCAGATGGAGCGTACAGACGGTTGGATTATCCGACAAAACCCTTCCATCACACAATTGTTGTCGGAATATCTAATTTGCATTTTATTTTTATATAATTATTTTATTTTTGTGTTAAAAAAAAAAACGGAAGAAAAATGCATGACCATTATCTTATGGAACTCTTCACAGATCCGCTGTGTTTTTCAAACTCCTACTTTCTGCATTTTTGGTGCGATAAAAGAAACGCACCAAAAACACCCCCCCCCCCCATTGAAATGAATAGCATGTGCATCCTTTTTTCAGAAACGCAGTTTTCTACTGGTACATTCTTGCAGTACTTACCTAGGAGTGATATATATATATATATATATATATATATACCAAGTTGTATAGAACTACCACATTCACAATTATATGGACTTTTACTGTTTTATAGCTTGATAGTTTTGTTCTGGAGATAAGACTGGTAACAAGCCGAGAAAGGTACACAAGAAATCATTAACAGAGTGAACTGCTTGAGCCTGGGTTCACACTATTGCAAACAAAGACATCGCATATGATTCGCACTCACACTGCTGTGCCGATCACATGCAATGTCTGTACGATGCGAATTCAGCCGTACAATTGTATGGCTGGACTTGCATTGGATTTGTATAAAAAAGGTGCAGGGATCGGATCGCATAAGTGTTCACACCCATACGATCCGATTCCTGTCCGAATCCACAGTTCACACTGCGATCTGTGAACCGATCTGGGGGTGTCAATAACCACTTAAAGACCGGAAGATTTGCCCCCTTAATGAGCAGCTTTTGCAATATTGCACTGCGTGGCTTTAACTGACAATTGCGTGGTCGTGTGCCGCTGTACCCAAACAAAATGGATGTCCGTTTTTCACACAAATAGAGCTTTCTTTCGGCGGTATTTGATCAACTCTGCGGTTTTGAATTTGTGTGCTATAAACAAAAAAGGGCCGACAATTTTGAAAAAGAAAAATATATATTTTTTACTTTTTGCTATAATAAATATCCCCAAATAAAAAAAAAAATCTTCATCAGTTTACGCCAATATATATTCTTCTAAACACCTTTGGTAAAAATAAATAAATAAGTGTATATTGATTGGTTTGCGCAAAGGTTATAGTATCTACAAAATAAGGGATTGATTTATGGCATTTTTTTTTTTACTAGTAATGGTGGCGATCAGCAGTTTATTAACAGGACTGCGACATTGTGGCAGACAGATCGGACACTTTTTTGGGACCATTTGCATTTATACGCCAATCAGAGCTAAAAATAGCCACCAATTTCTGTATAAATGTCACTGGCAGAGAAGGAGTTAGCACTAGGGGCGACCAAGGGGTTAATTGTGTTCCCTGGGAGGTGTTTCTAACGGTGTGGGGAGGGGACTGATTAGAAGAGTAGAGAGATCGCTGTTCCTGATCACTAGGAACAGACGATCTCTCTCTACTCTCCTGTCAGAATGGTGATCTGTTTGTTTACATTGACAGATCTCCGTTCTGGCTCCATGTGGAGCAATTACGGGTGGCCGGCAGTGGCGGCCCGCCCATATGGGCTCACGGGCGCCGCCCCCCCTCCCGCAGTCACAAAAAAAAAAAAGAATTAAAAAAAACAAAAAACGGGCCCTTTAAGAACTTTTATTCGGCTAAAATGTCATTTTGACATTTTAGCCGAAGTTCTGGCGGCCGTCTATAGAGGGCGCTGCAGCGCCACCCCCTCTCGCAAGTAACACACGTTCAATGCTATGCATTGGACGTGTGTTACTGTTGCCAGCTGCCTGGTCTATTCGTATAACCGGACATGGGACGCCGGTTACCCGAATAGCGACAGCTGGTTGGCTGAGGGGAACTGCCTATCAAAGCCAGTGGCTCTGATAGGCTTTTCCAGTCCCGCCCTCCGGCTCTCGGAAGTCTATGCTCGGAGCGCAGACAATCTGCGGTCCTTGCATTAGACTGACAGCCGTTTCAGCCAATCAGGTTCCCGGATTCTGGTTTTCAGGAACCTGATTGGCTGAAGCTTCTCCAGGGCGGCAGAAGACATCGAGGGAGGACATGGAAGCGTCAGGTAAGTGATTTTTTTACAGGGAAAGGGGCAGCATGGGGCACAGTGGCAGCATGGGGCACAGTGGCAGCATGGGGCACAGTGGCAGCATGGGGCACAGTGGCAGCATGGGGCACAGTAGAAGCATGGGGCACAGTGGCATCATGGGGCACAGAGGCAACAATGAGCACAGGCCGGGCACAGTGGTGACAATTGATGGCACAGTGACTGAATATGATGGCATGGCAGAGAGGTGACAATTGATGGCACAGTGACTGCATTTGATGGCATGGCAGAGAGGTGACAATTGATGGCACAGTGACTGCGTTTGATGGCATGGCACAGTGGTGACAATTGATGGCACAGTGGTGGCGTTTGATGGCATGGCACAGTGGTGACAATTGATTGCACAGTGACTGCATTTGATGGCATGGCACAGTGGTGACAATTGATGGGCACAGTAGCTGCTTTTGATGGCATGGCACATTGGTGACAATTGATGGCACAGTGGTGGCGTTTGATGGCATGGCATGGCACAATTAGTGACACAAGTGGTGACAATTGATGGCACAGTGACTGCAAATGATGGCATAACACATTGGTGACAATTGATGGCACAGTGACTGCATTTGATGGCATGGCACAGTGGTGACAATTGATGGCACAGTGGCTGCATTTGATGGCATGGCACAGTGGTGACAATTGATGGCACAGTGGCTGCATTTGATGGCATGGCACAGTGGTGACAATTGATGGCACAGTGGCTACATTTGGTGGCATGGCACAGTGGCTACATTTGGTGGCATGGCACAGTGGCTGCATGTGATGGGCACAGTGAGGCTGCAATATTTTTTTTTCCGTTTGCGCCCCCCAAACAATTTTGAGCACCAGCCGCCACTGGTGGCCAGTGGACATAGCGGCTGCTGGCCATGTGCAGCGGCTCCCCCGCCACGTCCACTGTAGCTGTTAAAGGGTCCGCCGTACAGCTACAGCGATTGCAGTGCAGGAACGAGCCAACTGGGCCGCCGTATAACGACTTGGTTAACATTGTATTGACACCCGCAGCAGTTCGCAAGGGGCAGTGTGATTGCGGGAGAAATGCGATGCGGAAATCGGCAGTGGAATCTGTAATGCTGGGTCCCGCATCACAATAGTGAGAACCCAGGCTTAAACCTCGCTGCAGATGAGAGTGAAACTGTCTATACTTCACTATTATTAAAACAATCTAATTTACCCACTTCAGTCCCGGAGGATTTGGCTGACAAATGACCAGAGCACTTTTTGCGATTCGGCACTGTGTCGCTTTAACTGACAATTGCGCTGTCATGTGACGTGGCTCCAAAACAAAATTGACGTCCTTTTTTCCCCACAAATAGAGCTTTCTTTTGGTGGTATTTGATCACCTCTGCGGTTTTTATATTTTGCGCTGTAAACAAAAATAGAGCGACAATTTTGAAAAAACAAAAGCAATATTTTTTACTTTTTGCTATAATAAATATCCTCCAAAAATATATAAAAAAAACATTTCTTCAGTTTAGGCCGATACGTATTCTTCTACATATGTTTGGTAAAAAAAAAAAAAAATTGCAATAAGCGTTTATTGATTGGTTTGCGCAAAATAGCATCTACAAAATAGGGGATCGTTTTTGGCATTTTTAGTAATAATTTTATTTTTTATTAGTAATGGCAGCGATCAGCAATTTTTATCGTGACTGCGACATTATGGTGAACACATCGTACACTTTTGGTGCTATTTTTGGACCATTGTCATTTATACAGCGATCAGTGCTATAAAAATGCACCGATTACTGTGTAAATGACACTGGCAGGGAAGGGGTTAACCACTAGGGGGGGAGGGGTTAAAGGGGTTGTAAAGGATTTTTTTTCCCTAAATAGCTTCCTTTACCTCCTTCACTTACCTCATCCTTCCATTTTGCTTTTAAATGTCCTTACTTCCTCTTAGAAATCCTCACTTCCTGTTCCTCTGTCTGTAACTCACCACCGTAATGCAAGGCTTTCTCCCTGGTGTAGAGAAAGCCTCCTGGGGGGGAGGGGGCGAGCAGGAGGGTCAGGACACTCTCTACTTTGCAGATATAGAAAGGAGCTGTGTGTTAGAGGGCTTCCTGGCACTGGGTGATCAAATACCACCAAAAGAAAGCTCTATTTGTGGGAAAAACTGACATCGATTTGGGTACAGCGGCACACAACCGCGCAATTGTCAGTTAAAGCCACGCAGTGCAATATTGCAAAAACTGGTCATTAAGGGGGCAAATCTTCCAGTCTTTAAGTGGTTATTGACACCCCCAGATCGGTTCACAGTAAGGACATTTAAAAGTAAAATGGAAGGATGAGGTAAGTGAAGGAGGACTGCACTAAGGTAAAGGAAGCTATTTAGGGGGAAAAATTTTTCCCTTTACAACCCCTTTAAGTGTGTCCTAGGGAGTGATTCTAACTGTGTGGGGGCGGGGCTTACTGTGACATGACTTTGATAGCTGACGATCAATGTCCTGTCACTAGGCAGAACAGGGAGATGCCTTGTTTACACAAGCATTCCCCCGTTCTGCAGCTCCGCGACACGATCGCGGGACACCGGTAGACATCGAGTCCCGCAGGCACGGAGCTTGCGGCAGGGGAGCACCCGTGCCCCCAGTGGCGCACATGCCCACATGGTGGCAAATTTAAAGAGACACACATATATATATATATATATATATATATATATATATATATATATATATACGCCCATTTGCCTGTCCGTGCCATTCTGCTGACGTAAAAATGCGTGCGGCGGTCTGCAAATGGTTGAACCTAATGGACAATATTGGAAATCATAACTTTAAAATATTAGAACACTTTAATTTACTGTGTGTATAAATATATATATATATATATATATATATATATATATATATACAAAAAGCTATCAAGCTATTTCAGCCATGATGAGAAGAAGAATATTACCATTTCTATAGTGATGTGAAAATGTGTTTGCATATTTGTCACACTTAAATGATTCAGCTCATCAAACAAATTGTAATATTACACAAAGATATCCCGAGTAAACACAAAATGATGATTTAATTTACTAAGAGAAAAACGCTGTCCAAACCTGTCTGGCCCAATATAAAAAAGAAATCCAGCTGAATCATGAATGAACTGTGATTAGCACATTTTCTGGAAATCTGAGTTAAATTTCCCTTGCCACACCCAGGCCTGATCACTGCCAGACGTGTTGAATGAAGAAATCACTTGAAGCTGTCTGACGAAGTGAAGCACGCTAAAGCCTGGTACACGCAATTGGATTTTCCGCGGACAAAGCTTGGGACTTTTGTCCGAAGGGCGTTGGCCAGGAACTTGTATTGCATACAAACGGCAAATAATTGTCAGCCAACAAACCCAAAACCACGTGGTTTTTCAGCTCTTTAGCCCTACCTTTTAGGACAACTTTTGCTAATGTTGTGTTATGGTGAGCATTGCTTCTGAGCATGCGTGTTTGTACTTTGGAGTTTTGTCCGATGGACACACGATCGGAAAATCCCACATCACACATTTGTTGTCGGAAAATTTTAAAGCATGCTATCCCACATTTGTTGGTGGGAAATGTGGCAATTTTCCGACGGTTGGATTTTCCAACAACAGCCTGTCATCACACAATTCCCGTTGGAAAATCCGAACGTGTGTACGAGGCTTAACCGCTTCAATACTAGGCTTTTATACCACCTCCATACCGGGCCTATTCTGACACTTCTCTCCTACATGTAATAATCATCATTCTTTTGCTAGAAAATTACACAGTACCCCCAAACATTATATATGTTTTTTTTAGCAGACACCCTAGGGAATAAAATGACGGTCATTCCAAAGTTTTATCTTGCACGGTATTTACGCAATTATTTTTCAAACGCTTTTTTTTGTAAAAAAAATTGTTTTATGAATTAAAAAAATAACAAAACACTAAAGTTAGCCCAATTTTTTTGTATTATGTGAAAGATTATGTTACACCGAGTAAATAGAGACCCAACATGTCACGCTTTAATTATGCGCACACTCATGAAATGGCGCCAAACTTCGGTACTTAAAAATCTCCATAGGCAACGCTTTATTTATTTTTTACAGGTTACAGTTTAGATTTACAGAGGAGATCTAGTGCTAGATTAGTTGCTGGCACTCTAACGCACGCGGCGATACCTCACATGTGTGGTTTAAACGGCGTTTACATATGTCGGCGGGACTTGCGTGTGCGTTCGCTTCTGCACGCGAGCTATCGGGGACAGGGGCGTTTTCATTTTTTTTTTATCTTTTATTTTTTTTTTTTACTTATATTTTATTTATTTTTACACTTTTTTTCATATTTTTTTTTTTTTTCCACTTTTATTCCTATTACAAGGAATGTAAACATCCCTTGTAATAGGAAATGTGTGTGACAGGTCCTCTTTATGGAGAGATGTGGGGTCAATAAGACCTCACATCTCACCTCCAGGCTGGAAACCATGAGATCGGTGAAAAAAAATTCACCGATCTCATGAATGGTGACTTACAGCCGCAATCGCGGCTTTGTTTACATACGGGGACCCGGGCGTGACGTCATCAGATCGCGCCCGGGTCCTCCGACGGTCATAAAGATGACTGGTGACCATCTGGTCACCAGTCATCTCTATGCTTCCTGCCGCCGCCGACGATTCGTTCTCCGGGCCCCCGAAGGTACAGGTAAGCCCGGAGAAGCACCGGATGGCGGCGGGAGGGGGGGGATGTCCCCTCCCGCGGCCTGTAAGAACGATCAAGCGGCGGAACCGCCGCTATGATCGTTCTTACTTTGTGCAGAATCGCCGGCTGAAGAGATGGATATCTGGATGATGCCTCTGGCTGCAGGCATCGTCCAGATATTCGCCTGCAATACCCAGGCCGTCAATTGACGGCCACTTAGGATGGTAAATCCCATCCCAGGCCGTCAATTGTCTATGGCTGGGTATTGAAGTGGTTAAAGGGTCACTAAATGAAAAAAAATGTTTTGCTGAAATGACTGTTAACAGGGTATAGAGACATAAAAGTTAACTGATTCCTTTAAAAAAATGATTAAAATCAATCATATAATGTGCCTACAGTTTATTTTCACTTTTAAACTGGTTTCATGTTTCTGTGCAGTAGAGAGACACACAGAACAAAAACAAACAAATCCAGGGCAGTGTTTTGTTTTTAAAATGAATCTGATGGTTCTGAGAAATTTAAGACACACCGTAATGACAGCTTGGACCACCGTGAAAAGCTGCCATGAGATTTTTCATAAGGAGCCAGACAAGCAGGAAGTGTGGAGATCAGAGCAGAATTACAGCAACTTCAAAGCAAAAACAAACAATGAGGACATGAAACCGGGACTGCAGTAAGGTAAAGGAAGCTATTTAGCTAAAAAAAAACATTCCTTTAGTGATCCTTTAAGGCCGGGTTTTAAAATGAATCTGATGGTTCTGAGGAGTTTTAGACACACAGTAATGACAGCTTGGACCACCGTGAAAAGCTGCCATGAGATTTTTCATAAGGAGCCAGACAAGCAGGAAGTGTGGAGATCAGAGCAGAATTACAGCAACTTCAAAGCAAAAAACAAACAATGAGGACATAAAACCGGGACTGCAGTAAGGTAAAGGAAGCTATTTAGCTAAAAAAAAAATTCCTTTAGTGATCCTTTAAGGCCGGGTTCACTCCATTGCGAATTGGATGTGTATTTTCCCGCATCCAATTCGCAATAGCAGGAGATTTTGACCGGCTCTCTATGGAGCCGGTTCACATATCTCCTCAGCAGGCCCAGTGCGTTTTGCAGAAAAACACTGTGCATCTTTTGGTCCGTTTTAGGTCTGAATTCAGCCCAAAAATTCGGGCTGAAATCAGACCTGAAACGGTGTACCAGGAAGCACTGGACCCCTGCTGTGAGACAGATGTAGGGATTGTGTAAACCCTGCCTTAAAGATCTCAAAATGCAACATTTGCTGCGATCTAAAGAAATTCAAGAACAGATTAGAAACAAAGTAATTGACATGTATCAGTCTGGAAAGAGTTACAAAGCCATTTCTAAGGCTTTGGAACTCCAGTGAAGAGTCATTATCCACAAATGGAGATAACTTGGGACAGTGATGAACCTTCCCAGATGTGGCCGACCTACAAAAATGACCATGACGACCAGTGGCGGCTGGTGCTTAAAATTTTTGGGGGGTGCAAACGAAAAAACAAACAAAAAACAATTGCAGCCTCACTGTGCTCATCAAACGCAGCCACTGTGCCCATCAAACTTAGCCACTGTGCCCATCAAACTTAGCCACTGTGCCCATCAAACGCAACCACTGTGCAATGAATTATCACCACTGTGCCATGCCATCAAAAGCAGCCACTGTGGCATGCCATCGAAACGCAACCACTGTGCCATGCCATCGAAACGCAACCACTGTGCCATGCCATCGAAACGCAAACACTGTGCCATGCCATCAAAACGCAACCACTGTGCCATGCCATCAAAACGCAGTCACTGTGCCATGCCATCAAACGCAGCCACTGTGCCATCAATTGTCACCACTGTGCCATGCCATCAGGGCTGGACTGGGACAAAAATGTGGCCCTGGACTTCATCCAGACTGGCCCACTTTGACAGGTCTCTCCCATGGTGGCTGGACAACTCCCGCACCCGGCCACCCAAGCCCTCCCTCCCCCTTCACTAGCCACTAGCCGTTCTACTTTATTAGAGTAGAACAGCCGGTACTGGTACTCTTATAGGCAGTACCAGCTAGATATTATTTCACCCGGGGCAAAGAATCAGTTCGGTGCCCCCCCTTATGGGACAAGATTAGGCAGAAGTGAGAAACTCCCAGGCCGGCCATAGCTGTTGAGTCAGCTGTCTGTCCCCTTCCCCATGCGCCTCTGTCATCCCCCCTTCTCCTCTGGTCCTCCCCTTGCTTCTCTGTTTCCCCCAGGTGAGCGCTGCGGGGAGGGAGAGGAGATGAGCACTGCGGGAAGGGAGAGACAGAGCAGTCTGCTGCCACTGAAGCCGGCCCACTGAGCCATCGGCCCACCGGGAAACTCCTTGTAGTCCCAATGGCCAGTCCATCCCTGCATGCCATCAAACACAGTCATTGTGCCATGCCATCAAACAGTCACTGTGCCATCAATTGTCACCACTATGCCATGCCATCAAACACAGTCACTGTGTCATGCCATTAAACAGCCACTGTGCCATCAATTGTCACCACTTTGCCATCAATTGTCACCACTGTGCCCCGCAATTGTCACCACTGTGCCCCGCAATTGTCGCCACTGTGCCCCACAAGTGTCGCCACTGTGCCCAGTAAAATACCCCCCCTGGCACTAACCTTTCTGGCTTCTATCATCCCTCAATGTCCCTTGTCCCACCCTCGATGATGCTGAGCCAATCAGGTTACTGATTGGCTGAGACGCCTGTCTTATCCAAGGAACGCACCGCCGGTACGTCCTGAGGATAAGCTTAAGGAAGCCAACTACAGCCTCAGGGCTGCTGGCTCTGATAGGCTCTTCCACACAGCCAGCCAGCTGCAGCTATTCAGCTGACCGGCGCTTAACATCCGGCCAGCTGAATAGTGGGCGGCAGCGGCGAAAATATACAGATTCATACAATGCATTAATCTGTATATTTTAGTGGCTGTGAGAGAACAAGAGGGGGTGGCGCTCCGGCGTCCCGTTGGACGCCGAGCTCCTGATGACGACGACTCATCCAGGAGGTCATAAAAGAACCCAGAACAACATCTAAAGAACTGCAGGCCTCACTTGCCTCAGGTAATATCGGTGTTCATGATTCAACAATAAGAAAGAGACTGGGCAATAATGGCGTCCATAGGAGAGTTCCAAGGCCAAAGCCATTGCTGACCACAAAAGAACACAAAGGCTCATCACACATTTACCAAAAAACATCTTAATTATCCCCAAGACTTTTGTTCAAATATTCCGTAGACTGATGAGTCAAAAGTTGAACTTTTGGAAGGTGTGGTGTGCGTCCCGATACATCTGGCGTAAAACGAACACAGCATTTCATAAAAAGAACATGATACCAGCAGTCACACGTGGTGGTGGTAGTGATGGTCTTGCTTCAGGACCTTGTTGCCATAATTGATGGAACCATGAATTCTGTGCTCTACCAGAAAATCCTAAAGGAGAATGTTTGGCCATCAGTTTGTGACCTCAAGCGCACTTGGGTTAAGCAGCAGGACAATGATCCGAAACACTAAAGCAATTCCACCTCTGAATGGCTCAGAAAAAAACTAAAATGAAAGTGTTACTAAATGCACAACAGTAAAATCAGTCTGTATATGCAGTAAAGCATGCTTGTTATACTCACTGTGAAACCTAAGGGGTTAATCATCTGCATTGTGTAAAAAGGCTGTTTGATCCTGTCTTCTCTGATCCTCCCCTTTTTACATTGTCACCAATCCATATCCTGATAAAACAGAGCCTTTGGAGTCACTTTGCACATGTTTAGTTTGGTGTGTATTGCTAGAGCATGTGATCAGCACAGGGCCAATCAGCACTGTCCTGACAGAAAGTCAGGGCTCCTCCAGCCTCATAGGACAGTCAGAGTAGAATGAAAACTCTTCCTACTAGCTTTAACCAGACACTGATAGAAGTCACAAGACTGCTATATACTGCTGATGAGAAAAGGTATTTAGCAGTTTAGATTTACTAAAACTATTGCATTTTCATGTTCTGTGTACTGTGGGAGACCAGATATAGTGAATGCTAGACATGTGCAATTTGTTTAATTTCCAATAAATTTTTCAGCAAAATATGACAAATTCGTTAACTTGGAAATATTTGAATTAAAGGAGTTGTAAAGGAAAACCTTTTTTTTTTTTTTTTTTGCTGAGATGACTGTTAACAGGGTATAGAGACATAATAGTTAACTGATTCCTTTTAAAAATGATTAAAAATAGATGAAAATCAATCATATTATGTACCTGCAGTTTTAGTTTCTGTTTGCATGTTGTTTCCTGCTTCTGTGATGTACAGAGCCAATACAGGGCAGTGATGGTTTGTAAAACTAAACTGATTGGTGCTGAGGGGTTTTAGACACACAGTCATCACACCTCCTTGATTAGTGACCACAGAGAGAAAGCTCCCAGTACTGTGGTTACAAGGAAACAGACAACCAGGAAGTGTGGAGATCAGAGAAGAATTACAGCAACTTGAGAGCAAAAACGAACAATGAGGACATGAAAACTGCACTGCATTAAGATAAAAAAAAAAAATCCTTTACAAACCCTTTAACGAAAAGCCGTTTAGCTAATTTTTCCTGAAAAGTTCAAAAATACAAAATTCAAAGATTCGAAAATTCAGAAATTCGAAAATCCGAAAATAAGAATGAAAATCCAAAAATTCAAAAGAACAAAAATCCAAAAATTCGAAATAATAACTAATAATAACTAACTATTAAATTATAGGTATTGGAATTTCCTTTCAAATTTGTCTGTTAGCAAACGTTGCGAATAAGATTTTATCCAAAGTTACAAATTATCCAAAATAATGAAGGCGGTATCTAAACTAATGGAATGTAACGAATCAATAATAATAATTCAAAATAACCTTTTATTATTATTATTTATTATCATTAATATGTTACATTCCATTTGTTTAGATGTGGCATTCATTATTTCGGATTATTAGTAACTTTGGAAAAATTGTTATTCGTTACGTTCACTAACAGACAAATTTGAAAGTAGGCACCACTAACCAAACACTGCCATGAAGACCAAGGAACTCTCCAAACAAGTAAGGGACAATGTTGTTGAGAAGTACAAGCAGGGATGGACTGGCCATTGGGACTACAGGGAGTTTCCCGGTGGGCCGATGGCTTAGTGGGCCCGGGTACTCTGCTCCTTTGTCTCTCCCTCAGCGCTCACCTCCTCTCCCTCCTCGCAGCACTCACCTGGGGGGGGAACAGAGAAGCAGGAGGAGGACCAGAGCAGCAGGGGGGGGGGCAGAGGAGCATGGGGGGGGGACAGACAGCTGACTCAACAGCTATGGCCTGGGAGTTTCTCACTTCTGCCTAATCTTGTCGCATAAGGCGAGGCACCGAACTGATGTTTTGCCCCGGGTGAAATAATGTCTAGCTTCCCCACTGGTACTGCCTATAAGAGTACCAGTACCAACCGTTCTACTCTAATAAAGTAGAAAGGCTAGTGAAGTGGCAGAGGGGGCTTGGGTGGCCGGGGGGGTGGGGGGAAATGGGAGTTTTCCAGCCGCCATGGAAGAGACCTGTCAAAGTGGGCCAGTCTGGATGAAGTCCAGGGCCAAATTTTTGTCCCAGTCCAGCCCTGAGTACAAGTCAGGGTTAAGTTATAAAAAAATATGCAAATGTTTGATGATCTCTAGGAGCACCATCAAATAGGGGCGTACGTAATGTTAAGTATGGACGTCGGGCCAGCGTAGATTTTTCTGTCGTTCACGTCGTTTGCGTAAACCGTTCGCGAATAGGGAATTGCGTAAGTTGCGTTCACATCATTTTCATTGACTATTTTCGACGTGATTTCGCGCATGCGCACGGGATATCTCCACGGACGGCGCATGCGCCGTCCAAAAAATACGTAATTTACGTGGGGTCAAGCTGATTTAAATCACGCCCACAGCTTTGACATTTGAATTGCGCAGCCTTACTCCGCAACGCCGGCGTAAGTTACAGCGGAAAGTGTTGGTGGATAAGGATACGCCGCTGTAACTTGAATGAATGAATGAAAATGAATGAATGAATGAAAACTTATATAGCGCGGCACATGCAAACTAAATCGCCTCTGGGCGCTTGTTGTTCCTGTCTCTTTTGATATCAAAAGAGATGAGTCTTGAACTTACAGCGGCGTAGTGTAACTGGGATAGGCTACGCCAGCGCCGGCCCTTTGTGAATCTGGCCCAGAATTTTCATTCTACTCCGACTGTCCTATGAGGCTGCAGGACCCCTGACCCTCTGTCTGGACAGTGCTGATTGGCCCTGTGCTGATCACATGCACCCGCCCAAGAAAAAAACTTCTCTAGCAACACAATGCAGAGGATGGGTTATCTTCAGCATATTGAAAGCCAGAAAATAATACAAATCTACACTGTGCCTTGATGTGTTTAATTTTTTCACTGTTTGGCTGGAATTGGCATCTGCTGTTTCCAATGCATGCTTTTCCAATTATTTGTCCTGAAATCGGACATCCCTAGTAATAGGGTTGCCACCTGTTCGGGATTCACCCGGACAGTTCGGGTTTGGAATCATGTGTCCGGGTTTCACACTGTCTGAGACCCGGACACATTATTCACAATGGACTAAGTTTCCCCTCCCCTTCTCTCTCCTGCCTCTAAGTAAGTAGGCCATGGTAAATCAGGGTTCTTAGAGCACTCATTGCATCAGAGCTCCCCATTTGCACCAGAGGCCACAGTGCTGCTCCTTACATCAGAGTCCTTGCCGTACACCAGAGCATTCCTTACGTCACAGTCCCCAGAGTTCTCCCTTACATCACAGTCCCCAGAGTTCTCCCTTACATCACAGTCCCCAGAGTTTTCCCTTACATCACAGTCCCCAGAGTTCTCCCTTACATCACAGTCCCCAGAGTTCTCCCTTACATCACAGTCCCCAGAGTTCTCCCTTACATCACAGTCCCCAGAGTTCTTCCTTACATCGAAAAGGGGTAGCACTGGGGATTTTGATGTAAAGGGGGAACTCTGTGGAATCTGATGTAAAGGGGGAACGCTGGGGACTCTGATACAAAGGGGGAACTCTGTGGACTCTGATGTAAAGGGGGAACTCTGTGGATTCTGATGTAAAGGGGTAACTCTGTGGACTCTGATGTAAAGGGGTAACTCTGTGAACTCTGATGTAAAGGGGGAACTTTGTGGACTCTGATGTAAAGGGGTAACTCTGTGGACTCTGATACAAAGGGGGAACTCTGTGGATTCTGATGTAAAGGGGTAACTCTGTGAACTCTGATGTAAAGGGGTAACTCTGTGAACTCTGGTGTAAAGGGGGAACTTTGTGGACTCTGATGTAAAGGGGTAACTCTGTGGACTCTGATACAAAGGGGGAACTCTGTGGATTCTGATGTAAAGGGGTAACTCTGTGGACTCTGATGTAAAGGGGTAACTATGTGGACTCTGATGTAAAGGGGTAACTCTGTGGACTCTGATGTAAAGGGGGAACTTTGTGGACTCTGATGTAAAGGGGTAACTCTGTGGACTCTGATGTAAAGGGGGAACTTTGTGGACTCTGATGTAAAGGGGTAACTCTGTGGACTCTGATGTAAAGGGGGAACTTTGTGGACTCTGATGTAAAGGGGTAACTCTGTGGACTCTGATGTAAAGGGGGAACTTTGTGGACTCTGATGTAAAGGGGTAACTCTGTGGACTCTGATACAAAGGGGGAACTCTGTGGATTCTGATGTAAAGGGGTAACTCTGTGAACTCTGATGTAAAGGGGTAACTCTGTGAACTCTGATGTAAAGGGGGAACTTTGTGGACTCTGATGTAAAGGGGTAACTCTGTGGACTCTGATACAAAGGGGGAACTCTGTGGATTCTGATGTAAAGGGGTAACTCTGTGGACTCTGATGTAAAGGGGTAACTATGTGGACTCTGATGTAAAGGGGTAACTCTGTGGACTCTGATGTAAAGGGGGAACTTTGTGGACTCTGATGTAAAGGGGTAACTCTGTGGACTCTGATGTAAAGGGGGAACTTTGTGGACTCTGATGTAAAGGGGTAACTCTGTGGACTCTGATGTAAAGGGGGAACTTTGTGGACTCTGATGTAAAGGGGTAACTCTGTGGACTCTGATGTAAAGGGGGAACTTTGTGGACTCTGATGTAAAGGGGTAACTCTGTGGACTCTGATACAAAGGGGGAACTCTGTGGATTCTGATGTAAAGGGGTAACTCTGTGGATTCTGATGTAAAGGGGTAACTCTGTGGACTCTGATGTAAAGGGGGAACTCTGGGGACTCTGATACAAAGGGGGAACTCTGTGGACTCTGATGTAAAGGGGGACTCTTGTGATGAGCTTCATATGATTAGAAATATTATTTAATAGCAGCATCTATGCATAGTTTCTGCATACTAGGAAAACAAAATTGCTGTGCAACGCTGAAGTGTTCGGGTTTGGCCTGAAGAAAAGGTGGCAACCCTACCTAGTAATAACAAACTGTAATAAAAACTCTAGTTAATCAATAAACACGGACCCTGGGACATGGTAGATAGCATTATCTTGGGCGTTATTGTTCCATAGTGTCGTGAATGGCAGCTTCCAGAAAGCAGTGGATAAGGAAGGTCATCTCCTATGTTTTCTATGTCTTCTCCCACTCACAAGAAAAGGAGGATGTTTTATCAGGCTGTGATTTGACAGCCAAGTTTAATCATGTTTATGGGTTTCTGGGACTTCCAAGCTAATTATTTCTCGTAACATTCCCTTCCACTACAAACATCAAGCTGTTTTGTTCTACTCGTAATGTTTGCATATGGAATCGGGACTTTTTAAAGGATCGGTCAACTCAAAATTGATATTTGAATTACAGTTAAAGCAGAAGTTCACTCGTTTTTTATTTTTTTCTAAAAGCCAGCAGCTACAAATACTGCAGCTGCTGACTTTAAAAAATGCAAGACGCTTTCCCCGACTTGTTCATTCCCGACTTAGTTGGGGTAGGCGGTACACTTTGGTGGGGGTGGGTCAGCCACGCCCTGTGACCTTTGACCCCTGGGAACCCGCCTCCTGACCTTTGACCTTTTGGGAGGTCCCTGTTCTAATTCCTGAGTCCTAGCCATATTCTTCAATGGGAAACCCTAACCCCCTAACCCCTAACCCACAAAATGGACACATTAAAACAGTGGAGGACTGTTCGGACTATATGGACTGTTTGATGGGAGCCATGTCTGAAGAAGGATGTTGAGTAGCATATGTTGCAAGGAATGTAATATCAGAATTTTGAACATATTCTGGTTCCAGTCAGATAAGCTGAGGATAGCAGTGTCTTGGAGAATAGGATGCCCCCCCCCCCCCCCACAGGAATGTAATCTGTTACAATCGACTCCAAAATGTCTACGAAATCCTTTGATAAGAACCTCCACAGACAAAAGGGAAGTGCTATGTCAACGCCTGTCCAGAGTGCCCGCGTTCTCAGCAGACGAGGCTGAGCAATTGCTCGGTCCTCGGCTGCTTCCTCGGTGAGGGAATCAAGCAGTGAAGCCTTGCGGCTTCACTGCCCGATTCCCTACTGCGTTTGTACGAGGATCACGGCGCGCCGTCACTGGTCCCCGCTCTCTCCTGGGAACAGTGTTTCCCAGAAGACAGCGCGGGGGGGTGACGTCACGAGGCTGGACTCCCGTGGGAGTCAGAACCCGGAAGTGGTGCAAATACCTGTCTCAGACAGGTATCAGCACCCCCCTCCCCCCAAAAGGTGCCAAATGTGACACCGGAGGGGGGGGAGGGATCCAAAAAGCGGAGGTTGACTTTTTGTGTGAACCTCCGCTTTAAAGTTTGGTGGCCTAGGTTTCTCATATATCTTGGATACTGTAACAGCAATAGTTACAGTATCCAAGATCAGGGCCGTCTTTAATATGGTTTGGGCCCTGGGCAAACATTTTTTTTGGGCCCCCCCTCCAGCTTATTTTGGGCCTGGCTGGTTCACATGTATGTGTTTTGGCGGCCCTCATTTGTGCAGGCACATCAGCCCATTGATTTGAATTGGCTGCCATGCCTTTGTTTCCTGCAGAAAAAAGGTTCATTCAGCATTTTAAAAATCATCTACCTTGAAATCCATTCTACTTTTGCACCATGCTACTTACCTGCAGTTCTTGCACACACAAACGCACTGTGTTTTTAAAAGCGTGACCTAAACGTCTAAAAATGCAGCAAGTTTGACAGTGCGGGAACTGCAGATAAGTCACAGCAGACAGCAGAATGGACAGACAGTGCTGTATTTCAGTGCTTGATGGGCATAGGTGTGCCGTGTGTGCAGCCTATTACATGAGGCATGCGCTTTTCTTTACAGGAAATGCAGGCATGGCGGCCCATTCAAATGTGGGCCGCCTAAACACATACATGTGAACCAGTCAGGCCCAAAATAAGCCCATCAAGCAGTTAAATACAGACAGTAATGCCATGTGCTCTGAGGCCTCACTCAGCCTGGACTGCAGGGCTGCTCTGTGACTTAAAGAGTTCCTGTATTTTACACATGGCATGGCCTGGGGTCCCATGGTGCTAAAGCAGAATGGACAGACGGTGCTGTGACCCCATGCCATGCCATGTGTAAAATACAGGAACTTTTTAAAACACTGACCAGACCTGCAGTGAATCATCAAATATTATAAAGACTTTGGGCACACTCTACAGAAAACTTGTATTTACAATATAGCAAACAGTGACATACCTTGAGGAGCAGGACATGAAGAAGTCAGCCTCGGGAAGAGCAAACTGGGGATGTTATAAAATCACATTCTAATTCACTTTTATATACAAGCAGCACCCAGTGGCAGGAAGGGAGAAGTGCACATCTAAAGGGAAGCCAGGGGTGCTGTACATTTTAAAACACTGGGAAGGGAAGCAGTACTGTCACCTGGCTGCGTGCCGCTGATGATTTTCAGCCTGATTTGTGGGCAGCACAGGGGCTTAACGGGCGGCAGGGCCACCATCAGGAATCATGGGGCCTCTTACACAGCTTCAGGCATGGGCCCCCTGGAGCAGAGAACGGGGGGGTGCTGCCCCCTTAAATTGAGAAGCGGGGGGGGCGGGGATGCCGCTAATTTAGAAGCGGGAGGCCCTTTACAAAAAAAAGATTTAATAAAGAAAAATATATATAAAAA
This sequence comes from Rana kukunoris, assembly GCA_029574335.1. Classification (NCBI taxonomy): domain Eukaryota; kingdom Metazoa; phylum Chordata; class Amphibia; order Anura; family Ranidae; genus Rana; species Rana kukunoris. Next base: position 506,559,361 of record CM056051.1, on the reverse strand, counting down.
AAGGGGTGTAGCCATCCGGGGCCCTGGGGACCTCTGGGCCCTTTAATAAAAAGAAAAAAATAAGTAAAAAATATATTATTTTTTTTTAAAAAGGGGGTTGCCATCTGGGGACCTGTGGGCCCTTTAATATTTTTTTTTCATAAAAATAAATTACAAAAAAGGGGGGTTGCCATCCGGGACCTCTGGACCCTTTAATAAAAAATAAAATAAAAAAAATATATTAAAAATAAACATTTATAAAAAAAAAGTGGGGTTGCCATCCAGGGGACCTCTGAGCCCCTTAATTATATATATATTTATTAAAAAAAAAAAAAAAAAAAAAGAAATAAAATATAAAAAAATAAATAAATAAAAAAAGGGGGGTTGCCATCCAGGGCCCTGGGGAACTCTGGGTCCTTTAATAATAATAACATTATTATTTTTTTTTTTATAAAACAAGTTTTTTTATAAAAAAAAGGGGGGTTGTCATCTGGGGCCCTGGGGAACTACGGGCCCCTGGGGACCTCCAGACCTCTAAAAAAAATTGTCCCTTTAATAAAAAAAAAAAAATATATATAAAATAAATATATTTTTTTTATTTAAAAATAAATAAAAAAAGGGGGTTGTCATCTGGGGCCCTGGGGGCCTCCGGGTCCCTGGGGACCCCTAAAAAAAATTGGCCCTTTAATAAAAAATAAACATATATTAAAAAAAAAATTGGCCCTTTAATAAAAAATAAAATAAAAATATATAAAATAAATATATTTTTTATTTAAAAATAAATAAAAAAAGGGCGTTGTCATCTGGGGCCCTGGGGGCATCCGGGTCCCTACGGACCCCTAAAAAAAATTGGCCCTTTAATAAAAAATAAACATATATTAAAAAAAAATTGGCCCTTTAATAAAAAATAAAATAAAAATATATAAAATAAATATATTTTTTTATTTAAAAATAAATAAAAAAAGGGCGTTGTCATCTGGGGCCCTGGGGGCCTCCGGGTCCCTGGGGACCCCTAAAAAAAATTGGCCCTTTAATAAAAAATAAAAATATATTAAAAAAAATGGCCCTTTAATACAAATAAAAAATATATAAAATAAATATATTTTTGTATTTAAAAATAAATAAAAAAAAAGGGGGGGTTGCCATCTTGGGCCCTGGGGGCCTCCGGGCCCCTGGGGATCTCCGGACCCCTTTTTTCAAAGGGGGTTGCTTTGGGCCCCCAACAGTGACAGGGCCCTGGGCAGCTGCCCCTGTTTGCCCTATGGTAGAGACGGCCCTGTCCAAGATATATGAGAAGCCAGGGGGGTTGACTCAGGCCACCAAGATTTACCTGTAATTCAAATATCACTTTTGAGTTGATCGATCCTTTAAAAGGTCCCAATTCCTTATGCAATCATTAGCTGTAGAACAAAACAGCTTGATGTTGGTAGTGGGTAGTGGGAATGTTACAGCAAATAATTAGCTTGGAAGTCCCAGAAACTCATAAACATGATTAAACTTGGCTGTCAAATCACAGCCTGATAAAACATCCTCCTTTTCTTGTGAGTGGGAGAAGACATAGAAAACATAGAAGATGACATTCCTTATCCACTGCTCTCTGGAAGCTTACATTTACTACACTGTGGAACAATAACATCCAAGATAATTCTATCTGTTTTTCTACTATTTCTATGTTGGTTATCTTCTAATACCTTTGTGTGTTCCAGGGGCGTTGCTAGGTCTGCAAAAGATCTGGGGCTAGAGCCCATAGCAGCGGTCAACAACATTTTTGCAGGTCCGGGGACAGGGGGGAACGCAAGTGGTACGCAATTCTTTGTGAGCAATGGCTGGTGTTGGCGCTTTAATCATCACGGCCGCACCTCTGACATTGAAGAGGCCAGGCTGTGAGGGTGGAAGAGCAGTGATGTAGGACGGGTGGAGAAAGATGATGCCATCTCTGCTCATCCACCCGTTTGCTTCTCTCATCCACCTGCCCGGCTCTCTCATGCAGCCCGCCTGCTCACGGCACTCACCACCTGACTGCAGAGAGGCCACGGAACTTTGAACATTATGGGCTGCCAAATCACGGCCCATAATTCACTGCAGCATCGCAGTGCATTGCTGGCTGATGATTGGCCAAGCATGCACTATGACCCGCATGCTTTGGCCAATCACAGTGCGGAAAAAAAGGAGAGCCAGAATTGGCCAAAGCCAGGGTGGCTTTGGCCAATTATGTTTCAGGGGATTTAGTGCACACCTCAAACTATATAAGGTATATGTGTAGTGTGTTGCGGCAGTGGTTAAAGACAGACAGAGAGAGAGAGAGAGAGAGAGACAGTGTCATTTAATTTTGAGTTAGATAAAGCAGGCAGGCAGGCAGTTAGCTTCGGTTACAGTGTGTAGAGGTTATATATGCATCCCAGGTGTTGTTTATATATTTATACACTGTATTTAGTTTAGATAGATCCGTTCCTGTGATTCTCATCATAATATACTGACAGGCAGGCAGGTGATTGTGCTAGCTGCAGTATTTTCACTTAGTGTACTGTGTCCTTTGCACAGTGTGCACCTAAAGCTACCTGAATACAATTGCTGGTGTTCTCATACAAATACAGGCAGGGACCTGCAGTATTTTGATTTAGTGTCCTTTGCACAGGACCAGACATTACATTAAAGCCACAAGCATTTTTAAATGACTTTTTTTCCTATAGAAATGTAATTTTGTGCAGGGACAGTTCTAAACACGGGAAACATGTGCCACTTCACAGGCATACTATAGACACCCAGCAGGTACAATATTTAAAGGAATATTTAACTTTTTTTTCACTTTAAGCATCATTAAAATCACTGCTCCCGAAAAAACTGCAGTTTTTAAAACTTTTTTTGCATTGATACATGTCCCCTGGAGCAGGACCCGGGTCCCCAGACCCTTTTTAGGACGATAACTTGCATATTAGCCTTTAAATTAGCACTTTTGATTTCGAACATTCGGGTCCCATAAACTTTAATGGGGTTCTAAAGTTTGCACAAACTTTCGCTCCGTTCGTAGGTTCTGGTGCAAACGAACCACTTTCTAACCACTTTAGGCCATAGAGTGTATGTGTCAGATTGGGTGATAAACCCAGGCAAGTTGGTAAGACCGCACATATAGAGAACTGAGGTATCCATAGACTTTACATTGATTGTCTTCCATTCTGGCCCATTTTGACAGCTTTGCCTGAGCAATTCTACTGATGTCTGCTTCTTAGCTGCACATAATAATTTTTTTATCCCAAGAAGGAAAACGTTTTACAGGACACCCTAAATTGAGCCAGCATACAACGCAATGACAACCTCAGAGACTCTTCACTCTTTGGAATAGAATCCCACATACCTAGGAAACTATTCCAAACACCATCGCTTATGGCAGTTGTACACACTTCTATTTTAATATCGAATCAATGTGCAATTTGACCAAAACAATTGTATCGGCCAACAATCAATTAGCCATAAACTACCTTTCAGTTGATTTAAATCAAATTCAATCAAAGGATGGAAAATCATTGATTGCATTAATTGTCAGCACTGAGATACTTTGTTCCTGAACATGTTCATACTTCGAGTTCGACTGATCAGATTATGGGATTGCATGGTGGAAACAGAGGTGCAAACAACAACTTGTGGTTCTAAGATACGATCATATCTCAACTAGGATTGTCCCGATACCGATACCAGTATCGGGACCAATACTGAGCATTTGCGGGAGTACTTGTACTACCGCAAATGCCCCCGATGCCAGATCCGATACTAACCCCCTTCCCCCTCCGCCGCCGCTGCATACCCGCCGCCTAGTTAATCAGCGTGGGGAACATTACAGCTTTCATTTGAATAGCTGTAGTGTTCCCCGCCATGCCGCGTATAGACACTCCCCCTTGCTCGGGATTGGACGGGTGATCTGTCAAGGGGGAGTGTCTATACGCGCCGCGGAGGGGAACACTACGGCGGCATCTAGGTATAGGGAGACATGGCTGCATATGTGGGGGAACATGGCTACATATGTGGGGGACATGGCTGCATATATGGGGGACATGGCTGCATATATGGGGGACATGGCTGCATATATGGGGGACATGGCTGCATATATGGGGGACATGGCTGCATATATGAGGGACATGGCTGCATATATGAGGGACATGGCTGCATATATGAGGGACATGGCTGCATGCATATGTGGGGGACATGGCTGCATGCATATGTGGGGGACATGGCTGCATTTGTGGGGGGACATGGCTGCATTTGTGGGGGGACATGGCTGCATTTGTGGGGGGACATGGCTGCATTCGTGGGGGACATGGCTGCATCTGGGGACACATTTAAAAAAAAAGTATCGGTATTCGGTATTGGCGAGTACTTGAAAAAAAGTATCGGTACTTGTACTCGGTCCTAAAAAAGTGGTATCGGGACAACCCTAATCTCAACCATTGATCAAAATCCACTTCTCCATTCGTGGCATATTGACTTAATGGGTTATCAACTATAGATCAAATATTCCTATCAGAACAGATCAATTGGAAAATAAATCGATAATTTATCAACGTTTTTATGGCCACCATTACACCTGTAAACTGGACCTGTTAACCCTTCGCAGACACAAAAAGCCAGTGACTGATTCACCCACCAAACTTTAGCAATAAATACAATTTAGCTTTTAGGTTAACTAACTCACAAGGAAGAAATTTGATAAATTTATTCAGAAACTCAATTTAAAAAAATAGGAACATTCTGCTTTGTATTCAGTGCAATGCGTCTGGCGCCACAAGAGGCTTCGGGAATCATAGATCAGATCCCAGAGGTGACAGCAGAAGCCTTTGTTATTAAAATGTTAGGGCAATGAGGAGCGATGCGAGGCAACTATCTGCGTCTGTACGATGTTATCTTCTGCCTTGTGACATTATACCAAACAAAGAAATCTGTGTCACTGGTGGTGTGGCTAATGAAAGGCTGATTAATAAAGTTCAGCTGCATAGCAATGTGTGTGGAGAGCGATGTGTGTGCATCTGAGGACATTCATCGACTTCTTTAAAAGTAAATCCTGAAACAAAACAGGAAGACGGACAAATACACTGAAACAATGATGACATTTTTTTTATCTGACTGCTATGGTTTCGTTTTAGATACTTTGGTGTTTTGTACACTGGCAAGCTTTGCTCTGTCTGTATTTGAAAATAAAAAATAAAATACATAGTTACTAGTCCATGGAGTCCAGCGCAATGTTCTTTTTTGTCGCTGTGTTCAAGTGCTGCCATCCTGTCCCGACATTGCGCTCTGCCAGGTCCCATAGACTAACACAAACCTGTTGCTAAACCCCTTCCTGCCTAATCCTGCTGTTCGAGAAAAGAAAAGAAGGAAAACCGCGCTGTCAAGTGGTATATATATACAGTACAGACCAAAAGTTTGGACACACCTTCTCATTCCAAGAGTTTTCTTTATTTTCATGACTATGAAAATTGTAGAGTCACACTGGAGGCATCAAAACTATGAATTAACACATGTGGAATTATATACATAACAAAAAAGTGTGAAACAACTGAAAATATATGTCATATTCTAGGTTCTTCAAAGTAGCCACCTTTTGCAGCAGACACATCTCTAGAAGAACTGATAAGAGGAGACTGTGTGAATCAGGCCTTCATGGTAGAATATCTGCTAGGAAACCACTGATAAAGAAAGGCAACAAGCAGAAGAGACTTGTTTGGGCTAAAGAACACAAGGAATGGACATTAGACCAGTGGAAATCTGTGTTTTGGTCTGATGAGTCCAAATTTGAGATCTTTGGTTCCAACCACCGTGTCTTTGTGCGACGCAGAAAAGGTAAACGGATGGACTCTACATGCCTGGTTCCCACCGTGAAGCATGGAGGAGGAGGTGTGATGGTGTGGGGGTGCTTTGCTGGTGACACTGTTGGGGATTTTTTCAAAATTTAAGGCATACTGAACCAGCATGGCTACCACAGCATCTTGCAGCGGCATGCTGTTTGCGTTTAGTTGGACCATCATTTATTTTTCAACAGGACAATGACCCCAAACACACCTCCAGGCTGTGTAAGGGCTATTTGACCAAGAAGGAGAGTGATGGGGTGCTGCGCCACAGGACCTGGCCTCCACAGTCATCGGACCTGAACCCAATCGAGATGGTTTGGGGTGAGCTGGACCGCAGAGTGAAGGCAAAAGGGCCAACAAGTGCTAAGCATCTCTGGGAACTCCTTCAAGACTGTTGGAAGACCATTTCAGGTGACTACCTCTTGGAGCTCATCAAGAGAATGCCAAGAGTGTGCAAAGCAGTAATCAAAGCAAAAGGTGGCTACTTTGTAGAACCTAGAATATGACATATTTTCAGTTGTTTCACACTTTTTTGTTATGTATATAATTCCACATGTGTTAATTCATAGTTTTGATGCCTTCAGTGTGACTCTACAATTTTCATAGTCATGAAAATAAAGAAAACTCTTGGAATGAGAAGGTGTGTCCAAACTTTTGGTCTGTACTGTATATATATATATATATATATATATATATATATATATATATATATATATATATATATATATATATATATTGTAATATTGGGTTTGTTTAGCTCTCATGGTATGGGCGTTTTTCAGTGATTCACTCCAGCCAGGAAGTATGTTTAAGGGCATGGTAGCCCATTTTTATTAAAAAGGCAAAATAAAAGTCCAAACAAAGGTTTCCCACGCAGGGGGTTCTTCTCCATCAAGCATACAACAGAAAATGTTAGCCCACCTGGCTCTCTGTAGCAGTACTTCTGCAGCAATACTTCACACGTTTTCCTGGTCGCCCAGACCAGCGGAATCCTCAACATAGATGCTTCCCGTCAGCATCTACAACTCTGCCTCTTGCAGACACTGTTCTGGAGACCTGCTGTCTCCAACTGGGAGCCGCCTCCAACTGGGAGCCATGAGATCTCCCTACACAATGATTATAAAGAGCTGTGCTCACCTGAGCACAGACCCTGCTGGTCATCCACAAGATCTGGAGACAGAATTGGAGATTCCGTCCCACCCAAGACACTATGGAATCTCCATACTACAGAGCCCCATGACAAAGTACCAAAACCTGGAGAAAGTTGCAAAAGCAATCTTCTCCAGTTCACATCTACACTCTGTAGTCTTGCACCTCTAAAGTGTGCAAACCCTGTGTCCAGTTTACAGTGACTATAACTCCTACTGTTACTATATATATATATATATATATATATATATATATATATATATATTAGCTGCCTGCACAACAGGTATACTGTATATAGGCAAAGTGGAAATGGTAAAGTGTGACGCTGAAAATTATGATTTTGATGTGATCAAAAACTATATAAATAGATGAATAAGAGGGTGCTATCTATATGAATTGAACCATTAGACTGCACTAATGTGCTAATTTCACACAGAAGGTAATAAATTAATATAAAAAAAAACAATCAAAAAAACTAAAATCCTGATAAACAAAGTGTATAGATGTACAAAGAGATAGATAAATGTCTATATTGAACATCAAGATGGTTGTGTTAATAAGCACCAAAGTGACAATAAACCAAACATGTTGGTAAACAAGTGAGTATAAAGTCCAACAAAAATCCAATGAAATTAAAATAACTATATAATCAGTTGTCTGTAGGCAATCCACCACCGTGAAGATTGAAGGCTTACCAAACAAGTTGGACCCAGCGAGGCTTATGTCTGATGAGTCAAACGGGCTTGTTGGTGTATCTCACTCAGGAAGAATTGAACAAGTACGACTTCCAATGGAACCAGGCAGAGATATATCACAGGGTTAACATCAATGAATATAGACCATGGATGGAGCAGCAGTACTTCACATATAAATCCTCACAATGTAACATATAGTAGAAGGAAAAAGATTTGGCCATAAAGTATTATTCTGTTTCAAAATGACAACATTTATTAAAATGATAAAATGGTCACTCACATTTGAGAAGACATATAAAGCGAATAAAATCAAAGTAACACAGTGGCATAAGCAGAGCCCTTACCGACGCGTTTCTTCTAATAACAATACAATTATCTTAGTGTGACGGTTGACGATCACCAAGATAATGGTCATTTCTTTCAAGGGAGGTAAATCTATCCCAAAGTCCTTAAAAATTGACCCCCGTGGTCTTGATGGAACAGGGAGTGGCTGGAGCCAGGGCCGATCCTAGGGTCTCAGGCGTCTGGGTGCAGAAATATTTCTGGCGCCCCCACATGGGCGTGGTGATTTTACTAACCCCTCCTCTTTACAAATGTTTCTATGGCAACAACTCAACCACCGATATGCTCCCCCGCAAAGTCTTCATTACCCTGGGATCCTCTCATGATCTCTTAACAATAAACAAAATACAGGAAGAGAAGCAGAGTACTTTATTGGGACCTGGAGGGGGGCCTCTCTGATGGACACAGAGAGGGCTTCTGTTAGAGAGTCTGTTAGGAAGACCCCTAGACATACTATAGACATGATACAGGAGATGGTCAGAGACTGCAGACATAGTAAAGGAGATGGTCAGAGACTGCAGACATAGTAAAGGAGATGATCAGAGACTGCAGACATAGTAAAGGAGATGATCAGAGACTGCAGACATAGTAAAGGAGATGGTCAGAGACTACAGACATAGTAAAGGAGATGGTCAGAGACTACAGACATAGTAAAGGAGATGGTCAGAGACACATCAGTTCTGGATGGACACACACCTATGCTCAGAACACTAGTTCTGGACGGACACAAACAAGGAGAGAAGGAGGGAGGGGAGAACTCTGCCACTTCAGGGCCCCCACCTCTGCAGGCGCCTGGGTGCAAAGCACCCTGTGCACCCTGCCTAGGATCGGCCCTGGCTGGAGCAACCCCAAAGGAAAAGCTCATGGAGTCTTATTGCATGCACAGGTCAGGCACAAGGCCACATAGTATTTGAAATCTTTCTTATAGCCAGGCCACCAGAAGAATGTGACAAAAGTTCTTCAGTCTTACAAACCCCAAAATGCCCCACCAGTGTTGATTCATAAACCAACTTGAGGGCTTCAACCCAAGCAGATTTAAGTACATAGAGACAATGTGCATGAGTCCAAAGGTCAATTTTTGTACCCAAGTTGAATGTCCTTATGAGGATGATTGGTTCATTCTCATACCCCTCTTTGAGGAGACTCAATTGTGTCTTGGAACTCATGGCCCTTAGGAAGTTCTTTTGAGGTAGGATTGTACATTCAGAGTTGCCTTCCTGGACAGGCTCAATCAACATACTCAATAAGGATCCTACCATTCCTTGACCCAGGTCACTACGAAATAATAAAATTAAGCCCTGAAAGGAACACCGACCAACGTACTTGTCTAGAAGAACAGTTACCGGATGCTTAGCTCCTTCCAGCAGAGGTTTCCATTCAGAAAAGGCTTCCTTAATTGTCAGCAACTCCTTATTTCCAATGTCATAATTATTTTCAGCTGACGACATTAAGCGAGAGAAGTACACACCAGGATGAAGCTGCATTTGTTCTCCTTTTCGCTAAGAATAGATAGCTCCCAAGGCAGAGTCTGGGGCACTCACTTCCACTATTAAATATATAAAATAATATTGGTGCAGAAGTAAAAAGAGGCTTATGCCTTGTACACGCGATCAGTTTTCCTGGCGGTAAAAAGTCCACCGGGAAAACTGCGGGGAAAACCGGGAACCTGCTCCATCGCAGTGTTTCCCATAAGAAAACTGCCGGGACAAAAGACCGCCGGGAATCACGGCAGGAAAAAAGAGAACATGTTCTAATTTTTCCCGCTGCGATTCCCGGCGGTTTTCCTGTCGGGAAAACTGCCATGGAGCATACACACGGCCAGTTTCCCCTGGCCAAAAGCTGTCATGGCAGTTTTCCCGACAGGAAAACTGATCGTGTGTACGAGGCAATTAATAAAAGCAGCCTGTGCCTCAAGTGACCACAGAAAGGCACCCCTTTCTTTATCAGCTGTGTAATTGGTGCTCTCACCTTTTTCTGTAGAAGTTGGCAAATCCAACAAATCATATTTCCTTAACATTTCTAGGGGCAGGCCAATCAACCACTGCTTTGAACTTCTCAGGATCCATGCTCACTCCTTTAGGAGAAATAATATATTCCAAGAACTTCATCTGAGTTCATTTAAATTCACATTTCTCCAACTTGATATGGTCGGTTCTTCTTTAACCTTACAAAGATAGTGCAAACATGCTGGTGATGCTCCTCAAGGGTATAAGGAAAGATAAGAATATCATCCAGATAAGCAATCTCATATTGGTCCAATATACTGTATCTCAAAAAGCATCATTAATGATGTGTTGGAGAGGCCAAAAGGCATAACCAAGAACTCAAAATGCCCATATCTGATTCTAAAGGCAAGTTTCCATTAGTCTCCCTGACGAATGCGGATAAGGTTATATGCCCCCCGTAAGTCTAGTTTTGTAAAGACTTTGGCAGAGCGGAGTCTTTCCAACATTTCAGAGATTAAGGCCCCTTTCACACTGGGGCGGGAGGCGTGGTGGCGGTATAGCGCTGCTAAAAATAGCGGCGCTATACCATCGTAATTGCCGCAGGATTCGGCCGCTAGTGGTGCGATATTAACCCCCCACTGGCGGCCAATAAAGGGTTAATACCGCCCGCAATGCTACTCGGTATTACCGCAGTTTCCTATTGTTTTAAATGGGAAGGAGCGGTGAAGGAGCGGTATACATACCGCTCCTCTCACCGCTCCAAAGATGCTGCTTGCAGTAGATTTTTTTCTCTCCCGCCAGCACATCGCCTCAGTGTGAAAGCCCTCGGGCTTTCACATTGAGGTTGCTGGGCAGGAGTTTTTCAGGCAGTATAGCAGCGCTATTTTTAGCGCTGTACCGCCTGAAAAACTCCTCAGTGTGAAAGGGTTCACTGAACAGGGGGGATTATGTACCTAATGCAAAGGAGAATAGGTGATTCATAGAAGGTGCCCCAAGGATAGGGGCCCAGCTTGAACATGTGCTGAAAACATATGTTGAGTTGGTGAAACATCCTCAGTGGTAGTGAGTAAGTATGAAGGAGGGGTGGCATCACGGTAATGATGCCAGCCACTAACACCTATTAGAAAAAAGTGTGCAATAAGGGTTATGATCGGTAAGAGGGGAAGGGGAGGGGGAGGGGGTGGAGGGAGAGGTTGGCGACCAGGGCAAGTATGAGCAAGCAGCTATACACAGTGAAATGAGTAACTTACTGTGGATTGGGTAGATCCACAGTGGTCCCGAGAATCGGCATCCCTTTCGCTGTGAGCAGAAGCATCCACATGGTGAATGCCTTAAATGGCCCCAGAGACACACGGGAGGGCGTCATGACGCAGATGCGCAGCGTCTGCCCGTCCCTGTAGCGTGCGCCAGATGGATCGCGTACAGCGTGTGTCGGGGTAGCCGCGATGTGGGGGCGGGAACCCAAACAGGAGCCCGTATGGACGGTTACAGCCCCGGGGGTGGGGCTGTTGACCTCGTCAGGGTGATTGACCGCCGGAGGGCTTAACAAGGGAGGCAATCACCTGACCTGGAACTGACGGGGGATGGCAAGCAGCTGAGCCCTAATAAGGGGCATAATTACAATTAAAAAACATAAGAAAATTGTTAAACAGTTTAAGAAAAGAATACAATAGTTAAACATAGCATGTAACACATTATATGATGGTGCCTCATAGATAATGGGCACCAAGGTGGACCAGCGCAACGAATCTTGAGTACTATAGGCATATGTGGGCAAGGTCAGAAACCTTAAATGATGGCATACTAAAACCCATAGCGGCAACCGCTAGCCAGAAGGGATAGCCCAAATGGGGGCCGAGGATTAAAGTTTGAGATGGTGGGGAAAAAAGGATGCTCAATGTGTCCTCGCAATGGTGATTTGCGTTGGGCAAACTGAGCATGAATCTGAGGGGGTTAAAGTTATCTAATCCAGTTTGATGGTAGTCAAACAATGGGTATGAAGGACAAACAGAAACCTAAGCTACAGATTATGCCACAGCGACTCACAATTAAAGTCGCTTAAGTCGCACCATGAGACGTGATAACTTGCTTAAGATTGGATTAATATGATGTACAAATAGAGGCTACTCCCCAGAAAAAATCTGGGGAGTGTTGGATGGGTGGGATGCAAAGGAAACGCACACCACCCCATGGGGGCCCCAGGTGTGTTATCCACCTAATCTATATGACTTAAAGTAGAGCCTCTAAGGTAGTTATAAATAAAAATAGAAAGTACCATCATCCTGGAAATTTGATATAGAAATATTGGGTCTAGGGTCCCCAAACCTGAGAACCAAATAAGGGGGGGCACAGTTGGACTATTGCGGTACAGGTAGAATTAGATAATAAAATTACAAAATAAGAATAAAATAAAATAGAATAAAATGAAATAATTTTTATTAAATACAAAAAAAGAGAGTGTTAAATTCTGGAAAAACGTTTGAATCCCTCTGAACTAACTGACTAGCAAAGAAACGCATGCCACCATAAGTAACGAGTGGCAGTAAAGATGCGGATGGCAGCCGGAAAGACAAAAGCAAGATACTGTCTGGAGAGAGCACAATAATCTGACAAACAGGAAGTGCAGAGACATGGCCTAAATGAGGAAGTTTGTAGTAGGAGCAAAGGGTTCAAGGTTCAGCAGATGTCAAGGTAAGGTTGTCCAATGGATCAGACAGGGTGCTGTCCAGTATCTCAGGTAGCTCAGCGAAAAGAGTAATTGCCAGAGACAGCAGAGGTCCCAGATTCAAGCCCAGGTCCTGACAGTAGGCAAACACAGCACAGGCCCGCCCACACTGTCTGCCTGGCATCCTGCAAAGATCCCAGTAACAGGTCTGTACTACTCCATCTGCTGGTCTCCCCAGCTCCGGAAATTTTGCACAGGAAAATGCTGCATTTCTCCTCCCCTTGGCACAGGGAATACTGGGTATTAAAGTACTGCAGCCATTCATTTACCTTGTACAGTGTTCCTCTCTGGACTACACATCCCACAATCCATTGCACTGTTGTGTCATCCTCCCCTCTCCACAGGCTGTTTTCTTTATGCTCTTCTGATCACTAGAGCTTATTGGTTGCAGAATAATGATCAGGGGTGCAATGATTTCCAGGTGCCTTAGGGAGAAAATATTTATATTAATACATTTTTTTACCAAAAGGTGAACTTATCCTTTAGGGTAAAAAAACTTTAAATGTCAGCTCCCCCCCCCTTAAATACTTACCTGAGCCCTCTCTCAATCCAGCGCTGTTCCATCTGCAGCAGCATTGCTCTTCTCTACCCTATTCCCACAGGAGGCTTGGCAGCAGAGAGCCATTGACTCTCATTAACTAAAATAAGAAAAAAGTTGGACTATATAGGACAGTAATGGCAAACCTTGGCACCCCACATGTTTGGGGTGCCATTATGGGAAGTGTAGTTCCAAAACATCTATTTGCCATCACTGATATAGGCCAAACATGGAGTCTGAATAAAACCATAAAATGTGTTGTACAAAAAATATTTGAAAAAAAAAAAAAAAGGAACTTCCATACAATATATAAAAGCAAGATATAACTGTGCTGTTAGAAGTGACTGTCTATATACCACAATAATTGGTATAATGCTTGACAATCTCAGTATGGATTATAGGGTATTCATGTGTTGGCACGTTTCGCCAAAATCAGCTTCATCAGGATGCATGAAAGAGAAATAGCAGTATTTAGAACATACAGTATGTGTACATATCATGATGCAATATATCAATTCAGTTGCTGTGAGGGACATACCTGGGAAAGCTAGCACCATACATGCAAAAAAAAACCTGGGTGGGCACCAGGGCGACAAGGGAGCCCACAGGACATAAGGACATTTAGTGTACCCACAGTATAGCCCAGGGATATGCAATTAGCGGACCTCCAGCTGTTTCAGAACTACACTGAAAGTGCAATCACTGTAAATCTGAGGGGTAGATCTGAAATGAGGGGAAGCTCTGCTGATTTTATTATCCAATCATGTGCAAGCTAAAATGCTGTTTTTTATTTTCCTTGCATGTCCCTCTCGGATCTACAGCCACTGCACTTCCAAGTGCACTTTCAGTGCAATTTCAAATGCACTTTGCACTTGTAGTTTGCACTTACTGTAAAAAAAAAACATATCTGGTCTCCCACAGTACACACAACATAAAGTGCAATTATTTTTGTAAATTTAAACTGCTAAATATCTTTTCTCATCAGCAGTATATGGCAGTCTTGTGACTTCTATCGGTGCCTGGCTAAAGCTTGTATGGGGAGTTTTCATAGTGCATTGGCTGTCCTATCAGGATGCAGGACCCCTGACCCTCTGTCTGGACAGTGCTGATTGACCCTGTGCTGATCACATGCACTCTCCCAAGAAAAAAAAACTTCTCTAGCAATACACACCAAACTGAGCATGTGCAGACTGACTACACTAACACTGTCTTATCCAGAGATGTTTTGGGGACAATGCAAGAAGTGGAGGATCTGTGCATACAGGTTCAAACAGCTTTTTTTTTTTTTTTACACAATGCAAATGATTAACCCCTTAGGTTCCACAGTGAGTATAACAAGCATGCTTTGCTGCATACATGTACACTTTAATAGAAGAGAAATAAATTAAAAAATAACGTAGACTTCACTATAATAAAGAACACTATTATATTTTATATATATATATATATATATATATATACTAAACGATACAATATTATATCTTGCTTTTAATATTGTATGTAAGTTCCTTCCTTGTTTTTTAAACAGATATATTTTGTACAATAAAATGTATGATTTTGTACACGTTTGGCCTATATAGTCCAACTTTTTTCTTTTTGGTTAATATATAAATTACGGATGTTGGCCTTGGGTATCACATTAATATTTACTGGCTCCTTTTGATGTCAATCAAATCCTGTGAGCAGAAAGCAGGGGTGGGGCTTAGCTGTGTTGAGTGTGTCAATAGAGGCTCAGGATCGAGCCCAGAGGTGTGCCCCCATAGCCAACCAGCTTGCTATGGGGCACACTCAGAAGAAGAGACACTTGGAGTGTGGGTAGGTGAACCCAGAAGAGGAGGTTCGGAGCCACCATTGTGCAGAGCAGGTAAGTATATAATGGGGTTGATTTACTAAAGGCAAATCCACTTTGCACTACAAGTGCACTTTGTAGTGCAGTCACTGTAGATCGGAGGGAAACATCTAAAATGAGGGGAAGCTCTGCTGATTTTATCATCAAATCATGTACAAGCAAAAATTTTTTTTTTTTTTGCTTGCATGTTACATAGTTACATAGTAGGTGAGTTTGAAAAAAGACACAAGTTCATCAAGTCCAACCTATGTGTGTGATTATATGTCAGTATTACCTTGTATATCCCTGCATGTTGTGGTCGTTCAGGTGCTTATCTTATAGTTTCTTGAAACCATCGATGCTTCCCACTGAGACCACCGACTGAGGAAGGGAATTCCACATCCTTGCCGCTCTTACAGTAAAGAACCCTCTATGTAGTTTAAGGTTAAACCTCTTTTCTTCTAATTTTAATGAGTGGCCACATGTCTTGTTAAACTCCCTTCCGAAAAAAAAGTTTTATCCCTACTGTGGGGTCACCAGTACGGTATTTGTAAATTGAAATCATATCCCCTCTCAAGCCTATCTTCTCCAGAGAGAATAAGTTCAGTGCTCACAACCTTTCCTCATAACTAATATCCTCCAGACCCTTTATTAGCTTTGTTGCCCTTCTCTGTACTCGCTCCATTTCCAGTACATCCTTCCTGAGGATTGGTGCCCAGAACTGGACAACATACTCCAGGTGCGGCCGGACCAGAGTCTTGTAGAGCGGGAGAATTAAGGTTTTATCTCTGGAGTTAATCCCCTTTTTTATGCATGCCAATATTTTGTTTGCTTTGTTAGCAGCATCTTGGTGCCATGCATGCCATTGCTGAACCTATCATCTACTACAGGGGTGTCCAAACTTTTTTCAAAGGGGGCCAGATTTGATAAAGTGAACATGCGTAAGGGCTGGCCATTTTTGCCTGACATTCTTTGCACCATTAAAATTTGGTCTAAGTGTGTTCGTTCGAGTACTAATACACTGCCCAACACAAATTCTCTTGCCTTTGTGGCTGTGTGTGGTGAAGAGATGAGCGTGGGCGTGTTATTTGGATATACCGATAGGCGTATAACACACACCTTCATTTTAAGAGGGAACTTTCAGGGAAAAAAAAATGTAAATAAAAAACTGAAGCAAAATAAGGGTCATTGCCCATCAATGCATCCTAATCAGTGCCCATCTGCAGCCTTGCCTTTGCCATGAATGCAGCCTCTCCATTGCCATGAATGCAGCCTGATCGATGTTCATCTGCAGCCTCTGAGGGAAGGGGGGGCGGGATGAGCACCAACAGATTACATACAGGAGAATCTCCTGTTTACACAGCAGCCTCTTTAAGCCAATTTCTCCCGCCTCCTATGATAGACAGAGGAGTCATCCAATGGCAGCCCAGGAGACGGGACTTCCTATTACAGATGTCACTGAGTAAACAAGAGATTCTCCTGTATGTAATTTGACAGCACTCGTTCCCCCTCTCCCTGTTCCCTCCGAGGCAGTGCCGATAAATACAGTATATATCCAAATTACCAGGGGGGCTACATTAAACTGGAACAGGGTCACAATTGGCCCCCCGGCCGGACTTTGGACATGCCTGATCTACTAGGACCCCCAGGTCCTTTTCCATCCTAGATGTTCCCCTCAGATCTACAGTTAAATAACCCCCCGTTTGTTATTTTAACAAAAAAAAGTGCCTTTATAATTGCTTTATATTGTGTTTTTTTTTTTTTTATCTGCCTAAAACTTCTAGATTCAGAAGCTGGAAAGTAATGTAAGCAACTCCATTGTAATCTCGCCCCCCGTGCCACCTCCAATGCGGTCCAGCCGAGTTGCGGCCTCTACATCAGTTGGTGAAAGTGATTTTCTGGATGTGTCAGGGTGATTGCTGCCACTGACGAGCCTTGAATAATTCTCGCTCAATTATCCTTTTGAAAGGTTATCTCTGTTCTCAGGGCTGGTCTGGGGAGGGGGTGGTGGCGAGCGAGGGTCCTTATCTCTTACCTCAGGTCCCCACTGCCTGCCTATAAGAAGGTGGTCAGCAGCAGATGGTGCTCAGTCTCCCTCCAGCCACCTGTGTGCTCCAGACAGAGTCCGGCAAGCATGCAGCGCCTAACGCCAACCCTACTCATGATCCTTTGGTTGTTGGCTTGGCACGGTGGAGCCCACGCCAACGTCCGGGTTCCTGCTATCGGAGTGAAGCTGTGCGGCAGAGAATTCATACGGGCTGTCATCTTTACGTGTGGAGGGTCCAGGTGGAGGAGAAATGAAGCCCTGCAGGCGGGTAAGTATCATTTTACTACTAATATATCATATTATAAAATATCAAATTCATCAAGTTTTGTCCCAAAATGACTCAAAAACTTTAGATTGAAGCTGCGCTTTTTTTTTTTAACTCTAGAGTTAGTTTCGGGATTGACATGTCTTGCGGGGAAGTTAAACAGATTGACACAGTGGGGTAGATTTACTAAAACTGGAGAGTGCAAAATGTGGTGAAGCTCTGCGTAGAAACCTATCAGCTTCCATTTTTATTTTTTGGTCAAAGCTTTATTGAACAAGCTGAAGTTAGAAGCTGATTGGCCACCATCACTGGCGTAGCGAGGGGGGGGGCAGGGGGGGCTCCTGCACCGGGCGAAAAATTGCGGGGGGCGAAATCCTTGCGTCCGCGGAATGCGCCGCCGCCGCCGCCGCCTCAGGAAAGGCCGCGGCTTGGGCCTAGCACTGGAGCTGTCGGCCATCTTGGCACACCCGGCGGCGGCGCGCCTGGTTGGCTGGTGGAACTGTCTGTCTCCCTTGATGTGGGAGTGGCGGGAAACACCAGCCAACCAGACAGAAGGGCGCGCTGATTGGCCTAGAACATGTGTTTACAGCGCGGCGCGGCGGCGGCAAGTTTCTCCAGCAAGGTAAGAAGGGGGGGGGGGGGGTGTCGGTGTAAATCTTAAGGGGTGCTCTGCCTGATCCCCACCTATCCACCTCAGAGCCTGTTATTTTAGTAAGACTGCTGGGACTTGTAGTTCTCCTGGGGCTCATGGAGATTGGAGAACTACAAGTCCCAGCAGGTTATACATTATCATACAATAAGGCTCTGAGGTGGATGGATGTCCGGACACCCATCCATCTCGGAGCCTTGTATTATAACCTGCTGGGACTTGTAGTTCTCAATCATCTCCTGGGGCTCAGGTGCATGCGATCCACCATCTATGGGACTACAAGTCCCAGCAGTAAGAAAAACTGAACAAAGATGGTGGATTGCATGCACCTGAGCCCCAGGAGACGATGGAGAACTACAAGTCCCAGCAGGTTATAATATAAAGCTCCGAGGTGGATAGATGTCTGGACAGTGACAATTGGTGGCTCAGTGGTGACAATTGGTGGCTCAGTGGTGACAATTGGTGGCTCAGTGGTGACAATTGGTGGCTCAGTGGTGACAATTGGTGGCTCAGTGGTGACAATTGGTGGCACAGTGGTGACGATTGGTGGCACAGTGGTGACGATTGGTGGCACAGTGGTGACGATTGGTGGCACAGTGGTGACGATTGGTGGCACAGTGGTGACGATTGGTGGCACAGTGGTGACAATTGATGGCATGGTACAGTGGTGGCAATTGATTGGCATGGCGCCCTGTGATTGGTCATGCGCTAGCGCCGGGGGGGGGGGGGGGGCGAAAAAAAAGTTTTGCCCCGGGCGCCAATACCTCTGGTTACGCCACTGGCCACCATGCACAGCTGCACTAGATTATGGGATCTATAACTGAAGGCATATCTTATGTTTTCCAATATTATCATAGAGGCATTCTAGAGCTTTAACAAACCTTAAACGTGACCTGTAAGAACCCCACTATAGGGCCTAATTACATACTGTCCCTGATTTCGAGGGATTGTCCCTGATTTGGAGCAAAGTCCCTCTGTCCCTCTTTCCTTCTCATTTGTCCCTCATTTTAGTCTGATCTATATATTTAGATGTAAATAAAATGCACTTTTTATCTATCAAAAAGTGTTTTCCAGCACTAAACCATATATCTGAGTTCTAAATTGCTGCATTTGTAAATTCCAAAAGCCAATATAAAGGAATAGTAGTGGTAAAAAAAAGCCCTTGTGGGTTTAACCAATCTTGTTTTTTTTGGTACAATTCTCCTTTTAAGGGGGCAGGGCAAGGGGTGTGTCCTATGCCTGCATACTTTTGCTGATAGGTGTCCCTCATTCCTATCTCTAAAATGTTGGGAGGAATGGATGTATATGTGTGTGTGCGTGTATATATACAGTGTGTATGTGTGTGTGTATACAGTGTGTATGTATATGTATATCTGTGTGTTTACAGTGTGTTTGTATATGTGTGTGTATATACAGTGGGCCAGATTCAGGTAGATCCTGCGGCGGCGTCGCGTAAGCTATTTACACTACGCCGCCGCAACTTACAGCAGCAAGTGGCGTATTCTCCAAGCACTTGCTCCGTAATTTGCGGCAGCGTAGTGTAAATGGCCCGGCGTAAGGCCGCGTAATTCAAATGGGCGGCTTGTATTTAAATTAAGCGCGCCCCCGCGCCGATTGAACTGCGCATGCGCCGGCCGCGACTAAATCCCAGTGCGCATGCTCCAAATCACGTCACAAATAGTCAATCTAAACGACGCGAATGTAACTTACGCCAAGCCCTATTCAGAATCGACGTACGCAAATTACGTACAACACGACGCGGTCCCGAGTCCATACTTAACATGGCATACGATGGACTTTCATAAACGTACCCCTCATATAGCAGGGGTAAGTTTACGCTTACGCAAACGACGTAAACGACAATGAGGCGGCGCAAAAACTTTCTTTAATCGGCGTATCAGACTCATTTGCATATTCAAATGAGAAATCGACGTAAACGCCACCTAGCGGCTGGCGTAACATTACATTTTAGGATACGATGGTGTAAAATAATTACGCCAGTCGTATCCTAGTGTAATTCCAGCGTATCTTGTTTTATATTTAGAAAACAAAGATACGCTGGCGGTAATTTCGAATTACACCAGTGTATCTGTAGATACACCGGCGTAAATCTTTTGAGAATCTGGCCCACAGTGTGTATGTAAATGTATATCTGTGTGTGTGTATACAGTGTGTATGTATATGTATATATGTGTGTGTTTGTATGTATATCTGTGTGTGTATATACAGTGTGTATGTATATGTGTGTGTATACAGTGTGTATGTATATGGATATCTGTGTGTGTATATACAGTGTGTATGTATATATGTGTGTATATACAGTATATATAAAATATAGGGCAGTAGAGCAGTGGACGATGTCAGTAGGGCAGAGGTTGGTGTCAGTAGAGCAGTGGACGGTCAGTAGTTTATTTTTATAATTTTTTTTATTATAATAACTTTTTTACAATTTTTATTATTTTTTACAATAACTTATTATTATTTTTTACAATAATTTATTATTATTTTTTATAAAAAAAACAATTAGGAGCTTTATTGGGGGCTTTGGTAAAATATCAGGGGTCTAAACAGACCCCTGATGTCTCACTTTTGAGACAGAGAAAGAAATTCTCCAGTCCCTTTTTCTGTAGCCAAGCAGCAGGGGGAATCAGCATAGCACAGAATGATTAGGGTGTGCCTAGGCACACCTGCCACACCCTGTGCACATGCCTATGCTGATTGGTATGTGGAGCCCAAGAAACATGCCGAGGGGGCACATTGGAGAACTCACACATGTGGGGGTGTGTAGAAGTGATGCAGCAGCTGTAAAGCCCAGGGGATCACTGCTGTCCCAGCCGACAGACATACTCCCAGTACCTACAGCCCTCTACGTATGGTGGAGGCAGTAAAAGAGGTAAATAGAAAAGGACACTCGTCATAACTGTGCTCCTGCCCTGTCATCCTTTCATATGGGCTTCCAATCGGCAGTTACACATCCACAGGCCGACTGTTGTCACCATCGGCAAACCCCGCCCTGAGAAGTGACACCCAGCCCTCTCTCTGATATACATAGACAGGAAATGACTACAAAGAGGATGAAATAGATTAGTGGCACTGAAATGCTTTAAAAGATGAAACAATATAAAAACAAGAATTTCATTAATAAAGCCCAGCAATTTTTTTTATACACAGTGTTTTATTAAGCTAAATGTCACTCTGAGAATTTACATCTACTTTAAGCCAGGACGATGATATGATAGAATTTTCTGATGAGAAAGATATCTGAAAAGATGATTTTGGGTTATTATCGGCACGCAATGTTCTCTCAGTATTAACCAAGAGTTAGTCATCTCAGCTGCATAAGTACAACCACAAAAACCCACGTCATGAAAATGCAGACACAATTACAATTCCTGTACCTTGCTTTACACAAGTTTAGCCTAGTTGCTCTTTATTAACCATCCCAGCACCAGTGCGGTTCATTTACATGCAACTCCGCCATGTCCTCCTCCAGCCCCCCTCCGTTTTGCTGCAGTCTCTCTCCCTCCATGTCCCCCTTAGTGTTTTCTTCTCCCTCCATGTCCCCCTTAGTGTTTGCTCCTCCATCTATGTCCCCCTGAGTGTTTCCTTTTCCCTCCGTGTCCCCCTCTGTGTTTTCTTCTCCCTCCATGTCCCCCTCGGTGTTTTCTTCTCCATCCGTGTCCCCCTCTGTGTTTTCTTCTCCCTCCGTTTCCCCCTCGGTGTTTCCTTTTCCCTCCGTGTCCCCCTCTGTGTTTTCTTCTCCCTCCGTGTCCTCCTTGGTGTTTCCTTCTCTCTCCGTGTCCTCCTTGGTGTTTCCTTCTCTCTCGGTGTCCCCCTTGGTGTTTCCTTCTCCCTCGGTGTCCCCCTCTGTGTTTCCTTCTCCCTCCGTGTCCCCCTCGGTGTTTGCTTCTCCCTTCGTTTCCCCCCGGTGTCCTTCTCCCTCCGTGGCCCCCTCGGTGTTTGCTTCTCCCTCCGTTTCCCCCTCGGTGTTTGTTTCTCCCCGTATCCTCCTCTGTGTTTCTCCCCCCTCTCCGTACTCCTCCTCCACCCCCTGGAACTGTCAGGATGGAGAGCGGAGGTAGGAGCCGATAAATCCAGCTCCTTACTGTTACGAATGGACAGAGTCAGTGATCACTGACTCTGTCCATTCACATAACTGAAACATCGTAAACTGTGATTACAATGTTTCAGTTTATGAATGAAGAGAAGATGCTGTCTTCTCTCCATTCATTTTCAGCGCAGCTGAAGCTGCAGAGAAAGGGACTGGGGAATCTGTGTCCTTAGTCCCTTTCCCTGTCTCAGAGGGGAGATATCAGAGGTCTGTTAAGACCCCCGATATCTCACCAAAGCCCCCCCCAACAGGGCTGATTAAAAAAATAAGAAAAAAAATTGCAATAAATAATTAAAAAAATGTAAAAAATATTAAAAAAAACAAACAAACACTGACAATCCACTACGCCCCCTCCTTCCCCATTTAAAAAAAACATATATCACTGTAAGAATTACTCCCTAGGGAACACATTAACCCTGCCAGTCACATTTATACAGTAATCAGTGCATTTTTATAGCAGGGAACCTGTATAAATGTGAATGGTCTCAATGTGTCCGATGTGTCCGCCGCAATATCGCAGTCACAATAAAAATCGCTGATCGCCGCCATTACTATTAAAAAAAACATAAAAAATTCAAATGCTATAAATCTATCCCCTGTTTTGTAGCCACTATAACTTTTGCGCAAACCAATCAATGTACGCTTATTGTGATTTTTTTTACCAAAAATATGTAGAAGAATACGTATTGGCCAAAACTGAGGTAAAAATTTGTTTAAAAAAAAATGTATATTTATTATAGAAAAAAGTAAAAAATATTGGGCCAGATCCACGAAGCATTACGACGGCGTATCTCCAGATACGCCGCCATCATTTCAAATTTGCGCCGGCGTATCTTTGTTTTGTATCCACAAAACAAGATACGCCGGAATTACGCTAAAATACGACTGGCATAAGTCTATTACGCGGTCGTATCTTAGTTGCATATTTACACTGGCCGCTAGGGGCGCTTCCGTTGTTGTTTAACGTAAAATATGCAAATGAGCTAGATACGCCGATAGATTTACGTACGCCCGGCGCAGTGTTTTTACATCATTTGCGTAAGCGTAGGTCCGGCGTAAAGTTACCCCTGCTGTATAGAGGCGTACGTAATGTTAAGTATGGACGTCAGGCCAGCGTAGAATTTTATGTCATTCACGTCGTTTGCGTAAACCGTTTGCGAATAGGGATTTGCGTAAGTTATGTTCACGTCGTTTTCATTGACTATTTTGAACGCGATTTCACGCATGTGCACTGGGATATCTCCACGGACGGCGCATGTGCCGTTAAAAAAGACGTCCTTTACGTGGGGTCAAGCTTATTTACATTAAATCACGCCCACAGCTTTCTGATTTGAATTGCGCGGCCTTACGCCGCAACAATTACACTAAGCCGACGTAACTTACAGCGGAAATTGTTTGTGGATAAGGATACGCCGCTGTAACTTACAGCGGCATAGTGTAACTTAGATAAGCTACGCCAGCGCCACTTCTTTCTGGATCTGGCCCATTGTGTTTTTTTAAACTGGTCCCTCTTCTTCTGTTTATAGCGCAAGAAATAAAAACCATAGAGGTAATCAAATACCATCAATAGAAAGCTCTATTTGTGAGGAAACAATGATAAAAATTTCATTTGTGTACAACGTTGCATGACTGCTCAATTGTCATTCATAATGTGACAGCACTGAAAGCTGAAAAATGGCTTGAGCAGAAAGGGGGTGAAAGTGCCCAGTATTGAGGTGGTTAAATATACAGCTTTCCGGGACACCAACTCTTCTACACTGGTACTTCGACCAGCTTCACCTCCTTCTAGGCAAGGCAAACTTAAGGCCTAAACCTAGACCTAGAAGGATGAACACCTTTCCTTCAGATCTTCCATTGTAAAGGCTACCCCCTCTGCAGCCTCACCATTGCTATAATTGCAGCCTCTGAATGCAGCCTCACCATTGCAATGAATGCAGCCTCACCATTGCCATTAATGCAGCCTCACCATTACCTGAATGCAGCCTCACCAGTGCCATGAATGCAGCTTCTGAATGCAGCCTCACTATTGCCATGAATGTAGCCTCACTATTGTGATGAATGCAGCCTCTGAATGCACGATGCTCGGGGATTCGTTGGGGGCTACAAAATATATATTCAAATTACCAGCAGGGCCGCATTAAACCGGAACGCGGGCCGCAATTGGCCCCCGGGACGGAGTTTGGACATGTCTGGCCTAAGGGGAACAAATGCATCTTCGCATGGTCAACCCAAGT
Source organism: Rana kukunoris (assembly GCA_029574335.1). Classification (NCBI taxonomy): domain Eukaryota; kingdom Metazoa; phylum Chordata; class Amphibia; order Anura; family Ranidae; genus Rana; species Rana kukunoris. The sequence continues at coordinate 506,535,016 of CM056051.1, read as the reverse complement.
ATTTATACCCTTCCTCAGCATGCACCACTGACAACAAACTTCCTAGTCATAGCCTTGAAAGAACATAAATATCCTTATAGGATTTGGGTAGCTGTCCAGATCTATTATAGCTTCCCATTCTATCACCGGGGGCACTCCTTGGTAGATGTCAGAAGTAGACAATCACACTGGGTCTAGGAAAGGCCAAGCAAAGACAGATCAACTGAGCTAAAGCTGATTACAGAACTAAATTAAGGGAGACATGATAATTAGGAATCTTCATATTGCCTGAAGATATGTACCTCAGATTTTTCGGATTTGATTGTTTGTAAAATTTGACAAAAAATGTTTGAAACTGAAAAATTTGACAGATGTTCTAACCCCCGGTTCCCAACTGAGACTCAAGGGCAATATGCGGTCCTGTAGTGCTTGATGTGTGGCCCTTGAACCTCAGGAGTCAGTAATGGGAACATGGACTTGTAAAGGGGCTTGTCATGGTAGTATTCTTTATCAGTCTCACGTGCCCGGTCTCCGAACTCCCCTGGATCATGACTATTCTCTCTGACCTTGTCCTGTAATATGTGTGCCAAGCCTTCTATAGTGTGACATATACTGAATATTATGTGCAGCACCTTGATAACATCGGGGGCTGCAGTGGAGGCCCCCTATACTGTGTAAGTAGATTATCATTGCTCTAACTATTAATAATGCCGCGTACACGTGACCGGTTTCTCCGACTTCTCTCGCTCTCTTATTCTTTTTGCCTTCTGCCCAGCTCCTACGCTATCTTCTTCTAGCTCTTTTACTAGCGGCGGCCCAGTCTTCTCTTCTTCCGACTTCGGGGTCTTCTTCCGACTTATCCCGCTCTTCAGTTATTTGCCTTCTGCCGGGCTCCTCCGCTATCTCCTTCCAGCTCTTCTTCCCTCTTCTTTCGATGTTGACTCAACGATCTCTCCCACTGTAATGCAGTGTGCACGGTGCACAACAATTTGTATAGGCCTCTTATGACGTCACAGTCCCATCATGCTCTGGGTGGTGACGACATAAGGGGCGGGGTCACCCGGTGATATCACCCGGTGACCGCGCCCCATTCCTATATAAATCGGTGCGCACCCGGCATTACAGCGGGAGGAAGCATCGTGTCAACATCGAAAAAGAGAAGAGGGAAGAAGATTACGGAGAAGACAGGACCGCCGCTAGTAAAAGAGCTGGAAGAAGATAGCAGAGGAGCCTAGCAGAAGGACAACGGAGAGCGTGAGGAGGCAACAGAGAAGACTGGGCCGCCGCTAGTAAAAGAGCTGGAAGAAGATAGCAGAGGAGCCCGGCAAAAGGAAGAAGGCACAGGAGAGCGGAAGAAGAACCAGAGAGCGCAGAGAGAACAAGAAGAGACCCCAAAGTCGGAAGAGACCCATAATAAATTACTTTAAAAACCTGTGTAGTGTGTTTTTTTTAAAACTTTTCCGCCCAGGTGAATGGGTTACTATGTACCCCATACTCATTCCCATAGGGTGGGGGGCCAGGATCTGGGGGCTCCCTTATTAAAAGGGGCTCCTGGATTGTCCTCATCAACATGGGGACAGGGTGCTTTGGGGTGGGGGGGTTCGCAGGGCACCCCCCTGCCCCAAAGAACCCCCCCCCATGTTGAGGGAATGCGGCCTGGTGCGGTTCAGGAGGGGAGGCGCTCGCTCATCCCCACCCACTTTCCTGACCGTCCGGGCGGTGTGCTCAGATAAGGGTCTGGTATGGTTTTTGGGGGGACCCCCACGCCATATTTTCGGCATAGGGGTTTCCCTTTAAACGCAGCTAATAGCACTGTACAAATGCAGCTGATCGCTGTGCCTGGAGTCTTGAATTTGACCAAACATAAACATGCTTTTAAAGTGGAGTTCCACCCAAAATTGGAACTTCCGCTTAACCCACTCATCACCCCCTTACATGCCACATTTGGCATGTAATTTTTTGCGGGGGAGTGGGGGCTTCAGGAGGAGTGGGACTTCCTGTCCCACTTCCTCCTTCCGCCGAGGGGCTAGTAAGCGAATAGCTTAATCGCCTTACTGCAGCCCCTTCCTGTAGGCGATCGCCTGGGACACATCCCAGATGATCGCCTGTCCAATCGGAGGCGCAGCGCCGCTCGCGCATGCGCAGTGGGTGCCCGGCCGTGAAGCCAAAAGCTGTCACGGCCGGGTGCCCACACTTGGAATGGAGACGCCGGCCGGGGAGGGGGGGAGAGGAGTGGAGCCCCGGCCGGCACGTCGCTGGAACCGTGGAGCAGGTAAGTGTATGTTTATTAAAAGCCAGCAGCTACAATTTTTGTAATAAACATAAAAAAAGGCTGGAACACCCCTTTAACTGCGGAAGAACAGCCGTCCGTGTGAAAGGGGCCTTACTTTTAGCTGAAGTCCTCCTTTATCAGGAAAACAGTTATTTTAATTAAATGCTTCTCATCTGACTACATGACTTCTGGTTTATGACTTGTGACATTGTGCCATTCATGTGGAGGCTCATATTGTGTCTATGTATTCCAGGGGACCTCGCGGAGATATTTGGCAACTTAGGTTCCACCGATGTAGACTCAGGAGAAGAAGAGGTGTTTAGCGAATGGACGAACAACTTGCGCCCACACAACGGTGACATCATGGACTATGGAGCCCCCCAAAGCTGGAGAGAAGCATCTGTTGGAAGACATGGGGTAGCACCATCATCAGATGACTCCCTCAGGGCAGTGGAGAGGAGGGCAAGGGAGGCGGCATTGGGTTTATCCAACACGTGCTGTAAATGGGGGTGCAGTAAGAGCCAGATTAGCTCACTGTGTTAAAGAGAGGAGGCAGCCACCATCTTGGTGATGCCCATCACAGAGTGAGGGACGGGTCACATATATTGTGACGCACGTTGTGATGGCAATGTACAGTGTATGTATTTTTATTCCTGCATGAGTGGAAGTGTCAGTAAATTTATTGACAATAAAGTCATACGATGTACAGTAAGTAATTTGTGAAATAAACATTTTCAAACACTTTCAAACCTAATTATCTGTTTGTTCCAGTTTTTTACTACTTCATTACACATGCACTTCCTATACATACATGATCATTAGACATAAGGCTTACAGGAGGGGTACAGGAGAAGCATACCAATAAAATAAGAGTCTATTGTGGTTTATCAGGCGGGATGTGTAGTCCACAGGAAAGTATAAATCAGGCAGGATTGATGTGTACAGGAAGAAAATTCAAAGGCAGGATGGGGATTGTACAGGAAATCAGTTATCAGGTAGAATGAGTAGTGTACACAAGACAACGGGTAGTGTACACTACTCTTCCCATTTGTGTTGCCCTTTGAAAGTATGTAAAATCTTGAGGCACCCCAGTCTAATATATAAAAAAATATAAATGTTACTTAATGATGAGAAACCTGAGCCTGGGACAATGCACACTCTTGCCTTCATGAAATGAACTATGTGTGTATGGCAGTGGCGGCTGGTGCTCAAAAATTTTGGGGGGCGCAAGCTAACAAACAAAAAAACAAACAATTGCAGCCTCACTGTGCCCATAAAACGCAGCCACTGTGCCCATCAAAGGCAGCCACTGTGCCATCAAATGCAGCCACTGTGCCATGCCATCAATTGTCGCCACTGTGCCATCAATTGCAGCCACTGTGCCATGCCATCAAACGCAGCCGCTGTGCCATCATTTATCGCCACTGTGCCCATCAATTGTCACCACTGTGCCATGCCATCAAACACAGCCACTGTGCTATCAATTGTCGCCACTATGCCCATTAATTGTCACCACTGTGCCATGCCATCAAATACAGCCACTGTGCCATCAATTGTCGTCACTGTGCCATCAATTGTCATCACTGTGCCATCAATTGTCACCACTGTGCCCATCAATTGTCACCACTGTGCCATCAATTGTCGCCACTGTGCCCATCAATTGTCGCCACTGTGCCCTGTAAAATGCTGCCAGATTGACCCCCCCTCCACCCGGCACTTGGCTTTCTGGGGTCAGCCAACCTCCTTCCACCGCCCCTCGATGTCTTTTCCCGCCCTCGATGACGGTTCAGCCAATCGGGTTACCGGAACCTGATTGGCGGAGACGCCTGTCAGTGTTAACCAAGGAACACACACCCCGTGCGTCCCCTGGTTAACTATGTTAAAGCCGATTTCAGCCCTCAGGCTGTAATCGGAAAGCCTATCAGAGCCGCTGGCTCTGATAGGCACTTCTAAAGCCAACCAGCTGCCGTTATTCAGATGCTTGTCGCTCACCAGGGGGCCGGCCATCTGAATAGTGGGGGCGGCAGCGACAATACATGGATTCATGCAATGCATGAATCTGTGTATTGTATTCAGTGGCGGTGCAGGAGCGAGAGGGGGCAGCACTCCTGCGCCCTCTATGGACGCACCGCCACTGGTGTATGGGGCTTTAGGCAGGATAAGTAGTGTAGGGCAAGACCATGATAAAGTAGGATAGGCAGTGTACAGGATGACCAATATCATTCAAGATGGCTATTGTACAAGAAGACAATGTTGAGGTTGGATAGGTAGTGTATAGGATGACCATGATTAGATAGGATAGATAGTGTACAGGATGACCATTATTGGGTAAGATAATCAGTGTACAGAAAGAGGATGATCAGGCCCAATGAGATCACTCTGCCCAACAGAGAAGCAAAAGGGCAGAAGTTGGGTGCTGAAACAAATGTTCCAAGCAATGGAACACAGCCCAGATCTGTGGGACATCGAGAATGTGTGAAGTTCCCAGAACTATACCCCGGAATCTGATAGAGATTATGCCACTTCTCAGCTCATCTATTATAGTGTATAGGAAGACCAGGATCAGGCAAGATAGGTAGGTGTAAGTATACTGGAATACAGAGATCAGGTCAAATAAACAGGAAGACAATGATCAGGCAGTTTGGGTAGTGTACAGGAAGACAATGATCAGGCAGTTTGGGTAGTGTACAGGAAGACAATGATCAGACAGGTTGGGTGGTGCACAGGAAGTCAATGATCAGACAAATTGGGTACTCCACAGAAAGACAATGATCAGGCAGGTTGGGTTGTGCAACCAAAGACAATGATCAGACAGGTTTGGTAGTGCACAGGAAGACAATGATCAGACAGGTTGGGTAGTGCACAGGAAGTCAATGATCAGACAAATTGGGTACTCCACAGAAAGATAAGGATCAGACAGGTTGGGTAGTGCACAGGAAGACAATGATCAGACAGGTTGGGTAGTGCACAGTAAGACAATGATCAGACAGGTTGGGTAGTGCACAGGAAGACAATGATCAGACAGGTTGGGTAGTGCACAGTAAGACAAGGATCAGACAGGTTGGGTAGTGCACAGGAAGACAATGATCAGACAGGTTGGGTAGTGCACAGGAAGACAATGATCAGACAGGTTTGGTAGTGCACAGGAAGTCAATGATCAGACAGGTTTGGTAGTGCACAGGAAGACAATGATCAGACAGGTTGGGTAGTGCACAGGAAGTCAATGATCAGACAGGTTTGGTAGTGCACAGGAAGACAATGATCAGACAGGTTTGGTAGTGCACAGTAAGACAATGATCAGACAGGTTGGGTAGTGCACAGGAAGACAATAATCAGACAGGTTGGGTGGTGCACAGGAAGACAATGATCAGAAAGGTTGGGTAGTGCACAGGAAGACAATGATCAGAAAGGTTGGGTAGTGCACAGGAAGACAATGATCAGAAAGGTTGGGTAGTGCACAGGAAGACAATGATCAGACAGTTTGGGTAGTGCACAGGAAGACAATGATCAGACAGGTTGGGTAGTGCACAGGAAGTCAATGATCAGACAGGTTGGGTAGTGCACAGGAAGACAATGATCAGACAGGTTGGGTAGTGCACAGGAAGACAATGATCAGACAGGTTGGGTAGTGCACAGGAAGACAATAATCAGACAGGTTGGGTAGTGCACAGGAAGTCAATGATCAGACAGGTTGGGTAGTGCACAGGAAGTCAAGGATCAGACAGGTTGGGTAGTGCACAGGAAGTCAAGGATCAGACAGGTTGGGTAGTGCACAGGAAGACAATGATCAGACAGGTTGGGTGGTGCACAGGAAGACAATAATCAGACAGGTTGGGTAGTGCACAGGAAGACAATGATCAGAAAGGTTGGGTAGTGCACGGGAAGACAATGATCAGAAAGGTTGGGTAGTGCACAGGAAGACAATGATCAGACAAATTGGGTACTCCACAGAAAGATAAGGATCAGACAGGTTGGGTAGTGCACAGGAAGACAATGATCAGACAGGTTGGGTAGTGCACAGTAAGACAATGATCAGACAGGTTTGGTAGTGCACAGGAAGACAATGATCAGACAGGTTGGGTAGTGCACAGGAAGTCAATGATCAGACAAATTGGGTACTCCACAGAAAGATAAGGATCAGACAGGTTGGGTAGTGCACAGGAAGACAATGATCAGACAGGTTGGGTAGTGCACAGTAAGACAATGATCAGACAGGTTGGGTAGTGCACAGGAAGACAATGATCAGACAGGTTGGGTAGTGCACAGTAAGACAAGGATCAGACAGGTTGGGTAGTGCACAGGAAGACAATGATCAGACAGGTTGGGTAGTGCACAGGAAGACAATGATCAGACAGGTTTGGTAGTGCACAGGAAGTCAATGATCAGACAGGTTTGGTAGTGCACAGGAAGACAATGATCAGACAGGTTGGGTAGTGCACAGGAAGTCAATGATCAGACAGGTTTGGTAGTGCACAGGAAGACAATGATCAGACAGGTTTGGTAGTGCACAGTAAGACAATGATCAGACAGGTTGGGTAGTGCACAGGAAGACAATAATCAGACAGGTTGGGTGGTGCACAGGAAGACAATGATCAGAAAGGTTGGGTAGTGCACAGGAAGACAATGATCAGAAAGGTTGGGTAGTGCACAGGAAGACAATGATCAGAAAGGTTGGGTAGTGCACAGGAAGACAATGATCAGACAGTTTGGGTAGTGCACAGGAAGACAATGATCAGACAGGTTGGGTAGTGCACAGGAAGTCAATGATCAGACAGGTTGGGTAGTGCACAGGAAGACAATGATCAGACAGGTTGGGTAGTGCACAGGAAGACAATGATCAGACAGGTTGGGTAGTGCACAGGAAGACAATAATCAGACAGGTTGGGTAGTGCACAGGAAGTCAATGATCAGACAGGTTGGGTAGTGCACAGGAAGTCAAGGATCAGACAGGTTGGGTAGTGCACAGGAAGTCAAGGATCAGACAGGTTGGGTAGTGCACAGGAAGACAATGATCAGACAGGTTGGGTGGTGCACAGGAAGACAATAATCAGACAGGTTGGGTAGTGCACAGGAAGACAATGATCAGAAAGGTTGGGTAGTGCACGGGAAGACAATGATCAGAAAGGTTGGGTAGTGCACAGGAAGACAATGATCAGACAGTTTGGGTAGTGCACAGGAAGACAATGATCAGAAAGGTTGGGTAGTGCACAGGAAGTCAATGATCAGACAGGTTGGGTAGTGCACAGGAAGTCAAGGATCAGACAGGTTGGGTAGTGCACAGGAAGACAATGATCAGACAGGTTGGGTAGGTAGTGTATAGGATGACCATGATTAGATAGGATAGATAGTGTACAGGATGACCATTATTGGGTAAGATAATCAGTGTACAGAAAGAGGATGATCAGGCCCAATGAGATCACTCTGCCCAACAGAGAAGCAAAAGGGCAGAAGTTGGGTGCTGAAACAAATGTTCCAAGCAATGGAACACAGCCCAGATCTGTGGGACATCGAGAATGTGTGAAGTTCCCAGAACTATACCCCGGAATCTGATAGAGATTATGCCACTTCTCAGCTCATCTATTATAGTGTATAGGAAGACCAGGATCAGGCAAGATAGGTAGGTGTAAGTATACTGGAATACAGAGATCAGGTCAAATAAACAGGAAGACAATGATCAGGCAGTTTGGGTAGTGTACAGGAAGACAATGATCAGGCAGTTTGGGTAGTGTACAGGAAGACAATGATCAGACAGGTTGGGTGGTGCACAGGAAGTCAATGATCAGACAAATTGGGTACTCCACAGAAAGACAATGATCAGGCAGGTTGGGTTGTGCAACCAAAGACAATGATCAGACAGGTTTGGTAGTGCACAGGAAGACAATGATCAGACAGGTTGGGTAGTGCACAGGAAGTCAATGATCAGACAAATTGGGTACTCCACAGAAAGATAAGGATCAGACAGGTTGGGTAGTGCACAGGAAGACAATGATCAGACAGGTTGGGTAGTGCACAGTAAGACAATGATCAGACAGGTTGGGTAGTGCACAGTAAGACAATGATCAGACAGGTTTGGTAGTGCACAGGAAGACAATGATCAGACAGGTTGGGTAGTGCACAGGAAGTCAATGATCAGACAAATTGGGTACTCCACAGAAAGATAAGGATCAGACAGTTTGGGTAGTGCACAGGAAGACAATGATCAGACAGGTTGGGTAGTGCACAGTAAGACAATGATCAGACAGGTTGGGTAGTGCACAGGAAGACAATGATCAGACAGGTTGGGTAGTGCACAGTAAGACAAGGATCAGACAGGTTGGGTAGTGCACAGGAAGACAATGATCAGACAGGTTGGGTAGTGCACAGGAAGACAATGATCAGACAGGTTTGGTAGTGCACAGGAAGTCAATGATCAGACAGGTTTGGTAGTGCACAGGAAGACAATGATCAGACAGGTTGGGTAGTGCACAGGAAGTCAATGATCAGACAGGTTTGGTAGTGCACAGGAAGACAATGATCAGACAGGTTTGGTAGTGCACAGTAAGACAATGATCAGACAGGTTGGGTAGTGCACAGGAAGACAATAATCAGACAGGTTGGGTGGTGCACAGGAAGACAATGATCAGAAAGGTTGGGTAGTGCACAGGAAGACAATGATCAGAAAGGTTGGGTAGTGCACAGGAAGACAATGATCAGAAAGGTTGGGTAGTGCACAGGAAGACAATGATCAGACAGTTTGGGTAGTGCACAGGAAGACAATGATCAGACAGGTTGGGTAGTGCACAGGAAGTCAATGATCAGACAGGTTGGGTAGTGCACAGGAAGACAATGATCAGACAGGTTGGGTGGTGCACAGGAAGACAATGATCAGAAAGGTTGGGTAGTGCACAGGAAGACAATGATCAGAAAGGTTGGGTAGTGCACAGGAAGACAATGATCAGAAAGGTTGGGTAGTGCACAAGAAGACAATGATCAGACAGTTTGGGTAGTGCACAGGAAGACAATGATCAGACAGGTTGGGTAGTGCACAGGAAGTCAATGATCAGACAGGTTGGGTAGTGCACAGGAAGACAATGATCAGACAGGTTGGGTAGTGCACAGGAAGACAATGATCAGACAGGTTGGGTAGTGCACAGGAAGACAATAATCAGACAGGTTGGGTAGTGCACAGGAAGTCAATGATCAGACAGGTTGGGTAGTGCACAGGAAGTCAATGATCAGACAGGTTGGGTAGTGCACAGGAAGTCAAGGATCAGACAGGTTGGGTAGTGCACAGGAAGACAATGATCAGACAGGTTGGGTGGTGCACAGGAAGACAATAATCAGACAGGTTGGGTAGTGCACAGGAAGACAATGATCAGAAAGGTTGGGTAGTGCACGGGAAGACAATGATCAGAAAGGTTGGGTAGTGCACAGGAAGACAATGATCAGACAGTTTGGGTAGTGCACAGGAAGACAATGATCAGAAAGGTTGGGTAGTGCACAGGAAGTCAATGATCAGACAGGTTGGGTAGTGCACAGGAAGTCAAGGATCAGACAGGTTGGGTAGTGCACAGGAAGACAATGATCAGACAGGTTGGGTAGGTAGTGTATAGGATGACCATGATTAGATAGGATAGATAGTGTACAGGATGACCATTATTGGGTAAGATAATCAGTGTACAGAAAGAGGATGATCAGGCCCAATGAGATCACTCTGCCCAACAGAGAAGCAAAAGGGCAGAAGTTGGGTGCTGAAACAAATGTTCCAAGCAATGGAACACAGCCCAGATCTGTGGGACATCGAGAATGTGTGAAGTTCCCAGAACTATACCCCGGAATCTGATAGAGATTATGCCACTTCTCAGCTCATCTATTATAGTGTATAGGAAGACCAGGATCAGGCAAGATAGGTAGGTGTAAGTATACTGGAATACAGAGATCAGGTCAAATAAACAGGAAGACAATGATCAGGCAGTTTGGGTAGTGTACAGGAAGACAATGATCAGGCAGTTTGGGTAGTGTACAGGAAGACAATGATCAGACAGGTTGGGTGGTGCACAGGAAGTCAATGATCAGACAAATTGGGTACTCCACAGAAAGACAATGATCAGGCAGGTTGGGTTGTGCAACCAAAGACAATGATCAGACAGGTTTGGTAGTGCACAGGAAGACAATGATCAGACAGGTTGGGTAGTGCACAGGAAGTCAATGATCAGACAAATTGGGTACTCCACAGAAAGATAAGGATCAGACAGGTTGGGTAGTGCACAGGAAGACAATGATCAGACAGGTTGGGTAGTGCACAGTAAGACAATGATCAGACAGGTTGGGTAGTGCACAGTAAGACAATGATCAGACAGGTTTGGTAGTGCACAGGAAGACAATGATCAGACAGGTTGGGTAGTGCACAGGAAGTCAATGATCAGACAAATTGGGTACTCCACAGAAAGATAAGGATCAGACAGTTTGGGTAGTGCACAGGAAGACAATGATCAGACAGGTTGGGTAGTGCACAGTAAGACAATGATCAGACAGGTTGGGTAGTGCACAGGAAGACAATGATCAGACAGGTTGGGTAGTGCACAGTAAGACAAGGATCAGACAGGTTGGGTAGTGCACAGGAAGACAATGATCAGACAGGTTGGGTAGTGCACAGGAAGACAATGATCAGACAGGTTTGGTAGTGCACAGGAAGTCAATGATCAGACAGGTTTGGTAGTGCACAGGAAGACAATGATCAGACAGGTTGGGTAGTGCACAGGAAGTCAATGATCAGACAGGTTTGGTAGTGCACAGGAAGACAATGATCAGACAGGTTTGGTAGTGCACAGTAAGACAATGATCAGACAGGTTGGGTAGTGCACAGGAAGACAATAATCAGACAGGTTGGGTGGTGCACAGGAAGACAATGATCAGAAAGGTTGGGTAGTGCACAGGAAGACAATGATCAGAAAGGTTGGGTAGTGCACAGGAAGACAATGATCAGAAAGGTTGGGTAGTGCACAGGAAGACAATGATCAGACAGTTTGGGTAGTGCACAGGAAGACAATGATCAGACAGGTTGGGTAGTGCACAGGAAGTCAATGATCAGACAGGTTGGGTAGTGCACAGGAAGACAATGATCAGACAGGTTGGGTGGTGCACAGGAAGACAATGATCAGAAAGGTTGGGTAGTGCACAGGAAGACAATGATCAGAAAGGTTGGGTAGTGCACAGGAAGACAATGATCAGAAAGGTTGGGTAGTGCACAAGAAGACAATGATCAGACAGTTTGGGTAGTGCACAGGAAGACAATGATCAGACAGGTTGGGTAGTGCACAGGAAGTCAATGATCAGACAGGTTGGGTAGTGCACAGGAAGACAATGATCAGACAGGTTGGGTAGTGCACAGGAAGACAATGATCAGACAGGTTGGGTAGTGCACAGGAAGACAATAATCAGACAGGTTGGGTAGTGCACAGGAAGTCAATGATCAGACAGGTTGGGTAGTGCACAGGAAGTCAAGGATCAGACAGGTTGGGTAGTGCACAGGAAGTCAAGGATCAGACAGGTTGGGTAGTGCACAGGAAGACAATGATCAGACAGGTTGGGTGGTGCACAGGAAGACAATAATCAGACAGGTTGGGTAGTGCACAGGAAGACAATGATCAGAAAGGTTGGGTAGTGCACAGGAAGACAATGATCAGAAAGGTTGGGTAGTGCACAGGAAGACAATGATCAGACAGTTTGGGTAGTGCACAGGAAGACAATGATCAGAAAGGTTGGGTAGTGCACAGGAAGTCAATGATCAGACAGGTTGGGTAGTGCACAGGAAGACAATGATCAGACAGGTTGGGTAGTGCACAGGAAGTCAATGATCAGACAGGTTGGGTAGTGCACAGGAAGTCAATGATCAGACAGGTTGGGTAGTGCACAGGAAGTCAATGATCAGACAGGTTGGGTAGTGCACAGGAAGTCAAGGATCAGACAGGTTGGGTAGTGCACAGGAAGACAATGATCAGACAGGTTGGGTAGTGCACAGGAAGTCAATGATCAGACAGGTTGGGTAGTGCACAGGAAGTCAAGGATCAGACAGGTTGGGTAGTGCACAGGAAGTCAATGATCAGACAGGTTGGGTAGTGCACAGGAAGTCAAGGATCAGACAGGTTGGGTAGTGCACAGGAAGACAATGATCAGACAGGTTGGGTAGTGCACAGGAAGTCAAGGATCAGACAGGTTGGGTAGTGCACAGGAAGTCAATGATCAGACAGGTTGGGTAGTGCACAGGAAGTCAATGATCAGACAGGTTGGGTAGTGCACAGGAAGTCAAGGATCAGACAGGTTGGGTAGTGCACAGGAAGACAATGATCAGACAGGTTGGGTAGTGCCCAGGAAGACAATGATCAGACAGGTTGGGTAGTGCACAGGAAGTCAATGATCAGACAGGTTGGGTAGTGCACAGGAAGTCAATGATCAGACAGGTTGGGTAGTGCACAGGAAGTCAAGGATCAGACAGGTTGGGTAGTGCACAGGAAGACAATGATCAGACAGGTTGGGTAGTGCACAGGAAGACAATGATCAGACAGGTTGGGTAGTGCACAGGAAGTCAATGATCAGACAGGTTGGGTAGTGCACAGGAAGTCAAGGATCAGACAGGTTGGGTAGTGCACAGGAAGACAATGATCAGACAGGTTGGGTAGTGCACAGGAAGACAATGATCAGACAGGTTGGGTAGTGCCCAGGAAGTCAAGGATCAGAAAGGTTGGGTAGTGCCCAGGAAGACAATGATCAGAAAGGTTGGGTAGTGCACAGGAAGACAATGATCAGACAGGTTGGGTAGTGCCCAGGAAGTCAAGGATCAGACAGGTTGGGTAGTGCACAGGAAGTCAATGATCAGACAGGTTGGGTAGTGCCCAGGAAGTCAAGGATCAGACAGGTTGGGTAGTGCACAGGAAGTCAATGATCAGACAGGTTGGGTAGTGCCCAGGAAGACAATGATCAGTCAGATGAACGGCGTACACCCAGTTTCTGTATTTCAGAGAATGTATCATTTGAAATGTGGAGCTGATAGACACCAGTAAAAGGAACTGTCTAGAATCTGTGCTTTATCACACCAAGATCTGTGGTTATCTGATGAAGGTTAACCAGCCGCCCACCAAGGTGTTTTATTGTTTGCCAAACTTGCTTTAAAAACCCTCTTCAAGTAGTGACATCAGGGCCGCCATCAGGAATTTTGGGGCCCCTTACACAGCTTCAGGCATGGGCCCCCTGGAGCAGAGAACCGGGGGGGGGGGGGGGGGGGGGGGTGCTGCCGCATGAAATTGAGAAGCGGGTGGGGGGGGGGCTGCTGCCGCGAATTGAGAAGCGGGGGGCTCTTTAGAAAAAGAACAAATAAAGACAAATATATATAAAAAAGGGGGGTAGCCGTCCGGAGCCCTGGGGACCTCTGTGTCCTTTAAAAGGGTGATCTGACTGATCTAGAGAAGATCTGTGTGGAGGAGTGGGCCAAAATCCCTCCTCCAGTGTGTGCAAACCTGGTGAAAAAATACAAGAAACGTTTGACCTCTGTAATTGCAAACAAAGGCGACTGTACCAAATATTAACATTGATTTTCTCAGGTGTTCAAATACTTCTTTGCAGCTGTATCATACAAATAAATAGTTAAAAATTCATAAATTGTGATTTCTGGAATTTTTTTTTTTGATTATGTCTCTCACAGTGGACATGCACCTACGATGACAATTTCAGACCCCTCCATGATTTCCAAGTGGGAGAACTTGCAAAATAGCAGGGTGTTCAAATACTTATTTTCCGCACTGTATATATATAAAAAAAACAAGGGGGTTGCCTTCCAGGGCCCTGGGGACCTCTGGGCCCTTTATATATTTTTTTTATATTTTTATTTTTTATTAACCACTTTGCAACCGCCCTATGCCGAAAGTACGGCTCTAGGGCGGTTGCTGTATTCTAACTGGCCGTTAATTAACGGCCTGTCAGAATCGCGCTCCCGCGCGCCTCCTGAGGCGCGCACACGGGAACATCCGTGACCGCCGGGTCCAGAGGACCCGGCGCATCACGGATCACGGTAAATCGCCGCTGATAGCGGCGGTTTACCACGTGATCGCGCCGTCCAATGACGGCGCGATCAGATGTAAACAGACCGGCGTCATTTGATGACGCCGGTTCCTCCCTCCTCTCTCTGTACCGATCGGTACAGTGTGAGAGGAGAGGGGAGGGAGCGGATGGCAGCGGCAGTGCTGCGGGCTGGATCTGTGACAAATGCAGTCACAGATCCATCCATCCCTCCCTCCCTGCTCAGCCATCCCTGCTGCATATACTCTGCAATACTCACCTGGGCAATACTCTGCAATACTCAGGCATACTCTGGCAATACTCTGGGCATACTCTGCAATACTCAGGCATACTCTGGCAATACTCTGGGCATACTCTGCAATACTCAGGCATACTCTGGCAATACTCTGGGCAATACTCTGGGCATACTCTGCAATACTCTGGGCATACTCTGCCAATACTCTGGGCATACTCTGCCAATACTCTGGGCATACTCCGCAATACCCTGGGCATACTCTGCAATACCCTGGGCATACTCTGCATACTCCGCAATACTCTGGCAATACTCTGGGCATACTCTGGCAATACTCTGGGCATACTCTGCAATACTCTGGCAATACTCCGGGCATACTCTGGCAATACTCCGGGCATACTCTGGCAATACTCCGGGCATACTCTGGCAATACTCCGGGCATACTCCGGGCATACTCTGGCAATACTCTGGCAATACTCTGGCAATACTCTGGGCATACTTAGCAATACTCTGGGCATACAGCAGCCCCTGTCCCCGCGAGCTCGCATGCAGAAGCGAACGCATACGCAAGTCCCGCCCACATATAAAAACGGTGTTCAAACCACATGTGAGGTATCTTTATATCATGTTTTGGGGTTTTATGTATTTTTCTAGCAAATAAATGATGATTTTTACATGTAGGAGAGAAATGTCAGAATTGGCCTGGGTGCTCCCTGCATGTTGGGCCTCTGTATGTGGCCGCACTGTGTAAAAGTCTCACACATGGGGTATCGCCATACTCGGGAGGAATAGCAGAATGTGTTTTGGGGTGTAATTTGTGGTATGCATATGCTGTGTGTGAAAAATAACCTAATAATATGAAAATTTGATGAAAAAAAAAAAATCTTGATTTTGCAAAGAATTGTGGGAAAAAATTACAACTTTAAAAAACTCACCAGGCCTCTTTCTAAATACCTTGGAATGTCTTCTTTCCAAAAAGGGGTCATTTGGGGGGTATTTGTACTTTTCTGGCATGTTAGGGTCTCAAGAAATGAGAGAGGCTGTCAGTACTTCAGGTGTGATGAAATTGATCAATTTATAGGATTTGGTACCATAGCTTGTAGACCCCATAACTTTCACCCAGACTAAATAATATCCAACATTTTTTATTTTTTTTACCAAAGATATGTAGCAGTATACATTTTAGGCCAAATTTATGAAGAAAAATTACTTTTTTTGCAAAATTTTATAATAGAAATGAAGAAAAATTATTATTTTTTGCAAAATTTTGTTCTTTTTTCATTTATAGCAAAAAAAATAAAAACTGCAGAGGTGATGAAACACCACCAAAAGAAAGCTCTATTTGTGGGAAAAAAAGGACAAAAATTTCATTTGGTTATAGTGTTGTATGACTGAGTTATTGTCATTCAAAATGTGAGAGCACCGAAAGCTGAAAATTGGTCTGGTTATTAAGGGTGTTTAAGTGCCCAGTGGTCAAGTGGTTAAACAAAAATAAAAAATACAATTATAAAAAAAGGGGGTTTGACACATAGGGCCCTGGGGACCTCTGAGCCCTTTAATAAAAATGCATCTATATATTAAAAAAAAGAAATAAAATAATATAAAAAAGTAAAAAAAATTATAAAAAAGGAGGATTGTCATCCGGGGGCCCTGGGGACCTCTGGGCCCTTTAATAATAATAATATTAAAAAAATAAAAGAAAAAAAATTGGCCCTTTAACCACTTCCATACCAGGCACTTACGCACCTTCCCGCCCAAGCCAATTTTCAGCTTTCAGCACTGTCGCAATTTGAATGACAATTGCGCGGTCATGCTACACTGCACCCAAACAAAATTGGCGTCCTTTTTTCCCCACAAATAGAGCTTTCTTTTGGTGGTATTTGATCACCTCTGCGATTTTTTTTTTTTGCGCAACAACTAAAAATAGAGCGAAGATTTTGAAAAAAAAATAAAGTTTTTATTTTTTTCTGTTAATTTTTTTGTAAATGAGTATGTTTTCTCTTTCAATTACGGGCACTGATATGGTGGCACTGATGGGCACCGATGAGGTGGCACTGATGGGCACTGATGAGGTAGTTCTGATGGGCGCCAATTAGGTAGCACTGATGGGCACTGATAGGCGGCGCTGGTATGGGGCACTGATGGGCACTCATGGGCAGCACTGATGGGCACTCATGGGCGGCACTGATGGGCACTCATGGGCGGCACTGGGCACTCATAGGCAGCACAGATGGGCACTCATAGGCGGCACAGGTGGGCACTCATAGGCGGCACAGGTGGGCACTGATAGGTGGCACAGGTGGGCACTGATAGGTGGCACAGGTGGGCACTGATAGGTGGGCACTGGGCATGGATTGGCACTGACAGACACTGGTGTGGCACTGATGATCACTGAGGGGTGGCACTGATGGATCAATGTTGCCAATCAGTGCCCATGTGTGGGCACTGATTGGCATCTTTTTTTTTTTTACTGCCCCCCTTTTTTTTATTTTTTTATTTTTTTTTTGTTCTTTTATTTTTTTTTATTTTTTAGTACCCTGGTGGTCTAGTGTGGGCACTCCCTGGTGGTCCGTGTGGCGATCCGAGGGGGGGCTGCGCTGATAAACAATCAGCGCGAACCCCCCCTGTCAGGAGAGCCACTGATCGGCTCTCCTCTACACGCGTCTGTCAGACGCGAGTGAGGAAGAGCCGTCGGCGGCTCTTCCTGTTTACATCGTGATCAGCCGTGATTGGACACGGCTGATCACGTGGTAACGAGGCTCCGCCGGAGACTCGTTACCGAGATCGGAGGTGCAGGGTGTCAGACTGACACCCCGCATCACCGATCGCCGCGCTGCGCGCCCCCACGGGCGCGCGCGGCATTGAAATCGTGCTAGCCGTTTGAGAACGGCCAGTCACGATTTCATAACCACTTCCCGGCCGTAAATCTGTTATTGGCCGGGCGGGAAGTGGTTAATAAAAAATAAAATAAAAATATATTAAAAAAATATATTTTTTTTATAAAAAAATATATTTTTTATAAAAAAATAAATAAATAGGGGGTAGCCATCTGGGGCCCTGGTGGCCTACGGGACCCTAGACCCCTAAAAAAATGGCCCTTTAATAAAAAAAATAAAATAAAAATATATTAAAAAATATATTTTTTTTTATAGAAAATAAATAAAAAAAGGGGGGGTTTCCATCCGGTGCCCTGGGGGCCTCCGGGCCCCTGTGGACGTCCGGACCTCTAAAAAAATAAAACAAAAAAAATTGGCCCTTTAATAAAAAATAAATATATTAAAAAAATATATTTTTTTTATAAAAATATATTTTTTTATAAAAAAAAAGGCTTGCCATCTGGGGCCCTGGTGGCCTCCGGGCCCCTGGGGACCTCCGGACCTCTAAAAAAATAAAAGAAAAAAAATTGGCCCTTTAATAAAAAATAAAAGAAAAATATATTAAAAAAATATATTTTTTTATAAAAAAAATATATATTTTTTTATAAAAAAAATATATTTTTTTTATAAAAAAAAAGGACTTGCCATCTGGGGCCCTTGGTGGCCTCCGGGCCCCTGGGGACCTTCGGACCCCTTACAGGTGTAATGCCTGTACCCCCCTGATGGCGGCCCTGAGTGACATGACCATGGGGACGGTTTTTGGCCATTTTTTTTACAGTTAGCTGGCAGGAACCACAACGTCTAGGGATTGTGTTGTATGTTATATTTTTATTCTTGGGTCTAGAGCCTCATTCACACCTGCACGACGTGATGCTTTTTTTTCACACTGTTCTTTGAAGTTTGTAATGTGACAGCAGTGTGCTTTGTGCATTTTTGCAAGAATTTATGGCACAACAAGCACGATGTGTCATTTGGCATATTGTTTACGTATTTTCAGTAACGTGTGAAATGTGAAGGTGTGAATGGGGCCTTAGAAAGTTTTTTGAGTAATGATACATTATATTACCAAAAGTATTGGGACGCCTGCCTTTACACACACATGAACTTTAACCACGTCATCCCCAGAAGAATTTACCCCCCTTCCTGACCAGAGCACTTTTTGCGATTCGGCACTGCGTCTATTTAACTGACAATTGCGCGGTCGTGCGACGTGGTCCCAAACAAAATTGGCGTCCTTTGTTTCCCACAAATAGAGCTTTCTTTTGGTGGTAGTTGATCACCTCTGCGTTCGTATCGAACGCAGAGCTCATCCCTAATGTACACACAAAGTTTATCAATTATTCTGTGACTACATAATTGGGGACCCAGTAAAGGAATTACTTTATATTAGCTTAGAGTTCCATTAAAGAAAACTGCAAACACAACACATAATTCATTGTTTACCAGCTCTGTGCCTTGTTTTGATAAGCACAGAAGGTAACGCTCCATAAAACCGCAATCATCTGTGTGCGGATAGCATCCTGCTTGTGAAAACTGTGGGCAGAGAATGTTAGTGAAGGAAATATGTCAGTTCAAGAAGGCGGCTCTTCCCACATTTCCTAGTGCAGCGAACTGTAAACATCTGTTGGTATGCGGGAAACTGACATTGTAAAGCCTCTTGTACACGAGCGAAAAATATCCTTTTTTACTGATCTGTACGCAGGTGCATTGTTGTCCATAGAACATTGCGCACAGCTGCATAAAGATCAGTAATACAGTGAAGGGCTCAGAGCTGAAAAATAAAAATAGAACATTTTACAATTTAGTGCAGTAATTTGCACACATACAACATACCTCCCAACTTTTGAACTTTTGAGGCAAGGGACAACCTGCAGCGTGCACCGCCACAAAATGTGGGTGTGTAATATACAGAGCGCACTGGTCGGGAGAGTGTAATGTACAGAGCGCACTGGTCGGGAGAGCGTAATGTACAGAGCGCACTGGTCGGGAGAGTGTAATAAACAGAGTGCACTCGTCAGGAGTGTGTAATGTACAGAGTGCACTGGTCTGGAGTGTGTAATATACAGAGTACACTGTTCAGGAGTGTGTAATGTACAGAGTACACTGGTCAGGAGAGTGTATTGTACAGAGCGCACTGGTAAGGAGTGTGTAATATACAGAGTGCACTGGTCGGGAGTGTGTAATATACAGAGTGCACTGGTCAGGAGTGTGTAATGTACAGAGTGCACTGGTCGGGAGAGTGTAATAAACAGAGTGCACTGGTCAGGAGTGTGTAATGTACAGAGTGCACTGGTCGGGAGTGTGTAATATACAGAGTGCACTGGTCGGGAGAGAGTAATAAACAAAGTGCACTGTCAGGAGTGTGTAATGTACAGAGTGCACTGGTCGGGAGAGTGTAATAAACAGAGTGCACTGGTCAGGAGAGTGTAATGCACAGAGCACACTGGTCAGGAGAGTGTAATATACAGAGTGCACTGGTCAGGAGAGTGTAATGTACAGAGTGCACTGGTCAGGAGAGTGTAATGTACAGAGCACACTGGTCAGGAGAGTGTAATATACAGAGCACACTGGTCAGGAGAGTGTAATGTACAGAGTGCACTGGTCAGGAGAGTGTAATGTACAGAGCACACTGGTCAGGAGAGTGTAATATACAGAGTGCACTGGTTAGGAGAGTGTAATGTACAGAGCACACTGGTCAGGAGAGTGTAATATACAGAGTGCACTGGTCAGGAGTGTGTAATGTACAGAGTGCACTGGTCAGGAGTGTGTAATGTACAGAGTGCACTGGTCGGGAGAGTGTAATAAACAGAGTGCACTGGTCGGGAGTGTGTAATATACAGAGTGCACTGGTCGGGAGAGTGTAATAAACAGAGTGCACTGGTCAGGAGAGTGTAATGTACAGAGTGCACTGGTCGGGAGTGTGTAATGTACAGAGTGCACTGGTCGGGAGTGTGTAATATACAGAGAGCACTGGTCAGGAGAGTGTAATGTACAGAGCGCACTGGTAAGGAGTGTGTAATATACAGAGTGCACTGGTCAGGAGTGTGTAATGTACAGAGCGCACTGGTCGGGAGAGTGTAATATACAGAGTGCACTTGTCGGGAGTGTGTAATATACAGAGTACACTGGTCAGGAGTGTGTAATGTACAGAGCGCACTGGTAAGGAGTGTGTAATGTACAGAGTGCACAGGTCAGGAGTGTGTAATGTACAGAGTGCACTGGTCAGGAGTGTGTAATGTACAGAGTGCACTGGTCAGGAGTGTGTAATGTACAGAGCGCACTGGTCGGGAGAGTGTAATATACAGAGTGCACTTGTCAGGAGAGTGTAATGTACAGAGTGCACTGGTCAGGAGAGTGTAATGTACAGAGCACACTGGTCAGGAGTGTGTAATGTACAGAGTGCACTGGTCGGGAGTGTGTAATATACAGAGAGCACTGGTCAGGAGAGTGTAATGCACAGAGCACACTGGTCAGGAGAGTGTAATATACAGAGTGCACTGGTCAGGAGAGTGTAATGTACAGAGTGCACTGGTCGGGAGTGTGTAATATACAGAGAGCACTGGTCAGGAGAGTGTAATGTACAGAGTGCACTGGTCGGGAGTGTGTAATATACAGAGTGCACTGGTCAGGAGAGTGTAATATACAGAGCGCACTGGTAAGGAGTGTGTAATATACAGAGTGCACAGGTCAGGAGTGTGTAATGTACAGAGTGCACAGGTCAGGAGTGTGTAATGTACAGAGTGCACTGGTCAGGAGTGTGTAATGTACAGAGTGCACTGGTCAGGAGTGTGTAATGTACAGAGCGCACTGGTCTGGAGAGGGTAATACACAGAGCGCACTGGTCAGGAGAGCGTAATGTACAGAGCGCACTGGTCAGGAGAGTGTAATATACAGAGCGCACTTGTCAGGAGAGTGTAATGTACAGAGTGCACTGGTCGGGAGTGTGTAATGTACAGAGTGCACTGGTCGGGAGTGTGTAATATACAGAGAGCACTGGTCAGGAGAGTGTAATGTACAGAGCGCACTGGTAAGGAGTGTGTAATATACAGAGTGCACTGGTCAGGAGTGTGTAATGTACAGAGCGCACTGGTCGGGAGAGTGTAATATACAGAGTGCACTTGTCGGGAGTGTGTAATATACAGAGTACACTGGTCAGGAGTGTGTAATGTACAGAGCGCACTGGTAAGGAGTGTGTAATGTACAGAGTGCACAGGTCAGGAGTGTGTAATGTACAGAGTGCACTGGTCAGGAGTGTGTAATGTACAGAGTGCACTGGTCAGGAGTGTGTAATGTACAGAGCGCACTGGTCGGGAGAGTGTAATATACAGAGTGCACTTGTCAGGAGAGTGTAATGTACAGAGTGCACTGGTCAGGAGAGTGTAATGTACAGAGCACACTGGTCAGGAGTGTGTAATGTACAGAGTGCACTGGTCGGGAGTGTGTAATATACAGAGAGCACTGGTCAGGAGAGTGTAATGCACAGAGCACACTGGTCAGGAGAGTGTAATATACAGAGTGCACTGGTCAGGAGAGTGTAATGTACAGAGTGCACTGGTCGGGAGTGTGTAATATACAGAGAGCACTGGTCAGGAGAGTGTAATGTACAGAGTGCAGTGGTCGGGAGTGTGTAATATACAGAGTGCACTGGTCAGGAGAGTGTAATGTACAGAGCGCACTGGTAAGGAGTGTGTAATATACAGAGTGCACAGGTCAGGAGTGTGTAATGTACAGAGTGCACAGGTCAGGAGTGTGTAATGTACAGAGTGCACTGGTCAGGAGTGTGTAATGTACAGAGTGCACTGGTCAGGAGTGTGTAATGTACAGAGCGCACTGGTCAGGAGAGCGTAATGTACAGAGCGCACTGGTCGGGAGAGTGTAATATACAGAGCACACTGGTCAGGAGAGTGTAATGTACAGAGTGCACTGGTCAGGAGAGTGTAATGTACAGAGCACACTGGTCAGGAGTGTGTAATGTACAGAGTGCACTGGTCGGGAGTGTGTAATATACAGAGAGCACTGGTCAGGAGAGTGTAATGCACAGAGCACACTGGTCAGGAGAGTGTAATATACAGAGTGCACTGGTCAGGAGAGTGTAATGTACAGAGCGCACTGGTAAGGAGTGTGTAATATACAGAGTGCACAGGTCAGGAGTGTGTAATGTACAGAGTGCACAGGTCAGGAGTGTGTAATGTACAGAGTGCACTGGTCAGGAGAGTGTAATGTACAGAGCACACTGGTCAGGAGAGTGTAATAAACAGAGTGCACTGGTCAGGAGTGTGTAATGTACAGAGTGCACTGGTCAGGAGAGTGTAATGTACAGAGCACACTGGTCAGGAGAGTGTAATAAACAGAGTGCACTGGTCAGGAGTGTGTAATGTACAGAGTGCACTGGTCGGGAGTGTGTAATATACAGAGAGCACTGGTCAGGAGAGTGTAATGTACAGAGTGCACTGCTCAGGAGAGTGCTGCTGTCTCTGGCTGCCTGCACATCCTCGTTCCCCGGTCAGCCTGTCCATTGGTCATAGTAAGGAGGTCTTCCCTGCCCCAGGGCAATCGGGTTCTGGCCACCCTCACAGCGCTTCATTCCCACCATCTCTTTGAGCCCTCACCCACAGACAACACAGTTAGGGTGACCACGTGTCCCGGATTGCCCGGGACAGTGCCGCATTTTGCAGGTCTGTCCCAGGCACATTCATTCTGGTACAATACAGTGTTCCGGAATGAAACTGACACAGCCACCCCCAAAAAAGCCCGCCACATGACCACTTTACTCACTGACAGTACTTGTCCTGGCTGGGAATGCCTGGAGGAGCAGTCCTGGAAGATGTTCCCGCACTGTTTTCCGGGACTCTAGCCCAGATCCGTGGGACCCCGGGACACCTTGAAATCTCGGGATGGTCCAGTGGAATCCGGGACGGTTGGGAGGTAGAAATTACACTTTGCTACAATGTAAAGTAGTGAGTGTACAGCTTGTTTAACCACTTGAGGCCCGTGCTACCGTCGGATGACGGCAACAGCGCGGGCCTCAATATCCAACATGCCGTCATTTGACGGCATGTCTTTCTGGCGTTCCCAGCGCGCGCTGTAGTGCGCGCTGCGGGGAAGCCCTGTGTTGTCCGTGTCCCTTGGACACGGCCAATCACAGATCGCGGCAAACGGCCAATCAGAGTGGCCATTTGCAATGCGATCTGTGGGCGAATGAGAGATGATCTCTCATAGATCATCTCTCATTGCCGGCTCACACAGAGACAATGGCCTGTCTCTGGAGGGGAGGAGCCCGATCTGTGTTCCTTCCTACATAGGGACACAGATCGGTCACCCCCCCCCTCCCCCTACAGTTAGAACACACCTAGCATACACATTTAACCCCTTCCTCACCCCCTAGTGTTAACCCCTTCAATGCCAGTCACATGTATACTGTAATTAGTGCATATTTATAGCACTGATCGCAGTATAAATGTGAATGGCGCCAAAAATGTGTCAAAAGTGTCCGATGTGTCCGCCATAACGTCGCAGTACCAATAAAAATCGCAGATCGCCGCCATTTCTAGTAAAAAAAAAATAATAAAAAATAATAATTCTCTCCCCTATTTTGTAAGCGCTATAACTTTTGCGCAAACCAAAAAATATTTACCAAAAATATGTAGAAGAATACGTATCGCCCTAAACTGAGAAAAAAAATGTGTTTTTTTTTTAATTGGGATATTTATTATAGCAACAAGTAAAAAATATTGTATTTTTCTTCAAAATTGTCGCTCTTTTTTGTTTATAGCGCAAAAAATAAAAATCGCACAGGCGATCAAATACCACCAAAAGAAAGCTCTACTTGTGGGGAAAAAAGGACGTAAATTTTGTTTGGGAGCCACGTCGCACGACCGCGCAATTGTCAGTTAAAGCGACGCAGTGCCGGAAGCTGAAATTTCACCTGGGCAGGAGGGGGGTGTAAGTGCCCAGTATGCAAGTGGTTAACAGTGTAAATTTGCTGTCCCCTCAAAATAACTCAACACACAGCCATTAGTGTCTAAACCGCTGGCAACAAATGTGAGTACACCCCTGAGTGAAAATTTCCAAATTGGGCCCAATTAGCCATTTTCCCTTTCTGGTATCATGTGACTCGTTTGTGTTACAAGGTCTCAGGTGTCAATGGGGAGCAGGTGTGTTAAACTGGGTGTTATCGCTCTCACTCTCATACTGGTCACTGGAAGTTCAACATGGCACCTCATGGCAAAGAACTCTCTAACAGAGCACCCCTTATGTTGGAGTCCCCAGAGTTCTCTCTTACATCAGAGTCCCCCCTTATAGTGTAAGGGAACTATGTGGATTCCAATGTAAAAGGGGAACTCTGTGGATTCCGATGTAAAAGGGGAACTCTGCGGATTCAGAAGAAAAAGGTGAACTCTGTGGACTCTGATGTAAAGGGGGACTCTTGTGGTTAACTTCATATTCTTGGAAATGTTATTTAATTGCAAAATATATGTATAGTTTATACTATTAAAAAAAATTGCTGTGTGCTGCTAAAGTGAGCTCACTATTCATCCATCCCTGTCTGATGTCTCCCTCCTGCCTCTGAGTGAGTACACTAAGGTGAATCAGAGTTCTTAGAGCACCCCTTACACAGTGTTCCCCTTTACATCAGAGTCATCACGGTACATCAGAGTTCTCAGTGTTCTCCCTTAAATTAGGGTTCCTTTATGTTAGAGTCCCCAGAGTTCTCACTTACATCAGAGTCTGCACAGTCCCCCCTTACAGTGTAAGGGAACTCTGCGGATTCTGATATAAAAGGAGAACTCTGCGGATTCTGATGTAAAAGGAGAACTCTGCAGATTCTGATGTAAAAGGAGAACTCTGCAGATTCTGATGTAAAAGGAGAACTCTGCGAATTCTGATGTAAAAGGAGAACTCTGCGAATTCTTATGTAAAAGGAGAACTCTGCGAATTCTGATGTAAAAGGAGAACTCTGGAGATTCCAATGTAAAAGGAGAACTCTGCGGATTTCGTTGTAAAAGGGGAACTCTGTGGATGAGGTTTTTCTCTCTCTTAATAGTTTCTGGACATTTTTCCAAGTTGGCAATCTCATAATTTCCTACACCTTTCAAGTTATCAAACCCTAATAAAACAAGAAAAGCAAGCCAAGGACTGTTTTCTGTGTTGGCGTGTGTGTGACGGGGGTGACTTTGGGTGGGGGGTTGTGGAACTTATCTTACCTTAGAGAGCTCTGGAAACTTTGGGCCAGATTCTCAGCGGCGTTACGACGGAGTATCTCAGATGCCCCGTCGTATCGCCTTTTTTTTGTCCTCGTATCTATGTGAGTGATGCTTAGCATCACTTTTGCATAGATACGCTTCTACATCCGACAAGTGTAAAACCATTACACTTTCGGATCGTAGGTGTAATGACAACTCCGGCCACTAGGTGGCCTTCACGTTGTTTTTTCATTTGCATATGCAAATGAGGCTAGTACGGCGATTCCCGATCGCTTTTACGCCGCCCCGTCGTCGCGTATGTCGTTTACGGACTCGTAAGGTTACCCCAGCTTCTATGTGGAGTAACCTTACGAAGTTCTGTCGGATGCCATCGGGTGCCGTCGGACGCCATGTTAAGTATGGCGTCGGGTCAGCGTCGGCTTTTTCCGTCGCTTACGTCGTTTTACTAACTCGTTCGCGAATAGGGACTTGCGTAGTGACGCTCACGTCGCTTTGAAGTCGGTTTCAACGCCGCTTCCCGACGTGAGCTGGAGCATGCGCACTAGGCTTTTTCCCCGGCCGGCGCATGCGCAGTTCGTTCGACGCGGGGGCGCGCTTAATTTAAATACAAGCCGCCCCATTTGAATTGCGCGGGTTTACGCTTGGCGATTTACGAGACGCCGGCGAAAACTACGGAGCAAGTGCTTTGAGAATAAAGCACTTGCTCTAGTACGCAGCGGCGGCGTAGTGTAAATGGCTTACGCTACGCCGCCGAAAATATATGAGAACCTAGCCCTCTGTGTCCAGCTCCCCTCACCCCTCTTATGTGTAAATAACCAGTGTCCAGTAGGGGCACAGGGTCACTGAGAACCCCACTATGATCTGTACTAATCAGACTCACTGTACAGCCACATTGGAATGTTGTGTGTGTGTATATATATATATATATATATATATATATATATACAGTGGAACCTCGGTTTAAGAGTAACTTGGTTTGAGAGCGTTTTGATTTGCGAGCAACTTTTTTAAAAAAAAATTACGGTTTACGAGTGTTGACTTGCAAGACGAGCAGAATTCAAGCTAAATAGGCCTGCAGTACCTCATTTGGCCTGAGGTAAGGGGGCGCAGAAGCCAAGCAGAGCTGAAAATATGCCTGCAGTACCTCATTTGGCCTGAGGTAAGGGGGCGCAAAAGCAGAGCAGAGCTGAAAATAGGACTGCAGGAGACAGTGGAAAGACTTTAAATCATCGGAGGAACATTTGGGGAAAATAATAGAGGAATAGAGAGGAAGGAACAAACAAACCATTAGGGGATAGAGGAGGGAGGGAGGGGGGGGGGGTATGGTCTATAATTAAATTTGATACGTAAACTAATGGAAAAAAAAAATGATGAATGAAGTAAAAGATAAATATACAAAATAGTATACAGAAAACCACAAATGATGCGAAACCGAAGAAGAGACAATATTTATGAACACATGAAATCATGAGCAAGTCTCTTGCTGTGGTTGAGTCTGACGTGGTAAAAAATAAATAAATAAAAAGAAAATAGGCCTGCAGCACCTCATTTGGCCTGAAGTATGGGGGCACAGGAGCTGAGAAAAGCCGAACATTGGCCTGCAGTACCTCATTTGGCCTGAGGTACAGGGGTGCAGGAAACGAGCCAAAGTGTCCTCCAGCCTTTTCGGCTGTTTTCAGCGCTCTCTGGCGCCCCCCACCTCTGGCTGCATTCGGTATTGCATCCCATTGAAGTCAATGCGGAACAAATTATTTTAGTTTCTATTGACTTCAATGGGAAAACTCGCTTTGATATGCGAGTACTTTGGATTACGAGCATACTCCTGGAACGGACTATGCTCGTAATCCGAGGTTCAACTGTATATATATATAGTATATTGTCTAATTTTGTTGTGTACTCTTTGCTGGGTCATTTGGGGTGTGGTTGTACTTCATTGTTCTGTTGTTTCTGTCTTCCTTAGGAGAAAGTTATTATGGGATGAATATTTGTATTTGTGTTCCTATCAGGTAGACTGGGGGCAAGGTGGAGAGGGGAGAGGTGGATTCCTCCAACAGCTCTCCCTGCTGATAGGACTGTTTACTGATGAGAAGTTTGAATACACCTGACCTGTGTGTCTATTGTAATTGGACAGTTTACCCCGCCCTGAATCCAAGGGTGGGGGGAGTGTCTGAGTTGTATATCTGTGGTCAGGGGCGGACTGACAACTCATGGGGACCCTGGGCAATAGAAGATTATGGGGTCCCCCGGGCTTACAGATGGCCACCAAGCCAGGTGGCAGTACAGAGGCGGGGCAGCTAAAATCTCTGGATTTTAACATCAAAAGCATGTTGGTTTTGGACATATCAGGGACAGATGTAAAAAAAACACCGATTTTTACATACTGTCCCTGGTTTTAATAAACCTGGCAACCGTAATGGGGCATGGGGCCCTCGGGCAGTGCCCGAGTTCCTCAATGGTCAGCCTGCCCCTGTCTGTGGTAACATGTGCTTAAATAAAGGAGTTTGCTGTTTCTCACCCTACACTGTAGTACGACTAGTGACTGAGTGGGCTAAAGGGTCTTGGATAGTGCTGGTTCTGGACAAAGGAAGCATTTATGGCGGGCATAGTCCTATTGAGGACAAGGGTTCATCACAAAAGTAAGTCAAGGACTGTTTTCTGTGTTGGAGTGCATAAAGGAAATGCTGTGTGCCTGGCCGTGTAGCAGTGGGGAATCATAAATCTTGTAGCTCCTATGTGGGGTGTGCTACTTTTGGGGATAAGGAGGAGTATATCTATCCCATATTTAGGGCTCCCTCAAAAGTCATAGACTAGGAGGTGCAGACTTTCCCCTTGAGCCAGCTTTCGGGTACCCCTGTAAAGTTAGGTTTTAAAGCGAGGTTCCGGGCAAAATATGACTTTTAAGATAAAAGTACCCCTACAATACTGATGCCTCGTGAAATGTAACAAAGGTATGCTGTAAGCTATGCCCAGTTTTCTATCTGTGCAGCATTGTTTTCTTACTGTTTGAAGTTTCGGTCGGTCACTGAGCCCCCATCCTATTTGTATGCCCCAGGTCCGAACGGCCCATGAACCAGGAACTCTGCGTAGCACCCACGCCCCGGCCCAGTAGGCCATAACGCTTGGGGCGCTGTGATGTGGTCACCCTAAAGGTGGGTGCCACACGCGAGGAAGACAAAAGACCCCCGAAAATGGTGTCTGTCTCATAATTACTCTCTCCCAGCATGCCCAGCGAGGCCCAAGCCTCCCGATTGGTCGCTTGGAGAGAACACCCCAACCTCAGCTTCCACTGCTGCCACCTGTCGCCCCAGGGTGGTACAACACCCCAGGCACAGCAGGATGAGCTCACAGTACAGCCAAGCTGAAACAGAGAGCCTTACCTTAATCAGAATTGAGATCAGAGTCACTTACACTCTGATCATCCCCCTTAAATGTATTAACACTAATACTTGGAAGTACATGGGCACTACATAAATGTTACTGGAGCCGTGCCATGACAAGCTGGCCAAGAATTTCCAAAGACGCCATGCCAAGCTGACCAAGATCTCCCAAGAGCCAATGCAAAACCGGAAATGACTCACAGCACCACGGCCCCCTAGAGGAGGAAGTGAAAATAGATCTAGGAATAAATCAGGTAAGTGAACAGAAAAAATTTAAATAAATTGCCAATTTATTTTAACCACTTCCGGACCGCCGCACGACTATATACGTCGGCATTTTGAAGAGGGATATCTCTGTTATGGCAGCAGATAGCTGCCATAACCCAGGTATCCATCCCCTTAGGCGGCGGTCCGGTTTCTGATAATGGTGGCCTCTGCATCAGATTTCGCCGCAATACGACCGTTATTGGCGGCGGGAGAGGCGCGATCGGGTCCTCTCTGTGGCTGGGTATGGAGACGAGTGAAGGTAAGATGGCCGACCTCAAAACGTCACTTCCGCCCATTGCTCTTAAAAGGCTATTTTTTTTTTGTCGTTTTTTATTGCATTTAAGTCTAAATATGAGATCTGAAGTCTCTTTTTGTCCCCAGATCTCATATTTAAGAGGACCTGTCATGCTTTCTTCTATTACAAGGGATGTTTATATTCCTTTTAATAGGAATAAAAGTGACCTAAATGTATTTAATTTTTTTTTAAAAACAGTGTAAAAAAAATAAAAATAAAGTAAAATAAATAAGAAAAATAAATTGTTTAAAGCACTCCGTCCCGACAAACTCACGCACAGAAGCGAACGCAAACGTGAGCAGCGCCCGCATATAAAAACGGTGTTCAAACCACACATGTGAGGTTTTGCCGCGACCGTTAGAGCGAGAGCAATAATTCTAGCCCTAACTCTAAACATGCAACCTCTAGAATATTTTAAATGTCGCCTATGGAGATTTTTAAAGGTAAAAGTTTGGCCTAGCTTTACTGTTGTCTTATTTTTTAATTCAAAAGTGTTTTTTTTTTTCCAAAAAAAAGTGTGCTTGTAAGACAGCTGCGCAAATACGGTGTGACAAAAAGTATTGCAATGACCGCCATTTTATTCTCTAGGGTGTTAGAAAAGAACATGTATAATGTTTGGGGGTAATTAATTTTCAAGCCAAAAAAATTGTTTTTAACTTGTAGCTCCAGCTTTGGTGTGTAAGTGGGTGAGTGGGTGAGAGTGGGTGAGGTATTGCCTAAAAGGGACGTTATCACTAGGACCAGGGAACCCAGACATCAGCGGCTTCTCTAAGCCCTACAAAGATTCACATCTTCATCATTGGAAGAACCGAACACAGCGGTATTACTTATTACAATACAAGTGCTGTTTAATAATAATTTGCGCAGTTCCTGTTTGGACAAGTGGTTATTAGCTGCTGGTGCGATCTGTCACAGAAATATATAACACATTCACCACTAAAGAATTAACACAAGAAGTCTAAAGTGAACTTCCCCTATTAGTGCAATGCAATGCATCACTCTCACATCTCACATTTTGCTGCTTCCTTTGTTTAAATATTATATCGCTTAGCAAAGCGCTGTCATACAAAACGACTTTATTAACCCCTTTATGCCCTGAAGGCTTCCAATACCAGCTGTTACATTTTCTTGTTGGGTGCTGGGTGGAAGCTTTCTAGATGTTCCCTGCGTTGTTTATCTAACGATAAAGAGCGGTGCATAGTTTTCCGAAACTGTCCAATTATCGCTGCTCGTAAGAGTTTCTGCTTGCGTAGACATGACCTTCATCGCAGTTGCTTGCCAATTGATCATTGCCCAAGACAAATATGACCAGCTGCATATTGTTGTGATTAGATGCCAGATTCCTACTGTGTGACTCAAGTACAGTTGAACCTCGGATTACAAGCTTTTTCCATTCCAGGAGTATGCTCGTAATCCAAAGTACTCGCATATAAAAGCGAGTTTTCCCATTGAAGTCAATGGAAATGAAAATAATTTTTTTCCGCATTGACTTCAATGGGATGCAATACCGAATGTGGCCAGAGGTAAGAGGGGGCGCCAGAGAGCGCCGAAAACGTACGAAAAGGCCCGAGGACACTTTGGCTTGTTTCCTGTGCCATCGTACCTCGGGCCAAATGAGGTACTGCAGGCCAATGTTTGGCTTTTCGTGGCTCCTGCGCCTCGTACCTCAGGCCAAATGAGGTACTGCAGGCCAATGTTCGGCTTTTCTCGGCTCCTGCGCCTCGTACCTCAGGCCAAATGAGGTACTGCAGGCCAATGTTCGGCTTTTCGTGGCTCCTGCGCCTCGTACCTCAGGCCAAATGAGGTACTGCAGGCCTATTTAGCTTGAATTCTGCTCGTTTTGCGAATCAACACTCGAAAACCGAGTCAGAATTTGAAAAAGAAGTTGCTCGCAAATCAAAACGCTCTCAAACCAAGTTACTCTTAAACCGAGGTTCCACTGTAGTCGTGTTGTAACTTATTCTTTCCAAGAGATTGCAATAGTAGAAGTCAAATTATTTCATCCCTGATCTAACCAACCTTGTATGTACATTTGTGCTCATACATACCCTGGCAGAATTTATGATTTCTTGGCCATTTTTCAGAGAATATGAATGATAACACAAAAACTTTTCTTTCACTCATCGTAATGCCTCGTACACACGACTGGTTTTCCCGACGAGAAAACTGCCATTTTTTAGATTGGTCAGGAAAACCGGTCATGTGTACCCTCTATAGCCGTTTTCCCGACAAGAAAACTGCCTGCAATTTTTTTTAAACCTGGTCTATTTTTTCCCATCGTGTTTCCCGCCAGGATTTTCCTTGTCGCTCGTGTGCATGCTTAAAATCAAGTTATGAGACGGGAGCGCTCGTTCTGGTAAACCTAGCGCTCATAATGGAGATAGCACATCCATCACGATGTAACGGACTAAAAAGTACAAGGCTGAAAAGCGCAAATCGTCTCTCACCAAACTTCTACTAACATGAGGATCAGCAAAAGCAGCCCAAAAGGTGGCGCCATTTGAATGGAACGTCCCCTTTATAGTGCCGTCGTACTTGTTGGACGTCAACGCGCTTTGATCGAGTGTTTTTTTGACTGAATGTGTGTATGCAAGGCAGGCTTAAGAGGAATCGCATCGGGGAAAATCGTTGGGTTTTGGCATGTCAGGAAAACCGGTCCTGTGTACAGGGCATTAGTGTTTGGCTGAAGCCGTTTATTATCAATCATTCTTTTTAAATCATATCGACAGCAGAAACTACAAAAAGTTTACATACCCGGGTGATTTTGGTCTGATAACACAAGTTGACACAAAGGGGTTAGAATGGCTATTAAAGGTAACCATCCTCACCTGTGATCTGTTTGCTTGTATTTAGTGTGTGTATAAATGAGTTTCCGGACCCCTGACAGACCCTTGCATCTTTCATCCAGTTCTGCACTGACGTTTCTGGATGCTGAGTCATGGGGAAAGCAAAAGAATTGTCAAAGGATCTGTGGGAAAAGGTAGTTGAACTGTATAAAACAGGAAAGGGATATAAAAAGATATCCAAGAAATTGAGAATGCCAATCAGCAGTGTTCAAACTCTAATCAAGAAGTGGAAAATGAGGAGTTCTGTTGAAACCAAACCACGGTTAGGTAGACCAACTAAAATTTCAGCCACAACTGCCAGGAAAATTTTTCGGGATGCAAAAAAACCCCACAAATAACTTCCGGTGAAATACAGGATTTCTCTGAAAACATGTGGTGTGGCGGTTTCAAGATGCACAATGAGGAGACACTTGAAGACAGGTGGAATGCTTGGTCAAGTCGCCAGAAGAAAGACATTACTATGCATATGCCACAAAGTATCCCGCTTACAAAACGTCAAACAGGACAGAGATGAGCCTCAAACCTTCTGCGACAAAGTCATTTGGAGTAATGGGACCAAAATTTTGCTCTTTGGCCACAACCATAAACACTACATTTTGAGAGTCAACAAGGCCTATGATGAAAGGTACACCATCCCTACTGTGAAACACGGAGGTGGATCGGTGATGTTCTGGGGATGTGTGAGCTACAAAGGCACATGAGATTTGGTCATAATTGATGGCAAGATGAATGCAGTATGTTATCAAAAAATACTGGAGGAACATTTCATT
Organism: Rana kukunoris; assembly: GCA_029574335.1. Classification (NCBI taxonomy): domain Eukaryota; kingdom Metazoa; phylum Chordata; class Amphibia; order Anura; family Ranidae; genus Rana; species Rana kukunoris. Next base: position 506,501,847 of record CM056051.1, on the reverse strand, counting down.
CATCAGCCAGGAAGATGCCCATAGGAAGTACTTGTACATTCCAACATGACAATGCTCCAAAACACTAGGCCAAGTCGACCTGTCATTGGCTACAGCAGAATAAAGTGAAGGTTCTGGAGTGGCCATTCAGTCTCCTGATCTCAATATCATTGAGCCACTCTGGGGAGATCTCACGCGTGCTGTTCATGCAAGACAACCCAAAAATTTACAGGAACTGGAGGCTTTGTGCCAAGAGGAATGGGCAACTTTACCATCTGAGAAGATAAAGAGCCTCATCCACAAATACCACACAAGACTACAAGCTGTCATTGATGGTAAAGAGGGCAATACACGGTATTAAGAACTGGGGTATGTAAACTTTTAAATAGGGTCATTTTGATAGTTTCTGTTGTGATTACCATTTAAAAAGAGTAAACACAGTTGATTGATAATAAATGGCTTCAGCCAAACACCAACCACGAGTGAAAGAAATGTGTGTTATCATTCATATTCTCTGAAAAATGCATAAATTCTGCCAGGGTATGTAAACTTATGAGCACAACTATACATATAACTAAACCCTCTTTTTTTAAAGGAAATGTATTTCTTTAGTTCCATTTTATTTCATATTTTTATGACTGCTATCTGTATGGCCACTAGATGGTGCTAAGTTTTATAGGAAGTTTCTATGAACCTTACGCCATCTGGTGGCCAAATGTAGAATTTTCAGTTTGAAATCAATGAAAAACATTTGATCGATACAGTAAAATCTTGGTTTGAGAGTAACTTGGTTTGAGAGCATTTTGCAAGGCAAACAAAATGTTTTAATACATTTTTACTTGATAAACAAGCGATATCTTCATATACAAGTAGCGTCATGTCACAACTGAGTATAAAAGAGAAGAGAGGCGCCTCTAAGTTTAGCATTATGGTTACATTTAATGAAGGTACAACTTATATGGTTGATAATTAAAACAGGCACATCTAAGTATATAGGCATCCGGGGGTAAAGCTGTCCAGAAAGACCATCTTCTGCACCGCCATAGACGTCATCACTTCTGCAGTGCGCTCCACAAGCTCTTCAAGCCTCGTTTTCAGATCGCTCTACTGCAGGGTAGTCTATGTGGACAGCTTTACAACGGATGCCTGCATACTTTAATTATCAACCATGTGAGTTGCTAAATGTTGTAACTTCATTAAATGTAACCATATTGCTACACTTAGAGGGGTCTCTCTTCTCTTTTTAATCCCCTTGTAGAGGTTGCCATTTGTGAATGGACATTTTATGGTTACGCAATCACATTGCTATAATCTTTTTACTTTTTATATGGATTATAAAGTGAAGGACTTATGAATAAATGGTTGTGGAATGTTTTATCTGAGCTTCCATTATTATTCCATGGGAGGCATAGAGATGACAGTCATCTCTATGATCGTCGAAGGCCCGGGCGCAAAGTTATGACGTCACGCACGGGTACCGGAATGTAAACAAAGCCGCAATTGCGGCTAAAAGCATGAGATTCGTGATTTTTTTTTTCACAATCTAATGCTTTCCAGCCTGAAGAAGAGATGTGGGGTCTTATTGACCCCGCATCTCTCCATAAAGAGTATCTGTCACACACATTCCTATTACAAGGGATGTTTACATTCCTTGTAATAGGAATAAAAGTGATCAAAAAAAAAAAATGTAAAAAAAAGTGTAAAAATTAATTAAATTAAGTAAAATGAAAAATAAAATAATAAAAAAAATGTTTTTAACCACTTGACTACTGGGCACTTAAACCCACTTAATAACCAGACCAATTTTCAGCTTTCGGTGCTCTCACATTTTGAATGACAATAACTCAGTCATACAACACTATAACCAAATGAAATTTTTGTCCTTTTTTTCCCACAAATAGAGCTTTCTTTTGGTGGTATTTTATCACCTCTGCGGTTTTTATTTTTTTCACTATAAATGAAAAAAGAACGAAAATTTTGTAAAAAAATGAATTTTTCTTCATTTCTATTATAAAATTTTGCAAAAAAGTAATTTTTCTTCATAAATTTGGCCTAAAATGTATACTGCTACATATCTTTGGTAACAAAACAAAAAAAATTTAGATATTATTTAGTCTGGGTGAAAGTTATAGGGTCTAAAAGCTATGGTACCAATTACTGAAAATTGATCAATTTGATCACACCTGATGTACTGACATCCTCTCTCATTTCTTGAGACCCTAACATGCCAGAAAAGTACAAATACCCCCCAAATGACCCCTTTTTGGAAAGAAGACATTCCAAGGTATTTAGAAAGAGGCATTGTGAGTTTTTTGAAGTTGTAATTTTTCCCACAATTCTTTGCAAAATCGAGATTTTTTTCATTTTTATTTTCTTTCCACAAAATGTTCATATTAGCGGGTTATTTCTCACACACAGCATATGCATACCACAAATTACACCCCAAAACACATTCTGCTATTCCTCCCGAGTATGGCGATACCCCATGTGTGGGACTTTTTGACACAGCGTGGCCACATGGAATGGCGCCAAACTTTGCGACTTAAAAATCCCCATAGGTGACGCTTTAAATATTTTTACTGGTTACATCATTTTAGTTGGAGAAGAGGTCTAGGGCCAAAATGATTGCTCTCGCTCTAACGTTCGCAGCGATACCTCACATGTGTGGTTTGAACACCGTTTTCATATGTGGGCGGGACTTGCGTATGCGTTCGCTTCTGCATGCGAGCTCACGGGGACAGGGGCGCTGTATGCCCAGAGTATTGCGGAGTATGCCCAGAGTATTGCGGAGTATGCCCAGAGTATTGCGGAGTATGCCCAGATTATTGCAGAGTATGCCCAGAGTATTGCAGAGTATGCCCAGAGTATTGCAGAGTATGCCCAGAGTATTGCAGAGTATGCCCAGAGTATTGCGGAGTATGCCCAGAGTATTGCGGAGTATGCCCAGAGTATTGCGGAGTATGCCCAGAGTATTGTGGAGTATGCCCAGAGTATTGCGGAGTATGCCCAGAGTATTGCGGAGTATGCCCAGAGTATTGCAGAGTATGCCCAGAGTATTGCGGAGTATGCCCAGAGTATTGCGGAGTATGCCCAGAGTATTGCGGAGTATGCCCAGAGTATTGCGGAGTATGCCCAGAGTATTGCGGAGTATGCCCAGAGTATTGCTGAGTATGCCCAGAGTATTGCGGAGTATTGCCCCCCATAGTATGCCCAGAGTATTGCGGAGTATTGCCCCCCATAGTATGCCCAGAGTATGCCCAGAGTATTGCAGAGTGTTGCCCCCCCCAGAGTATTGCCCCCCCCCAGAGTATTGCCCCCCCCAGAGTATTGCCCCCCCCCCAGAGTATTGCCCCCCCCAGAGTATTGCCCCCCCAGAGTATTGCCCAGCATTGCAGAGTATGTGCAGCAGGGATGGCTGAGCAGGGAGGGATGGATAGATGGATCTGTGACTACATTTGTCACAGATCCAGCCCGCAGCACTGGCGCTGCCATCTGCTCCCTCCCCTCTCCTCTCACACTGTACCGATCGGTACAGAGAGAGGAGGGAGGAACCGGCGTCATCAAATGACGCCGGTCTGTTTACATCTGATCGCGCCGTCATTGGACGGCGCGATCACGTGGTAAACCGCCGCTATCAGCGGCGATTTACCGTGATTCGTGACCCGCCGGGTCCTCTGGACCCGGCGGTCACGGACATTCCCGTGTGCGCGCCCCAGGGGGCGCGCGGGAGCGCGACTCTGGAATCACGTTATATAACGTGATCCCAGAGTTAAGCAACCACCTTGCCGCCGTTATTTTTCGGCAGGTGGTTGCTAAGTGGTTAAACGCCCCTACCCCCGGTAGCTCGTGCTCAGAAGCGAACACACGCGTAAGTCCCGCCCACATATGTAAACGCCGTTCAAACCACACATGTGAGGTATCGCCGCGCGCGTTAGGCCGCGTACACACGATCGAACATGTCCGCTGAAACTGGTCCGCAGACCAGTTTCAGCGGACATGTTCGATCGTGTGTACGGCCTATCGGACCGTTTTCCAGAGGAGAAAAATTTTCAAACATGCTTGAAAACATGTCCGCTGGAAACCTGTCCATCAAACAGGTTCGATGGTTAGTACACAAACCATCGGACCAAAATCCCCCGCATGCTCAGAATCAAGTTGACGCATGCTTGGAAGAATTGAACTTCGTTTTTTCATCACGTCGTTTTGTTCTACGTCAACGCGTTCTGGTCCGAGGGGATTTTGGTCCGATGGTGTGTACGCACATCAGATCAACAGACCACTTCAGCCTTGTCCGATGAAAACGGTCCGTCGGACAAGTTTCCTCGGACATGTCTGATCGTGTGTACGGGGCCTAAGAGCGCCAGCAACAATTCTAGCACTAGACATCCTCTGTAACTCTAAACTGGTAACCTGTAAAAAATACAAATAAAATGATGCCTATGGAGATTTTTAAGTACTGAAGTTTGGCGCCAGTCCATGAGTGTGCGCAATTTTAAAGCGTGCCATGTTAGGTATCTATTTACTTGGCGTAACTTCGTCTTTCACATTATACAAAAAAATTGGGCTAACTTTACGGTTTTGTATTTCTTAATAAATTAAACCGTTTTTTTCCCCCAAAAAAAGGCGTTTGAAAAATTATTGCGCAAATACCGTGCGAGATAAAAAGTTGCAATGGCCTCCATTTTATTCCCTAGGGTGTCTGCTAAAAAAAACATATATATAGTGTTTGGGGGTTCTAAGTATTTTTGCATGTAGGAGAAAAGTGCCAAAATAGGCCCGGTATGGAAGTGGTTAAAAACTTATAATTGGGCTTATAATGGCATTTAGCCCATCAAAATGCCATAACGATCTCTTGCTGTGTGTGCATAATGTGCAGCGAGCAAACATTACCATAATAAATATAATGATTACACAATTATTCATAATTTACAGTAGACTGTACACAGGAATTTGGGAGGGGGACGGGGGCTCAGTTCTGGGAAATTAAAAAGATGTGGGTGTATACTGCCCATCACACCCACACACATCAAAGCTGGATAACAGGGCATTGCCCATGATTGTAGCAGAGCAGACATACTGGTGTAAACTGATAACATTTAACCACTTGCCGACCGCTGCCTGTACATTTACGTTGGCAGAATGGCACGGCTGCGCAAAGGAATGTACCTGTACCCTGCCACGTGCTCGGTGAGCGTGCCCCCAGACCCAGACTCGATGTCCCCCTGTGTCCCCATGATCGTCATATGGAGAGGCAGATCGGTAAACAAGGCATTTCCCTGTTCTGCCTAGTGACATGACAGTGATCTACTGCTCCCTGTCATCGGGAGCAGTGATCAGTGTCGTGTCACTTGTAAGCCGGCCCCCAAACAGTTAGAATCACTCCCTAGGACACACTTAACTCCTTCCTCGTCCCCTAGTGGTTAACCCCTTTCCTGCCAGTGTCATTTACACAGTAATCAGTTCATTTTTATAGCACTGATCGCTGTATAAATCACAATGGTCCCAAAATAGTGTCAAAAGTGTCTGATGTGTCCGCCGCAACGTCGCAGTCCCGATAAAAATTGCAGATCGCCACCATTACTAGTAAAAAAAAAATATTAATAAAAATTCAATAAATATAACCCCAATTTTGTAGACGCTATAACTTTTGCGCAAACCAATCAATATACGCTTTTTACCAATAATATGTAGAAGAATACATATCGGCCTAAACTGAGGGAAATGTTTTTTTTTACATATTTTTTGGGGATAAAAAGTTAAAAAAATATTGCTTTTCTTTTTTTCAAAATTGTCGCTCTTTTTTTGTTTATAGCACAAAAAATAAAAACCGCAGAGGTGATGAAACACCACCAAAAGAAAGCGCTATTTGTGGGGAAAAAAGGACGTAAATTTTGTTTGGGTACAACGTCGCACGACCGCGCAATTGTCAGTAAAAGTGACGCAGTGCCGATTCGCAAAAAGTGGCCCGGTCATTGGGCAGCCAAATCCTCCGGGGGTGAAGTGATTAAAGTGTATGTTCAGCCAAAATTTTTTTTTTGTATTGGATAGAGTCCTATTGGCTTGTTTTTATTGCTCTTGGTTACTATTGCAGATTTTTTCTCTCCTCGGCCTGGTGAGATGGGTGTTAGCAAGACAGCAAAGGAGGGGAAGTATTGGTTAAAGACTTGGGGCTAGATTCAGGTATAAGAGCGTATTTTTGTGCGGCGGGCGTAGCGTATCCTATTTACGCTACGCCGCCGCAACTATTACAGGCAAGTGCTGTATTCACAAAGCACTTGCTCCGTAAGTTGCGGCGGCGTAGCGTAAATTTGCCGGCATAAGTGCGCGTAATTCAAATTAGGCATGTAGGGGGCGTGTTGTATTGAAATTAACCGTGACCCCACGTAAATGACGCGCCGAACAAACTGCGCATGCGCCGGCCGTAGACGTATCCCAGTGCGCATGCTCAAAATTACGCCGCAAATACTCATTGGTTTCGACGTGAACGTAACTTACGCAAAGCCCTATTCGCGAATGTTTTATGAAAACGACGTAAACAACGGAAAATTCTACGCCGGCCCGACGTCCATACTTAACATTACGTACCCCTCATAGCAGGGGTAACTTTACGCCGGACTTACGCTTACGCAAACGACATAAAAAAAATACGACCGGCCGCAAGTACGTTTGTGAATCGGCGTATCTAGCTCATTAGCATATTCAACGCGTAAATCGGCGGAAACGCCACCTAGCGGCCAGCGTAAATATGCAACTAAGATACGACGGCGTAAGAGACTTACGCTGGTCAGATCTAAGATAAATCTATGCGTAACTGATTCTAAGAATCAGGCGCATAGATACGACGCCACTCACTCAGAGTTACGCCGGCGTATCTGGAGATACGCCGGCGTAACTTGTACGTGAATCTGGCCCATGGTTCACACCTACGGGTGCGACTATGCATGGGTGCCTTTTTTGTGCGTCCCATGCATCACATATAGAGCAGTCTATTCATTTCAATGGGCTGCCCTATGCCTGAGAAACACATAATTTTTCCCGAAAACCACACGTTTTTGCAGATGCAATAGGGGGCCATTAACATATATTGGCACTGCTGCATGTCTGCTAAATGACAGCATGGTAAGGGCAAGATTTTGCGCATTTGTCCCAAGTCTGAACTAAGCCTGGCAAATGATGTAAAGGAACCCCAAACGTGACAGGGGTTGACACCGTTTACGATATTCCATTCCACCAACCCACGACAGCTTATCGACACTCCACAATCCAGCAGACGAACAGGACCCATAGGATTCCCCAGAAATGAGACACACAGCTCTATCTCTGGTTCAAACGAATAGATCCTTTAATGGTAAACTCAGGCTTCTTATATACAGTTTGTAACCCAATAAAAATGGCTTAACTCCACCCACAACATGACACAAGGAGCCCAATACACATCTTTAGTCAGACTTTCTGGCACCGATATAACCCACAGGAGCTAATTAGCTACAGCTGACAAGTCAGACATCAAGACTCCAGCTTTTCTCACCTGCCTTTATAATACAATATCATCAATAGAAATTCACACAATACAGTGTTAATTAGCATCACACAATGAAAAGGTCTTTAGAAGCCAGACTAAGGCTAGTTTACATGACAGTAGCAGACTTAATTACCCCCTTAACAGTCTATGTTCCACATTGAATGAGACACTCTCCTATTGACCTGTTGGGTTCAGAATCAACCATCTGTAATATTTCAAGATATCCTGCAATACATTGTGAAATATCATTACTGTCCCATCTCATGTAATCCAAGATATCATTTCCCAGTCATCCTATGCCCCTAGTGGACATAGGATGACCCTAGACACAAAAGTCATTGGTGAAGCTGAAACAGGAGTACCCCACATCCTTCAAGAGGGGTCCCATGGGCCATACCGTTACAAATGGCTTAAAGTTCATATGTTGTTTTCTCAACTTTGTTTATCAAGGCTGGGTTCACACATATGCGATGCGAGTCACCCGCATGTCACCCACCAGTTTACACTGGTTCACACTGCCCTCTCTGAACCGATGCGGGTGACAATAGAAAGTTAATGACACACCCAGATTGGTTCGAATATCGCAGTGCGAACGGTCAAATGGTGCAAAATTAGATGGCATAGGTGTGATCCAATTTCTGTGCGCACCAAAAAAGGGTCCTGCGCCATTTTGGTGCGAATGCGATGCAATGTCAGCCATACAGTTTGTATGGCTGAAATTCGTAACGCACAGACATCGCATGTGATCTGCACAGCAATGCGGTGCGAATCACAAGCGGTGCCTGTCATCGCATATGTGTGAACTGGCATTTATTGTCACAGCAGTCTGGGCAAAAAAAATTTGATCATCTGCTTTTTCTGACGCTTATCTGTCGCAAGGTCATCTTTCTCTTCATTATAAAGTTTCACTGCTGTATTACTCCTGATTTTTTTTTGTTTGCCTACTTTGATCTGGCCAACTATTATTTGTCTTTATATCCTATTATTTCTACATAATAGTAATCCAAGGCAAATACCAGAGATTCCCCAATTTGGCATTTATCGCACATTCACTGAACATCTGTCGCATGGTGTTGCTGAGTGTTATGTTGCTATTTTTCACATATGTCTGTAACACTAAAGGCCCATACACACAATTATAAAATCGTACACAAAATACAGTTTTCGATGCAATCATATGATATTCTGATCGTTAGTAATCGACTTTCATCCAAAATTTTCCGAAGGGACAAACATGAAAAATGTGTCATACGATACCAGATCTTTCGGAAATTTGAAACTTAGGAATTTTCGAAAATTCGAAAATTCAGAATTTTCGAAAATTCGAAAATTCTGAATTTCGAAAATTCGAAAATTCTGAATTTCAAAAATTCTGAATTTCAAAAATTCTGAATTTCAAAAATTCTGAATTTCAAAAACTTTAAAAATCAAAAAATTCGAAAATTCGAAGATCAAAAAAAAAATAAAATAAAAAAATTAGAACATTTTAAAATTTAGAATTTTCTAAAATTTTCTAAAAAATCGAAATTATGAACATTTTAAATTTCTAAAATGCGAAAATTAGAAAAATTTGAAAATTTGAAAATTCGGAATTTCAAAAATCCGGAATTTCAAAAATCCGGAATTTCAAAAATCCGGAATTTCAAAAATCCGGAATTTCAAAAATTTGTAAATTCAAAAATTTTAAAACTCGAAAAAAACATCGAAAATTTCAAAAATCCTAATTTTTGGAACTTCCAAAAAAATTTTTTTTTCCGTTTCATTGTTTTTTTTTTGGAAATTCGAAAAATTCTTTTTTTTTCGTTTTATTCGTTTTTGTTTGAAAATTCAGTATTTCAAAATGGCAAAATTCGGAAATACAAAAATTCGGAAATAAAAAAATTTGAAAAAAAAAAAAAAAAACGAAAATTAAAAAAATCTGATTTTTTTGAATTTCCGTATTTCGGAAAATGCTTTTTTCTCATCTTATTCGTTTTTTTTTTTCATTTTATTTGTTTTTTGCATTGAATTTTTCGGCAGTGTACATGGCTAACGTTAGTAATCGACTTTCCTCCAAAATTTTGTGAAGGGGCAAACATGAAATTTTTTCTCATACGATACCAGATCTTATGATTTTTGTTTAACCTCTTCATGGCCAGCTACAGCGCAGCCGCACTTTGCCTGGAGTCCGTCATATGACATCCTCTCGTGTTCATGCTGACTGCCCCCTCCGGCACACATCGGCAGTGATCTTTGATCATTGTGTAGTACAGGTCTACTACCAAAGTTATCATTTGAGAAATGTATTGTTATTTAGAAAGGGTTTGGCTCCCTCTAGTGGCCATTGAAACTTTATTAAGATATTTCCTTCTGGTAAAGAAAAACAGTTATGCATTGTGGGATATCTAGGACAATGAGGAATTACTCATGTTGTTAAATCAGGCTGGGAACTACAAACCCACAATGCCAAGTCACAGCACAGCCTGCTTGGTAAGCAGATAAAGGACAGGCGTGGCCGGCTTTCTCTCTCTCTGGACGCCATTCAACAACCAGCAAGAGGCCTGTGTGTGTGTGCCCAGGGCAGGGAGAGCCCAAGTGGCCTATAGCAGAGAGCGGATCACCTGCCCCAGAAGGATCCTTGTGAGCAGCCCTGCTGATCGAGCAGGAGAACCAGCCAGCGCTTCAGAGCTTTTGAAGCCACCTGCCTTGCAGCACACCGAGAGGAACAACACTGCACGGAGGTGCCATCTACACAGACGGAGTCCACAGCCAGCTGGGATCCAGAGTGGTGAGAAGACATTTGCCTATCCATGTAGTGACTGCACTATTGCTAAGTGATTGCCTGCTATACAGACTGCTGCTGAGACCTGTATTTCCAAGGCTGTGGATCTATTGCACCTGAGTATTCTATAGCTGGATCCTGTGGTTTTCTGTTTCCTTTTCCCCCAAGCTGCAAGGTCAGTACTGTACTGTTCACTTAAAGAAGGAATTACAAGTGGGGATAGTTTGCAGCTAAGTAATCAATCTCACCATATTCTACAGTTAGTTTCCCTTGCTATTTTGGTTTACGAATACGTGCGCCACCTCACACTGCAGTACAATTAAGCTAGCTGAAGACAAGAAAACTGTAACTGGAGGAACTTCAAATACTTTATTCTTTCACAAGGCTTTATGGCTATGCAATTGTGTATCACTCTAAACTGCACTCTAGGGGGAGACATTTAGCAACATACAGTTGGAACTTGTACTTTTTTTATTGTGTTCACTGTTGTGTATTCTGTGTGCGGTGGTCTGTGTGCTGAGGCCTAAGTGGGACGGTGCTTCAATACAGCTATTAAAGTATTGAGGATCTATTCCACTGTGCACCTGTTCACATATACCCTTATCAGGTTGCTGTTGGATACAGCAGTGTGACGTTATTTCTTTGAAAAAATATCTCTGCCAATCAATACTTGTGTTATTCATCTGTTATTCACACCAGGGTTTGACAAATTCGCTTGGAATCTAGGAGCCAGCTAAAAAAGTTAGGAGCCAGAAAACGCGCCCCGTCCCGACGAGCTCACACGCAGAAGCAAACACATACGTGAGTAGCGCCCACATATGTAAACGGTATTCCAACCACACATGTGAGGTATCGCCACGATCGCTAGAGCGAGAGAAATAATTCTAGCACTAGACCTCCTCTGTAACTCAAAACGTGCAACCTGTAGAATCTTTTAAACGTCGCCTATGGAGATTTTAAAGGGTAAAAGTTTGTCGGCATTCCACGAGTGGACGCAATTTTGAAGCGTGACATGTTGGGTATCAATTTACTTGGCGTAACATTATCTTTCACAATATAAAAAAATTGGGATGACTTTACTGTTTCCCCAAAAAAGTGTGCTTGTAAGACTGCTGCGCAAATACGGCGTGACAGAAAGTATTGCAACGATCGCCATTTTATTCTCTAGGGTGTTAGAATAAAAAATATATATAATGTTTGGGGGTTCTAATTAGAGGGAAGGAGATGGCAGTGAAAACAGTGAGAAATTACACATTAGAACTGGTTTTACTTGTAATGCCAACGGCCACCACCAGATGGCGCCAGGTCACAGAAGGAACTTCACAAGGCCCCAAAGCCGCGGCCTCAATTACTGGGCGTCGTGGGCCCGCCGCGATTGTACGGCGGGGGAGGCACCTGTGCCTTAGTGCACTCCCGCGCGGCGTGATCGCGGCGGGCCCGCGGCGGCCGGTAATTGAGGCTGCGGCTTTGTGGCCTTGTAGGCCGCAAAGCCGTGGCCTCAAATACTGGCGGGCCCAGGTGCCAGGTCACAATTTCTTGTCGCAATTGCGACCTGGAGCCCGGATATTGTCGAGCCCTGATTAACACCATTTCTTTATGTTATTCTTCACCATTTTTCATCATAGTAAACTTTTACAAGTTGTTCATTGATATCTTGTGTGAGGGTCTCTGTAAATATACTATATGCTCTTTTATTATTGTGTCATTTTCTGTTGCTAAGTTTTACACTAACATTGTTAAGCAGGTGTGCCAGAGGGGTTGAGGCAGTTCTTGGAGTGGAGCGGCAGAGTGCAGGACCAAACAAATATTAAGTGGCTCCTACGGGGGTAGCGCTGCCGTTGCATCCTTCGGGACACAGCTGATCAAAGATTGGGTTAAAGAACCAATCACAGCACCTCTTTACCACATGATTAGCTGTGCCCAATCACAGCTGATCACAATGTGTGAGGAGAGGAGAGACGAAAAATAGCAAACCACACGGGGGAACTCTGAACTGACAATCAGGGCAGTGATCAGTGTCCTGATGATCAGTGCAGTCCCAACAGTGCTGCTAATCAATGATGCCTATTGGTACCAATCAGTGCAGCCCCATCAGCACACATCAGTGAAGGAAAAAAGTTACTTATTTCCAAAATTTTAAAACAGAAACAGAAACAAATTCATTCTTTTTTGTTTATTTAGTGTAGAGCCTTACAGTACTGGTGCTATCTAAATTTATGTGTAGATCAGAGTGTAGTTAAACTCTGATCCAGATTGTTAGTAGCAAAATTCGGTCTCTGTCTCAGCTTGGCTGTGCTGTGAGTCCATTCTGCTATGCTGGGGTGTTCTTCCAGCCCCGGTGCTGCAGGTGGCAGCAGTGGAGTCAAGGTTTGGGTGCTCCTCCCAGCAGCCAATCACAGGGGTTTGTCCTCGCTGTGCATGCTGGTGAGGGATATTTATGACACAGGCGCCATTGGTTCTGGGTTCTTCTTTGTCCAGTGTGGCACCCACCTTTAGGGTGGCCACACCACGGTGCCCCAGCGCTATGGCCTACCTGGCCGGGGCGTGAGTGCCACGCGGTGTTCCTGGTTCCGGGGTCATGCTGACCTGGAGCATCTGAACAGTGGCGGGAACCCAGTGAGTAACTGGGTTCCCCTTCTTGAAGATCCCAAGCTGTACTGCTGTTCGGTGGGGAGTCGGTCTGAGGAGCGCCATTGAGAGGCTGGCGGTCCAAAAGGACCTAGGAATTTTGGAGGAGTCACAAGTTAACACGCCACCCAAAAATCCAGCAGCTCCACTGGGGGTAATGCTACATTAGCAAAAAATGTAAAACACAGTGGTGATTAATAGTGTTGAGCAGAATATGCCATATTCGATTTCGCGATATATCTCAAATATATAGTCGAATATTCGAGATATATTCGTTAAATGCGAATATTCGCGATATTTTTTGGAAATGAAATGATTGCGAATGCGAATGCGAAATTTCGAGAAATGCAGAAGGAGCACTCTGATTGGCTCAGAATATTCGTGATATTTTATAATACAAAATAATTGCGAAATTTCGAGAAATGCGGAATGGAGCACTCTGATTGGCTCAGAATATTCGTGATATTTTATAATACAAAATAATTGCGAAATTTCGAGAAATGCGGAATGGAGCACTCTGATTGGCTCAGAATATTCTTGATATTTTATCGTAATTTCGCAAAAATGCGAATGAGAAATTGATTGCGGAATTTCGACAGTAACACTCTGAAATCGAATATATGTGTTATTTTAGCTAAAAACAATATTGCGAATTTCTCGAAAATAATCGCGCGATATCGCTATTGCCGAATAATTGCATTGCGATTTTTCAGCAATATAAAATGATCGCTGCAGCTACCCGGCCCAAGGTCTCTAATCATACCAGCAATGCTTTTAGACATCGATGGGGATCTCAAGGATGTGATCTGTTCTAAAAAAAAAATTGAAAAAATACGAATATTCGAAATAGCGAATATTCACCGCGAAATTTGGAATATATCGCGAATACTCGAATATGCCATATTCAAGCCGGATATTCGCAATACGAATATTCGTGAGCAACACTAGTGATTAAATACCACCAAAAGAAAGCTCTATCTGTCTCAAAAAATATATAACAATGTAGTTTAGGTACAGCGTTGCATGACCGCCCAATTGTCATTCAAAGTGCAACATGCAAGTAGGTAAGTGGTTAATCAGTACAATTTTCGTCCAACAATACAATACAAATACACTACAACATATGACATCACTTCTTTTATTCTGTCATATGAGAATTTTCTTAGTTTAGTAACCTTTTCATTTTCAATCTGGAGACTAGCATGAAAAAAAACAAAAAACGGACGATCATTTGTCCGATAATCTCATTGTGTGTACTAGGCTTAAAGGATAACTATGGCGGCGTACACACGACCGAGAAACTCGTCGGGCGAAACTCATCGTTCTGCCCGTCGAGTTCCTAGTTCTGCAGTCAAAAAGCTAATCGAGCCAAATTTTCCCATTGAACAACGAGGAAATAGAAAACCTGCTCTCTTTTTGGCTTGACGAGTTCCTCGACGGGTTGCTCGGCGAAAAGTGTACACATGACCGGTTTCCTCGGCAGAATACGTCTCCCATCGAGCTTCTTGCTGAATTCTGCCGAGAAAACCGGTCGTGTGTACGCCACCTAAGGTTTTAAAAAAAACATGTCATACATGTCATACTTACTTCCTCTGTGCAGTTGGTTATGCACAGAGTGGCCCCGAAACTCCTCTTTTGGGATCCATCGGGGCACTTGTGCGGGCACGCTCCCGTATCCTGCTGCTGCATCTATTGACACAGACAGCAGGACTCGGTCCCGCCCACGGCTCCCGTGTCATTGGATTTGATTGACAGCAGCGGGAGCCAATAGCTGCGCTGCTATCAATCTATCCAATCAGTGACCATACCTCCCAACTTTTTGAGATGGAAATGAGGGACACCTATTAGCAAAAGTTTGTAGGCTTAAGGCACACCCCTTGACACCCCCCCCCCCTTAAAGGAGACCTACAAAAAAAATATTAAACACACAAGTGCTTTTTTTACCACTACTATTCCTTTATATTGGCTTTTGAAATTTACAAATGCAGCCATTTAGAAATTGAGTTAAAGGTTTAGTGCTGGGAAACACTTTTAAAGGTTAAATAGTGCATTTTATATACATCTATACAGAGCCTTTTTTCTCAGAAAATAGGTGCAGGAACTCAACCACGACCCATTCAAATTTCACAAACAGTAGAAGGGTCTTTAAGGGGCATTAAATACCAGGATTGCATTACATACAGAGTGCAGAGTTCAAGGGGCTACACACAGAGTGCAGAGCTGTCCCTTGTAAACACAGAAACCAAACCAGTGATTGTGGTGAGCAGGCACCAAAGGGTCTGAGCCAAAGGTGGTGGAACTGAGTTCCCCCAAGTTCCCTCAGAAAAAAAGCCCTGCATCTATATAGTAGGGTGACCACATTTACAAACTACCAATCAGGGACACCCTCCCTTCGCAAAAATCAACTTACGCTGTAACGAATCACAGCACAGTGATTTGACACAGGAGGCGGGATTTATGATTTCTCCAATCACAAGTAGGGGGCTGGGATTGTGCTCCTCCAGGCATTCCCGGCCAGGACAAGTAGTGTCAGTGAGTATAGCTGTGATGTGGCGGCCTTTTTTGGGGGCATCAGATTGGCCTGGGGGGTGGCTGTGTTAGTTTCATTCTGGGACACTGTATTGTCCTGGAATGAAGGTGCCCGGGACACGTGGTTACCCTACTATATAGATCAGACCAAAATGAGGGAGAAATGAGGAGGAAAGAGGGACAGAGGGACTTTGTTCTGAATAAGGGACAGTCCCTCCAAGTCAGGGACAGTTGGGAGGTATGCACGAGACACTGGCTGGAGCTGGTGTGCTTGTCCCCGTCGCTGAAAAGACCGGGTTCAGGTAAGTAAAAGGGGGGCTCTGGGGGGCAGCTGCATCACAGGAGGTTTTAGTCTGATTATATTCATATTATTAATATTATATGATATTCATTATTTGATATTGTCTTTTTATCTACTTTCTTTTATAAATAAATTGCGCTGCAATCGCAGCAAACAGCATCACTCAAAGCTTGTCGCCCAAAAGAAGCTCCTGATCCTTTAAATGGGCGACAAGCTTCACGCGATGCAGCTTGCTGCAATTTATGGAGATTTATCACGTGGCAATCAAGACAATAGGTGGCAATTGAAAATCGCTTTGTGCGATTTGTAATTTTAGCAGAGCCTTTTGAAATCGTGGACAGAATCGCGGCACCGCAATTTAAAACGTCCAGGTGCGAATGCAGACTGAGTGCCGGTTCACACTGCTGCCATGCGGGAACCCTGCAAATCCATTGCGGGTTCCCGCATTGCATGTGTCCCGGCGGCAGTGTTGCCAACCGTCTGTATTTTTACAGACAGTTCGCAAAAAAACGGGCACTTTTTTCCCCCGTTCGTAAATGTCCGTGGTTGCGAGAATGTGCCAGTAAAAATAGCCGAGATCGGTTCGGCTTGGAACTGCGCATAGAGATTGGAGGCAGGGGGTGATGGTGGCTGCGGTGGCACCACAGAGGGGGATGGAGGCAGGGGGCAATGGAGGCAGGGAGAGATTGGAGGCAGGGGGTGTTAGTGGCACCGCAGAGAGGGATGGAGGCAGGAGGCGATGGAGGCAGGGGGAGATTGGAGGCAGGGTGCCTGGGGGAGATTGGAGGCAGGGGACGATGGAGGCAGGGGGAGATTGAAGGCAGAGGGAGATTGGAGGCAGGGGGAGATCGGAGGCACCGCAGAGGGGGGTGATGGCAGGGGGTGTTGGTGGCAGAGGGGGGTGGGGGGGTAATGTGACTAAATAAGTTGCCCTTATTATATCGAAAATAACAAAAATATTTTTTTTACCTTTAATCACATTGCTATTTGCCTAGCGTACTTGTTTGTAGCCTAAATACTGAAATTTGCACCTAAAAATATAATTTTGTAACTTTTGTAAAATGCCAGTAAAAACGTGGCTGCGCCAGTAAATCTCGGGTGTCGTGCCAGTAGATTTCAATCTGGTATGTTGGCAACACCGCCCGGCGGCAGTTCACACTGCCCTATGCGAACTGCTGGGAGTGTCAGTAAAAAGTTAATGGCACCCCCAAATCAGTTTGCATATCGCAGTGCGATGTGAAAATTCGGACAGGAATTGGATCGTATGTGAACACCTATGCGATCCGATTCTGCTGCAGACCAAAAAAAGGGTCCTGTGCGAGTTTGGTCCGAAAGCGATGCAATTTCAGCCATACTATCTATATGTCTAAAATCATATCGCACAGAGATCGCATGTGGTTTGCACTGCAGTGCGGTGCGAATCACAGCAGTGTGAACCGTCACTAAGAGGTGACTAACAAGCCCTGTGAATAAGACGAGAATAAAAAGGAGGAAATAAAATAATCCAGGAGCGGGGAGATGAAAAAGGAAATAATAAAGGCAATATTACATAACAAATAAGAAGAAGCCAAGCACATGAGAAGCTGTCTTTGGTTTCCTGGACTTTAAACACTGAAAAAGCAGAGGAAGTGACAGCATGGAGGGAGGGGAGTGCAGGAGGGGGGTGTATAATTCCCGTATACACATTAAAGAATAGAGCCCCAGAGGGCTGGGAGAGTCATAGAGGCAGCTAGAGCCAGCAGATGAGAGTTGGAGGCAGACCAGGGTGCTAGGCTGGCTGGATAGGTGGGGGGTAAAGTGTGGGAAGTGTATGACGAAGAGAGTGTGAGAGTGGAAAACTAAAGAGGAAGTGAAAAGAGATCAGAAAAACAAGAGAAAATCAGAAGAAAGCGAGACAGCGAAGGCACGCCTGCACCCAGCGTGCTCCCAGGATAATGACAAGACCAGCTCCTGATAACAGGTGAGATACCAACCCAACTCTCATCTCTCCTTACCTTCTATGGACAGTCCCCAGATATTCCTGGGAATTTTTTTTCCTGCTTTTTGGTAGCAATAAGCAAATTGATTTGTAAATCAGCCACACCGGCCAATCCGAGACTTGCGAAATTTTTGGGTCCTCTTAAATGCGTAAATGCAAGCCAGTCCTGTCTGCAGAGAATTATACAACGCAGAAATGTATTTTATTGATTACAGGTATTTATATAACGCCGACAATTTACACACATCCATCCTTGTGCTCAAGAAGCTTACAATCTAAAGTTGGCCATAGATGAATTGAAACCACATGAATTTCATTCCATTTATGGCCATTCCCACCCAATCGACTTTTGTCAAATGAGATATTGGAAATTTTTCATTCGATTAACAGCTGCAGCACTGATTAATGTATTCTGACAGCAGGGGGGAAATGTGCTGTCAGAATAAAATAGTGCAGCGGGGAGGATTCCTTCATCCACCTCACTTGTGTGAATAGAGGAATCCATTTTTTATTTTATTTTTTCAAAAAACAACCCATTTATGGGCAGCTTAGGGCAGCATTGCACAACCTTTTTAACCCTTGAAACAAGTTTGGGGTCTCGGTGAACCCCTACTTATAGTTACTATGGCCCGGATTCACAAAGCACTTACGCCGACGTATCTCCAGATATGCTGCGTAAGTACAAATATGCGCCGTCGTATCTGTGCGCCGAACCCACAAACTTAGATACGCCTAAAAAAAGACTTCATCCCACCAACGTAACTTGTCTACGCCGGCGTAGAGTGGGCGCATATTTACGCTGGACGCATGTGGCTTTCCCATTCATTTTTTATTCAAATATGCAAATGAGGGAGATACGCCGATTCACAAACGTACTTGCGCCCGGCGCATGATTTAAGCGGTTTGCGTAAGTTTTACGTTCGGTGTAAAGTTATTCCCCATAGATGAGGCGCAACCCATGCAAAGGTATGGACCAGGGAACACAAGCCTACGTATTGTACGTTGGACGTCTGAATATGGGCCGACGTGGGTCTGGCTGGGCGTAGGTTACGTTCACGGCGTACACAGTTATCCGGTATATCTTAGGCAGTTGTTCCGACGTGGTTGTACGCATGCGCACCGGGATACGTCCATGTCCTGACACATGCGCAGTTCGTTTTAAGTACTTGTCTGGCACCCGGCCCATCATTTGCATGGGGTCACGCTTCATTAACATGAATCCCGCCCACTTCCAGCCCACTTCCACCTACTTCCACTTACGCCGGCTTACGCCTACGAAATATACGCTACGCCGGCGCAGAGTTGGGAGCATTTGTTTGTGAATTCCATGCTTGCCTCTCCGCGCTGCGCCGGCGCAGCGTAAAAAGAGATACGCTATGGCGGCATAAATATGCGCCGATGTATGTGAATCCGAGCCTATAATATATGGATAAGTAAAAGAATAAGAAATGAGGGATACTTTGCATATTTTACACCCACTCTTTATGACAATTAGGTTCAGTAACAGCAATTGTATGAAACCAAAACAATAAAGGAAAAGTAGACAGTGAGAATTGTAGTGTGCTTTCATATTAGTGGTTGGGTTAGTGAAGTTGCCCCTTACATTGGTGGTTAAGAACCTTCTTAAATTGGTGGTCATTGAGAAAAACTCATTATATTGGCAGTAATTAGGAGAAGGTCCTCTAAGGCTCGGTTTCCACTTGTGCGACTTGTCATGCGACTTGGGACTGAAAAGTCGCATGGCAAGTCGTACCCCATGATTTCCAATGAGTACCAGTCATATCTGTGTGACTTCAAGTCACAGTCCCTGCACTACTTTGGTCCCACTTTGATCCGACTTGAGGTCCATAAACCTCAAGAATACACAGGCATTGCTTCAAGTCAAGGCAAAAAATGATGGTAAAATCGCTGCAAAAAAATTCGCAACTTTGGGGTTGCAATAGTGGAAACAGAGCCTTGAGAGAAGGGTCCCATAACACTGATGGCTAGTGAGAGAGAAAGACCCCATTACCTTGGTGTTTATTTAGTGAGGACTACTATATTACACTAGTGGCCAGTAGGAGAAAAGGGCCCCATTACTTTGGTGGTCATTTGAAGGAAAGGAGTATATTACACTGGTGGCCAGTAAAGGAGAGATGGACCCCATTACTTTGGTGGTCATTTGAAGGGAAGGAATATATTACACCAATGGCCAGTATAGGAGAGATGGTGGTCATTTGAAGAGAAGGACTATATTATTCTTCATGGCCAGTAGGAGAGAAGGACCCTATTACCTTAATAAACATTTGGAGGGAAGAACTACATTACACTGGTTGCCAGCGGGAGAGAAGGACCCCATTACCTTGGTGGTCATTTAAAGGGAAGGACTATATTACACTCATGGCCAGTAGCAGAGATCGACCCCGTTACCTTGGTGGTCATTTGAAGGGAAAGTGTCAGGGATTCTAGATGGACCAGGACTGTGTGCCTACACAGAGGAGACCAACACTGTATATAGTGGAAAAAATGTGTTTATTTACAAAGGTGAGAAAACAAGTGAAAACAGTGCACGAATAACACAAGGCTATATACAGGTTTAGGGGAAATGCAATAATCATAAGCCAGAGCCAAGCCGGGGTCAAATACCAGAAATCATCAAAAGAGGCTGCAGACAGGGAAGGGGCAGGAAGGAAATGTCCAGGAGAGGGATCGGGATCAGGACAGGACAGGACAGATCAGGTCAGGTCAGAGGTCCAGAGCAGGTTCAGGGTCCGGTTAGTAAACAGATACCAGGGCGAGTTCTATTTGAACTCGCCGGGTATTTATAGTGGGTGTACTGATTGGGTTCAGGTCACACCTGAACGGAGCAAAGGCCAGGTGTTCCACACTGCCAGGGTCCATCCGCTGGTGGAGGTCAGTACTGCATCCCAAAGGTGATATACCAGCAGGGGGAAGTTCCCCTGACAGCTCCGAACTGCCAGGAGACCCCTGCTGGTGGGACGCAGCACTGCAAGACAAAATATCAATAGCACCAGCGGATGGACCTTTTCCTGACAGTACCCCCCCTCAAAGGAGCGGCCTCTGGACGCTCCAACTATCCGTTGCCGGGGAAAGTCCAGAGTGACCAACTGGGCAATGGGAGGCTTGAGCCGAGAGGTGGGTACATCCGGGTCGTCGAGCTGGTGAGCAGGCACCGGGTCAGCGAACTGGGCAGCAGGCTCCGGGTCAGCGAACTGGGCAGCAGGCTCCGGGTCAGCGAACTGGGCAGCAGGCTCCGGGTCATCGAGCTGGGCAGCAGGCTCCGGGTCATCGAGCTGGGCAGCAGGCTCCGGGTCATCGAGCTGGGCAGCAGGCTCCGGGTCATCGAGCTGGGCAGCAGGCTCCGGGTCATCGAGCTGGGCAGCAGGCTCCGGGTCATCGAGCTGGGCAGCAGGCTGGCAGACTGGCACAGGAACAGCAGGCTCCGGGTCATCGAGCTGGGCAGCAGGCTCCGGGTCATCGAGCTGGGCAGCAGGCTGGGCAGCGGACTGGAAGTCATCAACCGGGGCAGCAGACTGGAAGTCATCAACCGGGGCAGCAGACTGGAAGTCATCAACCGGGGCAGCAGACTGGAAGTCATCAACCGGGGCAGCAGACTGGAAGTCATCAACCGGGGCAGCAGACTGGAAGTCATCAACCGGGGCAGCAGACTGGAAGTCATCAACCGGGGCAGCAGACTGGAAGTCATCAACCGGGGCAGCAGACTGGAAGTCATCAACCGGGGCAGCAGACTGGAAGTCATCAACCGGGGCAGCAGACTGGAAGTCATCAACCGGGGCAGCAGACTGGAAGTCATCAACCGGGGCAGCAGACTGGAAGTCATCAACCGGGGCAGCAGACTGGAAGTCATCAACCGGGGCAGCAGACTGGAAGTCATCAACCGGGGCAGCAGACTGGAAGTCATCAACCGGGGCAGCAGACTGGACGTCATCAACCGGGGCAGCAGACTGGACGTCATCAACCGGGGCAGCAGACTGGAAGTCATCAAGCTGGGCAGCAGACTGGAAGTCATCAAGCTGGGCAGCAGACTGGAAGTCATCAAGCTGGGCAGCAGACTGGAAGTCATCAAGCTGGGCAGCAGACTGGAAGTCATCAAGCTGGGCAGCAGACTGGAAGTCATCAAGCTGGGCAGCGGACTGGAAGTCATCAAGCTGGGCAGCGGACTGGAAGTCATCAAGCTGGGCAGCGGACTGAAAGTCATCAAGCTGGGCAGCGGACTGGAGGTCATCAAGCTGGGCAGCGGACTGGAGGTCATCAAGCTGGGCAGCGGACTGGAGGTCATCAAGCAGGGCAGCGGACTGGAGGTCATCAAGCAGGGCAGCGGACTGGAAGTCATCAGGCTGGGCAGCGGACTGGAAGTCATCAAGCTGGGCAGCAGCGGACTGGAAGTCATCAAGCTGGGCAGCAGCGGACTGGAAGTCATCAAGCTGGGCAGCAGCGGACTGGAAGTCATCAAGCTGGGCAGCAGCGGACTGGAAGTCATCAAGCTGGGCAGCAGCGGACTGGAAGTCATCAAGCTGGGCAGCAGCGGACTGGAAGTCATCAAGCTGGGCAGCAGCGGACTGGAAGTCATCAAGCTTGGCAGCAGCGGACTGGAAGTCATCAAGCTGGGCAGCAGCGGACTGGAAGTCATCAAGCTGGGCAGCAGCGGACTGGAAGTCATCAAGCTGGGCAGCAGCGGACTGGAAGTCATCAAGCTGGGCAGCAGCGGACTGGAAGTCATCAAGCTGGGCAGCAGCGGACTGGAAGTCATCAAGCTGGGCAGCAGCGGACTGGAAGTCATCAAGCTGGGCAGCAGCGGACTGGAAGTCATCAAGCTGGGCAGCAGCGGACTGGAAGTCATCGGACTGGCAAGCTGGCACAGCAACATCAGGTTGGCAGGCTGGCACAGGAACATCGGGTTGGCAGGCTGGCACAGGAACGTCAGGGTGGCAGGCTGGCACAGGAACGTCAGGGTGGCAGGCTGGCACAGGAACGTCAGGGTGGCAGGCTGGCACAGGAACGTCAGGGTGGCAGGCTGGCACAGGAACGTCAGGTTGGCAGGCTGGCACAGGAACGTCAGGGTGGCAGGCTGGCACAGGAACGTCAGGGTGGCAGGCTGGCACAGGAACGTCAGGGTGGCAGGCTGGCACAGGAACGTCAGGGTGGCAGGCTGGCACAGGAACACCAGGGTTGCAGGCTGGCACAGGAACACCAGGTTGGCAGGCTGGTCGGATGTCACAAGCTGGGCGGCTGGCACTGGAACTGGTAGAGCAGCTGGCACAGGGACAGATGGCACCGGGACAGGTTGAACAGAGGGCACTGGGACAGGCTGGGTAACTGGCACGATGGTATGAGTTGGGAAATACTTCTGTTTCTTTTTAGACTTAGTCACTACAGGTTTGTTAACAGAAGTGATGTATGAAGAGGATGGAGATAAGTAAGAGTAAGGATTGGAGTATGGCAGAGACAAAGGGATGGTGACTGGAGGAGGTTTTTGTGGAGTAGTTACAGGTGGATTAAAGGCAGGGTAGGTACAATTAGTAGAGACTGGGTAGTAATATTTGGTGGGATGTGGAATTATCTGGGCTGGAGTTGCCATTGGTGATGGACAGATGGATCCTTGGGAAGGCAGGTGGTTACTAGTAGGCCTTGAAACGGACAGGTGGATTAAAGGCAGGGTAGGTACAATTAGTAGAGATTGGGTAGTAATACTTGGTGGGAAGCGGAATTAACTGGGCTATAGCTGAGGTTGTCATTGGCAATGGACGGCTAGAACCTTGGGAAGGTAAGTGGTTAATGGCAGGGCTGGAATGCAGTGGCTTGGCTGGAAGCAGGAGATCTGACCATGCCTGCAGCACAGGTTGAACAAAGGCTGGTTCACACACACCTTGTTTAATCAGAGCCTGCACAGAATCAATACACTCAGATAACTTTTGCTGGGGACAGGAGGAATAATGCTCATCAAAATAAGCCGGATCATCCTCCATCAACCATACCAGGGATTCAACTTGGTCAGGACTGAAGGGGGGAGAGAAGTCATCACCTCCAGCTGGAATAACTGACAGGGCTGGTTTAACACATAACTTGATCAATGGCTGAACATCATTGTAAGACATATAACCCAGATCCACCATGGAATGGGCCGATCGGATGGCTTCCATCAGCTCATCCCTTGTCCATCCCTCCAACACCTGACGACAATACTCCTCATCCTCCTCTGCTAGCAGAGAAAAGTAAGTAATTTCATTGAAATCCATGTTTCAACAAAAACGCACTACAACAGGATGGTTCCCTATGCAGGCACGTCTGGTCAATTGGCCCTGGTATACTGTCAGGGATTCTAGATGGACCAGGACTGTGTGCCTACACAGAGGAGACCAACACTGTATATAGTGGAAAAAAGGTGTTTATTTACAAAGGTGAGAAAACAAGTGAAAACAGTGCACGAATAACACAAGGCTATATACAGGTTTAGGGGAAATGCAATAATCATAAGCCAGAGCCAAGCCGGGGTCAAATACCAGAAATCATCAAAAGAGGCTGCAGACAGGGAAGGGGCAGGAAGGAAATGTCCAGGAGAGGGATCGGGATCGGGATCGGGATCAGGACAGGACAGGACAGGTCAGGTCAGGTCAGGTCAGAGGTCCAGAGCAGGTTCAGGGTCCGGTTAGTAAACAGATACCAGGGCGAGTTCTATTTGAACTTACCGGGTATTTATAGTGGGTGTACTGATTGGGTTCAGGTCACACCTGAACGGAGCAAAGGCCAGGTGTTCCACACTGCCAGGGTCCATCCGCTGGTGGAGGTCAGTACTGCATCCCAAAGGTGATATACCAGCAGGGGGAAGTTCCCCTGACAGCTCCGAACTGCCAGGAGACCCCTGCTGGTGGGACGCAGCACTGCAAGACAAAATATCAATAGCACCAGCGGATGGACCTTTTCCTGACAGAAAGACTATATTACGCTGATGACCAATAAGAGAGAAGGACCCCGTAACCTTGGCGGTCATTTGAAGGGAAGGACTATATTACACCGATGACCAGTAGGAGAGAAGGACCCCGTTACCTTGGTAGTCGTTTGAAGGGAAGGACTATATTAAACTGATGACTAGTAGGAGAGATGGACCCTGTTACATTGGTGTTCAGTTGGAGGGAAGAACTTTATTACACTGATGACCAGTAGGAGAGAAGGACTCATTACCTTGGTGGTCATTTAAAGGGAAGGACTATATTAAACTGATGACCAGTAGGAGAGAAGGACCCCAATACCTTGGTGGTCCTTTGGAGGGAAGAACTATATTACACTGTTGGCCAGTAGGAGAGAAGGACCCCAATACCTTGGTGGTCCTTTGGAGGGAAGAACTATATTACACTGATGACCAGTAGGAGAGAAGGACCCATTATCTTGGTGGTCATTTAAAGGGAAGGACTATATTACACTGATGACCAGTAGGAGAGAAGGACCCCAATACCTTGGTGGTCCTTTGGAGGGAAGAACTATATTACACTGTTGGCCAGTAGGAGAGAAGGACCCCAATACCTTGGTGGTCCTTTGGAGGGAAGAACTATATTACACTGATGACCAGTAGGAGAGAAGGACCCATTACCTTGGTGGTCATTTAAAGGGAAGGACTATATTACACTATTGGCCAGTAGGAGAAAAGGACCCGTTATCTTAATGGTTATTTGAAGGGAAGGTTAAAAGACAGTAAGAAAAATGTATGGACTTTGTAAGCAGCACATGTGTAAATAGTTTTTAATTGGATAAAGTTAAAACCATTGTATACAAACACAATTGTATATCTATCAGATATGCAAGCTCCTGAAGAAGCGCATCAACGTGCGCAACATGTAGAGCGATTTTTTTTTCTAAAAGACCTCTTACTACGACTCAACAACTTCATGTATCTTATAACCACTGGATATATATTGTCAGTATATGCTACAACTATTGTACATTTTCTATGTAGTATTTATGTATTAGAGGTAATACAAAAGTCTGTGAGGTCACTCAAATATATGTTTTTTTTTTTTATATATTTATTTTTTGTATACAATGGTTTTAACTTTATCCAATTAAAAACTCAAATTTTTTACAAATATATATATATTTTTCTTACTCTCTTCTAACAATTACTGGTACGTTGGCACAATATTATTTGTGTAATCACAGCATTACCCTGTGTTGATACATTAAAATCCTTATTTTTTTATTTGGTGGTCATTTGAAGGGAAGGACTATATTACACTGATAGCCAATAGGAGAGAAGGACCCCGTTACCTCGGTAGTCATTTGAAGGGAAGGACTATATTACATTGATAGCCAATTGGAGATAAGGACCCCATTACCTTGGTGATCATTTGGAGGCCCCATTACTATGGTGGCCAGTGGTAGAAAAACATTCAGATCAGCGGGGGAAGGACTATATTACACTGATGACCAGTAGGAGAGAAGGACCCCATTACCTTGGTGGTCATTTAAAGGGTAGGGCTATATTACACTGGTAGCCAATAGGAGAGAAGGACCCCATTACCTTGGTGATCATTTGGAGGGAGAGACTACTTTACACTGGTTGCTAGCGGGAGAGAAGGACCCCATTACTGTGGTGGCCAGTGGTAGAAAAACATAGAGATCAGCGGGGAAAGGACTATATTACACTGATGGACAGTAGGAGAGAAGGACTCTGTTACCTTGGTGGCCATTTAAAGGGAAAGGCTATATTACACTGACAGCAAGTAGGAGAGAAGGACCCTGTTACATTGGTGGCCATTTGAAGGGAAGGACTATATTACACTGACGGCCATTAAGAGAGAAGGACCCCATTACCTCGCTGGTCATTTAAAGGGAAGGACTATATTACACTGTTGGCCAGCAGGAAAGAAGGACCCCATTACTGTGGTGGCCAGTGGTGGAAAATTCATTGAGAATAGCGGGGGAGCAGGGTGTGCCCACTCAAATTCTACTGCCATAGAGAAGAAGACTTGAGCACTGGCTGCCATAGGAATGCGGAGTAAAGGAAATGTTTCTCCTATTAGATCATGCACTAGTGAAACAATCAATAGATCCTTTATCAGCCGGGTGGGGACAATTCCAGAGTTCTGGACTGTACTTTCATTTAGAATTCCAGAGTAAAGTTTTTTTCTTGTTTTGGATAGTGTGGGAAATGGTTAGAACATGCATTGTGTCTTCATTTCTAGACCTTCTGCTCTAGAACCCAAGAAGCAAATGAGTAGAAGCCCCATAACAGGTAACAACTGTCATTTTGCAACTGTTATTTTTTTTCCCATTGTCTTCTCGTGCTGCTGACAGTGGCCACCAGCACCCAAAATAAAAATTAATTTCCTCAATGGGGGCACACAGCAGGAAACACCTGCCGTATAGTCGAAGCTTAAAGTATAAAATTAAAGGGTTAACATATAGCAAATAAAAAAATGATATATCATATACAATTGGGACACAAACCATATTATAATAGAGTTGTGATAAAAAAAATCCCTACTACTACTACTATATTGAAAACTACCGTACATGTATCGTACTTCTTACCTGTTTCGTTAAAACTTTCAATAAACATATCTTGCAAAAAAAAAAAAAAAATCCCTTTTATTTTCAATCAGCAGCTAATTTAAATCTCTGTAAAATTCAATGCAATATGATGACCTGGAAGCCTTATGTATGCTATTGGAGTACAGAATCCCCCCAGAAATGTCATTCCTGCTTGTGCGATTGGCTGATTGATTTTCCCAGAAGTGTGCACTAAGATAAAAAGTCAGATTTTACGTACCCCTTGCCATAGCAAACTCAGTTTTGGTGAGATACCCTGCAGGGATTAAATACTTCTAAAGGAATGCAGACCCTGCAGCTTTTCTCATTAGAACACTGAGAGTGCACCAGGTGATTATAATAAACTAGGTCCTCCCATTCAAATTCAATATCCAAAGGACATGGTGAAACAAACAGCTTTTTCTTCAGAGCAGAAAAGGGTAGCAATCCGCTGCAAATTTTGTTAAAATTCTTGCAATGTATATTGATCACCCAGAGTGAATATTTTTTTTCAACAAAGGTGATTGTTTTGGTTTGAGACACCTTTTAAATTTAATGGTGCATGGAGAGGGCTGCATACTTTAGTAAACCTGCTGTCATTGTTTACTATGGCGTGACATTCAGTGCTAATTTAGGCAGTTTTTTTTTTTATCTTTATTTTTTTGTACTTTCAACAGAAAAACTTTGCTTATCTGTCTTTGTGATTAATCCAATCCTTATATCATGGTAATTTTTTAAATGTTACAAATGTGTTTTCTTGTTTTCTCTGTCTGTCCTAGGGTGGGATGTCTGACGACTTGTGGATTAAATCTCTCGTTGGAGGTCTTGTCATCCTAATTTTTGGCATCACTTCTTCCACAGGTAACCAATGTGCTCCTCTCAGCATGTATTTTTTAATTAATTTTTAAATTAATTTTATATAAGCTATCTTAGTGTTTGGTAGCACTAGGGTTGCCACCTTTTAAAAAAAAAATATATTTTTAGATTTTGTTTGCAGCATTTTTGATTTTTTTCTTGGTGGAGCTCCGCTTTAAAGAACGTGTGTTCTTTATGACGAGATGCTACAAACCAACTACCTGTGCCTTCCAAATCTATTTCTAAATACATTTACACCTCAAAAATAGACTTCACTGTTTTTTACCCGCTATAGAAGAGCTTAAATGCAGCGTTTATATCAGGATCTTCCTGGGCAGGCCAGGTACTGAGAAGATGATGTCTGTAATTGTATTTACAAAATTCCTGAGGACGTTGTTGGGGAGGATGGTGCATTGTGGAGGTTCTTAGAAAAAGGATCAATTAGAGAGAGAGAGACAGTCTGAAAGTAAACAACCTCTGCTCTCTCTTTAAAATACTTATAATGCATTGCGACACCTGTGTCATAGGTGCCTTTTTTATTTTACAAATAGTAGAACAAAAAAAAAAAGATATACGTTGTAAAATATCATTTGTAATAAATATATATTTACAGCAAACCTGTGCTTTGCCTATGCAGGGAGCAAAGAAATGATGCTGTAATTTCAGGCATGTGACTCATTCCCCTTCCTCTCATGTAACTTCTTGGTGCTTTATTATTGGCCCTGCATAGTTACCCATCCCTGTGGAAGCCCTGACTAGAGGAACTTAGGGATGCCGCTCTTCTGAAAAGCGATTTACACCTAGGACTTTTTTTCAGAGGTGTTTGACAGGCCATACATGGGCTCCTTATCTCCTGATAAGCCTATAATTTCCATACTACTGTGCTGCAATTGTGTGCATTGCAGATAGTTATGGGGCGGTTGCAGTGGCCCCATAGAACTGCTTTAGTCATATTCAGGGGTAGGCACTACTCACCAAAAGCAACATGTGTACAGCCATGAAACTCACCTTGCTGGATCTTCCCCATCATGTCTCCCTCTATTGAAGCTTGTAAATAGCCCATGCTATTAGGTATGGGGAAACGTGATTTCCTCCCCATAATATTGCTTGGGTCGTTGTTCCATGACCCCGGTAGTAATGGACAAGGTGACACACACTACACACATTTTACCCTGGGAGTACGAAGGGGGCATTTTCATTTTATAGAGCAAATACTTGTATAGTACAAGCATAATAATGCAAAGGGCTGCAAACCACCCCACCCTCCTGATCATGCGTTGTTCTGTCCTTTCTACATATCTGAGCTTAAAGCTAATTCCCCATGTTTAGAAAGTAATTGCAGAGTCCAAGGTCCCCAAACAATAGTTTACGGAAATTCCCTGATGATGTCATGGATCATTTTAGGGCTTGTCTTCTGCCAACACCTACCCAGGTGAAGCAATACAAAAATGCCATTCAGAAATCTGGAATTAAACAAGTTAAACTGTTGAAATATAGAAGCGCCTGTGACGAGACCCTTGCTCGCCCAGGTCCTGCTCTCCCGACACTCCTCTGCTTCTATTTGATCAGCTTGCAGATTGCAACATCTGATGGTCCAGTCATCCAAGATTCCAGGATCCAACCTACAGCTATGTGCCAATTGGATCCATGAAGAACACACACCAAACGAGCTGTATGTGTGTTCAACCAGAACTCAACTTTATTGAAACACTCAGCTGGTTATATACAGGTTACAGCTTCCATCAATCAAAGAACAATGAAATCTCCACCCCCTTTTCACACACTGGGGTTTCCATACAGAGGCATTTCGGCACCGATGTATTTAGCATGACTTTACTACCTCAGAGAGAATGACATTCCTGTAGACAATGACATCAGTGAAGTTAACAGAATACGTTATCTAGCCAGCTTGTCTCCGTATAGAGAGGAGGTCATTACTGCATCTGAGAGATCACACTTTTTTAGATAATGACATGCTAATCCAATACTTCTGATAATCAAAAGGCTCAAAACAGTGTTATCACACAATAGAAAGGTCAGAGAGCCGACTGACTTAACACCTCTACACACTGGACAATGGATGTCTTTCACAAGCCACTTAGCCTTTCAATAGTCCTAAATAGTCTGATTCAGTTCAATCCCCATCTAGACAGACACCTCATAATGTCCAAAGGCATCCTGCAATATGTCATATCCATAATGTCTCATCTTATGTAATACATGAAGTATAATTTCATGGTCCATGACAGCGCCATCATAGGACCAAATGTTATAACCAAGGGAGAGGCGTGAGGGTCAGCCCCCCCCCCCCCCCAGGTGAAGCAATACAAGAATGCAATTTATAGATCTCCAACAATACAAGTCAGGTAACTTCTGAAATATAGAAGCTCCATCATAAGATCCACTATATAACTAGTATCGGATCGGGGCAAGGGAGGGGCAAGGGGGAGGGTAAGAGGAACAGTCGCCCCAGGTGAAGAAAAACAAGAATGCAATTTATAGATCCCCCAACAAACCAAGTCAGGTAACCCCTGAAATGTGGAAGCTCCATCATAGGATCCACTATTATAATCACTAATCAGGGCTGGGGCAAGGGAGGGGAAAGAGGGACCGTCGCCCCAGGTAAAGCAAAACAAGAATGCCATTCATAGATATCCAACAAAACAAGTCAGGTAACCCCAGAAATAAAAACGCACCATCATAGAATCCACTGTTATAACCCATGCGGGGACATGGGAAGGGCAGCACAGGAAGCTGCCCCAGCTGTAGCGGTTTCCTGTGGAAGTGGGGGTGCTGTGCAGTGAGCACTGCACCCCATGCACTCTCCAAATGAATGGTGGGAAGGACTATGGCATTTTTTCTACTGGACGGCATGTTTCTGTCTGCTCTGACCAGAGTTGTTGATGGAAGCTCCTTGAGGAAGTAACGTGATGAGTGACGAAACACGTTGGGCTCGAGTTAGTGATGTCACGCCACAACATGAAATTTGAGTGGTATCTCCCTGGACCGAGCCACTGTGGACACCCAGATTAATTTTTAAGGGGATATAAACCCTGACTGTTCTGAGCGATTTACTCAAATGCACTGGAGGATGTGCACATATAAATGTGAGTTAGAATTTTAATATTTTAATAAAGATAGAGTTATATATTTCAACGCTATGCTGGTCCTCTACACTCTTTGAGCAATATCAATCTGAGGGTCACTGCACACCTGAAGCAAGACGCCCCACCACAGGAGGTGTCACGTACCTGGTTATGGAGCCCAATGTGCAGGGAGCGGCCTCTCGTGAGCCTCTGACTCGGTTGCCCCTGGTAGAGCAGACAGGGGGTACAGAGTCTAAAGGGGCACAAGCGCCTGATGGTAAGCTGGTGGCAGACCGGAAGCGGGAGCAGACAGGTGCTGGCGAGGTCCTGGCAGGCAACCAATGAATACAGGCACGATGCAGTAGCGCTTGCTGTAGCGGAACCAAGGGATTGGCGAACACTGGATCAGGCAGGGTATCAGGAAACCGGAACAGATCCGAAGGTTTAATCAGGTCCAGGCCGGGTCGGTAAGTCAGGCAGGCAGACAACAGAGCAAGGGGTTAAGCGGAATCGGTGGTCAGATCAAGCCGGGGTCGGAGGCGGGCTGCAGGCAGAGGTAGGTCACAGGAAGCCGGGTCAGGTACACAGTAGTCAGGCAGGTAGCGGATTCAGGTTAATTCAGGAAACGCTGTCAACTGGTCAGCAAGAAGCAGTGGGAACAGACAGCTTAAATAGCGTTCCTTGGCGCCGAAATGACGTCAGCGCGCGCGCTCCAGCCGCGCGCGCCGCGTGCACGCGCGCACACGCGCATGCGCCGAGACTGGTTTCTCCTGACGTTGCCAGTACTGGTGGGATTGCTGGATCTTCTATCGTGACATTGCCCCCCCTCTACGGGCAGCCTCCGGATGCCCAACTGGGCCAACTTACTTGGGTGCGCCCTTTTAAAGGCCTGGATCAGTCTCTGAGCATGAATGTTGGCCTCTGGTTCCCAGGAATTCTCCTCTGGGCCGTAGCCCTTCCATTTCACCAGGTATTGTACCTGGTTACGTCTCTTCCGACAATCCAGGATGGATTCCACCTTGAATTCCTCCTCGCCGTCGATAAGTACCGGCTTGGGAGGACCGACATTCCGATTGGTAAAGGGGTCTGGGACTGTGGGCTTGAGCAGTGCCACATGGAAAACTGGATGAATCCGAAAGGAAGCAGGTCGTTTTAGTTCGTAGGCCACTTCATTGATCCTTCTGAGTACCTGGAAGGGACCCACAAACTTAGGGCCAAGCTTCTTGGATGGGCAGGCTAATCTTAGGTTCAAGGTGGATAACCAAACTTGGTCCCCTGGTGCTAGGTCAAGTTCTCCTCTCCTCCTCCTGTCAAACACCTCTTTATTATATTCCTGGGTCTTCGCCATTGTTTCCTGGAGTATCTTGTTATTGGTGGAGAAGAAATCCAAGGTTTCTTGAACCGCTGGTACTGAGCATTCCGGGATATGGTTCGATAGAAACAGAGGGTGAAAGCCATAATTGGCGAAGAATGGAGATTGTTTGGTAGCTGAGTGGACTGAGTTGTTGTAAGCAAACTCTGCAAGGGGCAACAAGGAAGCCCAATCGTCCTGTGAAAAGCTGGAGAAACACCTCAGGTATAGCTCGAGCGTCTGGTTGGTGCGCTCGGTCTGGCTATTGGTCTGCGGAAGGTATGAAGATGAAAAGGAGAGTTCGATCTTCAGTGCTCCACATAATGCTTTCCAGAACCTTGAGATGAATTGCACCCCACGGTCAGATACGATATTAGCGGGTATGCCATGAAGTCTCACTACCTCCTTGATAAAACATTTTGCTTTTTCAGCAGCAGAGGGTGTCCCCACCATCGGCAGAAAGTGCGCCATCTTCGAGAGTCTATCCACCACCACAAAGATGGTGGTATAGTTTTCAGATGGAGGTAACTCAACAATAAAATCAATCGAAATCATCCTCCATGGTTTCTCTGGGACAGGCAGTGGTTTGAGTAACCCCCAGGCTCTGGTTCTGCTACCCTTGTGTTGAATGCAGGTGGTACAGGATTCTACATAACTTTTGCAATCTTGAAGTAATTGAGGCCACCAGAAGGTACGTTGGAGGAGCTCGGCTGTCTTGTGTATTCCAAAATGTCCGGCTAGCTCGTGGTCATGACAGGACTTGAGAGCTGCAATTCGTAGTTGTTGGGGCACAAAGATCTTGTCCTTGTGCCATAGTAAGTCGTCTCTTAACTGTAGAGTGGGGTCTGGGGATGAGGAAATTCCCGAAGAGACCTGTTTGATTTGAGACAGAAGTAACATGAGAAAATTGCCAGGGGCAAGGATGGTATCCGGGGACGAAGGGGCTTCAGGCCCATTGAACATCCGGGAAAGTGCATCAGGCTTAGTGTTTTTTGATCCGGGTCTGTAGGTTATATGGAAGGAAAACCGAGTAAAGAACAATGCCCACCTGTCCTGCCGTGGCCTCAGTCTTTTAGCAACCTTTAGGTACTCTAGGTTTTTGTGGTCAGTATATATCAGGATGGGGTGTGCTGCACCCTCCAGGAGGTAACGCCATTCTTCAAGGGCTGCTTTGATTGCTAAGAGTTCCCTGTCCCCGACGTCATAGTTTCTCTCTGCTTCTGATAGCTTGCGGGAGAAGAACTCAACTGGATGCAGAAGAGATTTGGACCCCTGTCTCTGGGAGAGCACTGCTCCGACCGCCACCTCGGAGGCGTCTACCTCTAAGATAAAAGGTAGGACTGGATCAGGATGCTTTAGGATGGAGGCAGAGATGAAAAGGTCCTTCAGGGTAGTAAAAGCCGCTTGGGCCTCTGGGGACCACTGGAACCGGGTACCTTGCTTAGTCAGACTTGTGATGGGAGCAATTATGGAGGAGAAGCCTTTGATAAATTTTCGGTAAAAATTTGCAAATCCTACGAAGCGCTGGACTGATTTTTTATCGGTGGGAGCGGGCCAGTATTTAATGGCAGTGACCTTCTGGGGGTCCATCTTGACACCGTCTATTGAAATTATTAGACCCAAGAACTGAATGCTCACCCGTTCGAACTCACATTTCTCAGCTTTGGCATAAAGACTATGGGCCATATTCAGGTAGATGGGAGCATCTTTGCTCCAGAGTAACACTTCTCATTTACGTTACTCTGCCGAAATTTTAGCAGCAAGTGCTGTCATTCACGAAGCACTTGCTCCTAAAGTTGCGGCAGCGTAACGAAAATGAGCCGGCGGAATTCAAATTGGGCGGGTACGGGGCGTGTAGTATTTAAACTAAGCGCGATCCCGCCGCGAACGTACTGCGCATGCGTCGAGTGTCAAAGCATCCCCGTGCGCATGCTCCAAATTCTGTGAATGAACGTCAATGACGTCACATTCCCATTCATGATCTTTTTACGCAAGCGACGTGATTTTTTTTTTCCCGACGCGATGACGACGCCTATACCTAACATAGGATACTCCAACCCCATGTAGGTATATCTTCGCTTGTGAATTGCCGATTTACGCTCATTAACATATTTTTTGAGCGGAAATTGGCGGGAACGCCCCCGGCGCCATTTTTAAGTTGAAGTAACGATGCGATGGCGAAACTCAGTTACGCTGATCGCATCGGAGCTTCAACCCGGCGTTTCTTGTTTTCTGGTTACAGAAAACAAAAACGCCGGCTCAAAGTGACAGTTAGGCTGGCGGATCACTGGATCCGCCAGCCTAACTGTTCCTGAATCTGGCCCTATGTTGACGGAGCCGAGCTAGGACCTTTTGGACGTGTTTCCGATGGTCTGGCAGGGAGGAAGAGAAAATCAGAATGTCATCTAGGTAGACAATGACGAATAAATCGAGATAGTCTCTGAAAATGTCGTTTACGAAATGTTGAAATGTGGCTGGGGCATTGCAGAGACCGAAGGGCATAACCAGATATTCAAAATGCCCAAAACGGGTGCGGAACGCGGTCTTCCATTCGTCACCATCTCTGATGCGAACAAGGTTATAGGCCCCACGGAGGTCAAGCTTAGTAAAGATGGTGGCTGTTCCGAGTCTCTGGAATAGTTCAGGAACAAGGGGAAGAGGATACCTATTCTTAATCGTGATTTTGTTTAAATCCCTGTAGTCTACGCAGGGGCGTAGAGAATGGTCCTTCTTTTCCACAAAGAATATGCCAGCCCCTGCGGGGGATGTGGAAGGGCGTATAAACCCCTTCTCGAGATTCTCGTCGATGTAAGACTTGAGAGTGCCCAACTCTAACTCGGTCAGAGGGAATATTCTTCCAAACGGGATTTCTGCTCCTGGCAAAAGTTCAATGGGGCAGTCATAGGACCTGTGTGGGGGTAAAGTCTCTGCTCCTCTTTTACTAAACACATCTAAAAAACTGTGATAGGCTTCTGGGACTAGCTGACGGTTCTCCACTTCAGATTCTAAGCACAGCAAGGAGGGAGGAGAGATGGCAGGCTTCTGGAGACAATGTTGGCGGCAATAGGAGGAAGAAAAATGGATCGTTCCAGATTCCCAGTCAATATGGGGATTATGGGCTTTCAGCCATGGCATACCCAGAATAACAGGGAACATTGGGGACTCAATTATGTCCAGGCAGAGTAATTCCCGGTGGTCTTGGGAGGTGAGTGCGCACAAGGGGATTGTCTCTTGGGTGACAGGACCGGATCTGATGGCCGATCCGTCAGCCAAGTGGACGGCAAGTTCTTGGCACCTTGGTCGTAGAGGGACTCCATGTCGGGCGGCAAAGGAGGCGTCCATAAAGGCGCTGCAGGCACTAGAGTCAATAATTGCGGGGACCCAAACGTTCCTTCCTGGGAGCTGCAGAGAGATTGAGACAGCCAGGTGAGTGTCATTGTTACGTAAAGCAGAGAAAAGAGCAGGTGGGAGGATTGAACACTTACGGAACTTGGCGGGGCAAGTGTTTACATAGTGCCCGGATCCTCCACAGTACAGGCAGAGATTATTGAGTCGGCGCCTTTGGCGCTCTTCCGGGGTCAGGGAAGTAGGCCTAGTTGCATTGGCTCTGGGGTGTCGGTGGAGGCTGGTACAGGACTTGGAGGAGGCAGGTGCGGTGAGCCTGGTACACGTGGCATCATCCATATGGGACGTGTAGGACCGGAAGTGTGTTCAGCGTGCCGCTCCCTCAACCGTCTGTCAATCTGAACGGAGAGAAGGATGAGGGCTTCGAGCATTGCAGGGATGCCCACTCGGGCCAGTTCGTCCTTTAGCGACTCTGAAAGGCCCATGCCAAATTGATGGCGCAGGGCAGCGTCGTTCCACTGGGTGTCGGAACTCCACTGTCTAAATTCGGCCACATAGTCCTCTACTGCCCTGCGTCCCTGTTGTAATGCACATAAAGCTGATTCAGCAGTTGCTGCTAATTGGGTGTCCTCATAGATAAGGTCCATGGCTTGAAAGAAAGTGCTGAGAAGGTTAAGGCTTTCTTCCTTGCGCTCCAGGAGACGGTGTGCCCAAGTCTGAGGTTCGCCGGATAACAGAGAAATAACAAAGCCCACCTTTGTGGATTCAAGTGAAAAAGTCCTGGGTTGCAGAGCGAAGAAGAGTTCGCAGGCGTTGCGGAAAGCTCTGTATTTGCTGTGATCACCAGAAAATCTCTCCGGGATGGGGACTCTAGGTTCCGGTGGCAGCATCACTACAGAGGGGGTGGCCGAGGTTCCAGATGCTGCGGGTGCTGCGGCGGCCAGGGTTTGAACACGTCCCTCCAGGCGGGTATATCCCTCTTGTAAGTTTCTTACAGCCGCGGTGAGGCCATCTAGATGGCGGCATAAGTCCTCCATGGGAGACGCTCCATGCGTGGGCTCGGACATGGCTGACCAGTACTGTCACGTACCTGGTTATGGAGCCCAATTGCAGGGAGCAGCCTCTCGTGAGCCTCTGACTCGGTTGCCCCTGGTAGAGCAGACAGGGGGTACGGAGTCTAAAGGGGCACAAGCGCCTGATGGTTAGCTGGTGGCAGACCGGAAGCGGGAGCAGACAGGTGCTGGCGAGGTCCTGGCAGGGAACCAATGAATACAGGCACGATGCAGTAACGCTTGCTGTAGCGGAACCAAGGGATTGGCGAACACTGGATCAGGCAGGGTATCAGGAAACCGGAACAGATCCGAAGGTTTAATCAGGTCCAGGCCGGGTCGGTAAGTCAGGCAGGCAGACAACAGAGCAAGGGGTTAAGCGGAATCGGTGGTCAGATCAAGCCGGGGTCGGAGGCGGGCTGCAGGCAGAGGTAGGTCACAGGAAGCCGGGTCAGGTACACAGTAGTTAGGCAGGTAGCGGATTCAGGTTAATTCAGGAGACGCTGTCGACTGGTCAGCAAGAAGCAGTGGGAACAGACAGCTTAAATAGCGTTCCTTGGCACCGAAATGACGTCAGCGCGCGCGCGCTCCCGCCGTGCGTGCCGCGTGCACGCGCGCGCACACGCACGCGCGCGCACACGCGCATGCGCCGAGACTGGTTTCTCCTGACGTTGCCAGTACTGGTGGGATTGCTGGATCTTCTATCGTGACAGGAGGAGAGCCGCCAGTCAAGGGGTACTGTCACTATCACCATTAATCTCTAGGGGGAGTTCAAATGTTTCATCAGAAGTTTTTTCACATATAAGAAGGTTAGCGCGTTACCGTTTTTCATTTTTTATTCACTGTTACCATATGTGGGAACACATGTAGGTGTTAGCAGCAAAACCCACAAATATTTATATAGTTCAGTTTTTTTTTTACTATACGTACACATAGTAGTGCAGGGGATCATACATACACTATATTAGCAAAAGTATTGGGACGCCTGCCTTTACATGCACATGAACTTTAATGGCATCCCAGTCTTAGTCTGTAGGGTTTAATATTGAGTTGGCCCACCCTTTGCAGCTATAACAGCTTCAACTCTTCTGGGAAGGCTGTCCACAAGGTTTAGAAGTGTGTCTATGGGAATGTTTGGCCATTCTTTCTTTCTTCATTTATGCAGTCAGGCACTGATGTTGGACGAGAAGGCCTGACTTGCAGGCTCCGCTCTAATTCATCCCAAAGGTGTTGAGGTCAGGACTCTGTGTAGGCCAGTCAAGTTCCTCCACCCCAAACTCGCTCATCCATGTCTTTATGAACCTTGATTTGTGCACTGGTCCAAATCATTTGATGGAGGGGGGATTATGGTGTGGGGTGGTTTTTCAGGGGTTGGACTTGTCCCCTTAGTTCCAGTGAAGGGAACTCTTAAGGCATCAGCATAGCAAGACATTTTGGACAATTTCATGCTCCCAACTTTGTGGAACCAGTTTGGGGATGGCCCCTTCCTGTTCCAACATGACTGCACACCAGTGCACAAAGTAAGGTCTATAAAGACATGGATGAGCGAGTTTGGTGTAGAGTAACTTGACTGGCATGCACAGAGTCCTGACCTCAACTTGATAGAACTACTTTGGGATGAATTAGAGCGGAGACTGCAAGCCAGGCCTTCTCATCCAACATCAGTGCCTGACCTCACAAATGTGCTTCTGGAAGAATAGTCAAACATTCCCATAGACACCCTCCTAAACCTTGTGGACAGTCTTCCCAAATAAGTTGAAGCTGTTATAGCTGCAAAGGGTGGGATGCCATAAAAGTTCATGTGCGTGTAAAGGCAGGTGTCAGAATACTTTTGGTAAATATAGTGCATAAGTATTATCAGTTGGGTACCAGCACCATACCATACCGAGCAGTCTCTGGGTGAACACGTGTCACTTCCCTAGGGTTGAGGGCTAGGGTTAAATGTTAGGGCTAGGGTTAGGGTTAAGGGCTACTGTTAGGATTACATGTTTGAGTTAGGGTTAGAGTTAGGGTTGGGTCTAGGGTCAGAGTTAGGGTTAGAGTTAGATTTAGGGTTAGAGTTAGGGTTAGAGTTAAGGTTAGGGCTAGGGTTAAAGATAGGGTTAGAGTTAGGGTTAAGGTTAGAGTTGGGGTTAGGGTTAGAGTTGGGGTTAGAGTTGGGGTTAGAGTTGGGGTGGGGTTAGAGTTAGGGTTAG
Organism: Rana kukunoris; assembly: GCA_029574335.1. Taxonomy (NCBI): domain Eukaryota; kingdom Metazoa; phylum Chordata; class Amphibia; order Anura; family Ranidae; genus Rana; species Rana kukunoris. The sequence continues at coordinate 506,462,725 of CM056051.1, read as the reverse complement.
AGTTGGGGTTAGGGTTGGGTTTAGAGTTGGGGTTAGAGTAAGGGTTAGGGTTAGAGTTAGGTTTAGAGATAGGGTTAGAGTTAGGGCTAGGGTTAGTTAGGGTTAGGGTTAGAGATAGAATTAGGGTTAGAGTTAGAGATAGGGTTAGGGTTAGAGATAGGTTTAGAGATAGGGTTAGGGTTAGAGTTAGGTTTAGAGATAGGGTTAGAGTTAGGGTTATAGTTGGGGTTAGGGTTAGAGTAAGGATTAGAGTTAGGGTTAGAGTTAGGGTCAGAGATAGAGTTAGGGTTAGAGTTAGTGTTAGGGTTAGAGTTAGGGTTGGTATTAAATGTTGGGGTTAGGGTTAGTGTAACAGTAACAATTACCCCTAACCTGAGTGATTACCGGTAACCCTAACATTTTACCCTAACCCTTAACATTTAACCCTAACCCTAGCCCTTAACTCAAATTCTAGCCCTTAACTCAAATTCTAGCCCCTAACTCTAGCCCTGAACCATAACCCTAGCCCTTAACCCTAACTCTAACATGCGACTTTGGACACATAAAGGTTCCTTCACAACTTTGATGCTACTTGAGTGCCACAGAGTGTAAAGTTGCATCAAAGTCACATCAAAGTCACACTACATGAAAATACTCTCCTATTTGCCCAAAAAGTGCATTAAAAATGCATCACTTGGATTTTTGGTGTGGGTCCATTGAAGTCTATTACACCCAAAACGTAATCTGCTGCGAAAAAAAAAAAGTCCCAGACCCTTTCCAAAAAACACATCGTCTGAAAATGCACAGATGTGAACTGAATCCTTAGAACACCATGTTGAATGCACTGTACTGTGTTTCTGCAAAGTGCACTAAAAAGCGCATAGGTGTGAACCAAGGGTTAGATTTCATTTACACTTGTGGTTGGAGGGTTGTAAAAACACACGGTTGAGCCACATTTTGACTCCCTCTATTCCCCCCTGCGCCCCAACTGCTCCCATTTTTACTAAGCTCCCATTGCCCCCTGCAGAGGAAGGTGTAAATATACTACAGCTGCAATACTTTGCATTGTGGCGCAGCAAAAATGACCCGTTCTGTCGTGTTTTGTGGACAGTACCGCCCGCCAAACACAACCCATTCAACTGAAAGCGCCCCGCATCTGCATGCAATGGTTTAAGGGGTTAATACAGGCGGTGAGGAGGTGGCATAATATAAGTCAAATGCCCTCTGAAGAGCGATCCAAAATAATAAGCCGTTTTTGCTAAAATCAACCCAGCAGTTGTATCTGAGACGGTTTTAGAAAGAGTTAAACTGTTTTTTGGAGCAGCAGAAAGACAGTTCTTATACACAATGCCTCTGTTACGGTCACTGCAACCATCATCCGTTATCGCCCAACAGGGAGTTCACCGCCCCCCACCACCCCACAACCCCAGCTTCATGCTTCTGCCCACTTCTCATTTCTATTTCTGTCACCAAAATCTAGCAGAGCGATGAGCCGTCTAACCACAAGAGAGGATCAGAACTTTCACACATGCTTTCGTGGGCTGTAAACTTAAAGGGGTTGTAAAGGTACACGTTTTTTTACCTTAATGCATCCTATGCATTAAGGTAAAAAAACATCTCACAGCACCGCCCCCCCCCGAGCCCCCGTTGTACTTACCTGACCGTTCGAATCTCCCGGGCGCGTCCACGTCGTCCTCTTCGGTTCCCAGCCTGGCTGTTGATTGGCTAGGCTGGGCGGATTGAAGCAGCGCAGCCATGGGTTGGGCTGCTGTCAATCAGAGCGGATGACGCGGCGCACCGGGGGCGGAGCCGAGTGATACAGTCGGCGGGAGCGCGCTCGCAAAAGCTTTCCTCCATGCGAGCGCCCTCGCATGAAGAGGGAAAGCTTTTGCGAGGAGGAGCCCAGACAGCTGCCGAGGGACCCCAGAAGACAGCTTTCCGGGCCACTCTGTGCATATATATTTTTTCTGTTTTATTTAATTGCATGAGGTTATTATTGTTCTGACTGTAGTATGCTGACATCTAGTGCCAGTTTTGGGCCACTACAGCGGAAACAACGGACAGTGCTCAGAGGTGGGTAGGGGGCAGAGACAAGGGACGATGCTTGCAGGTGGGTAAGGAGTGGAGACGAGGGCAATGCTTTGAGTTAGGAAGGGGCGGAGACAAGGAACTGTGCTAATGAGGTGGGTAGGGGATGGAGACAAAGGAAGATACGTTAAGGTGGGTAAGGGGTAGAGACAAGGAACAGTGCTTGGAGGTGGGTAGAGGGTGGAGACAAGGGACAGTGCTCAAATGTGGGTAGGAGCAGAGACCAGGTACAGTGCTCTGAGTTGGGTAGTGGGCAGAGACAAGGGACGATGTTCGGAGGTGGGTAAGGGTCGAGACAAGGGACAATGCTCTGAGTTGGGTAGGGGGTGCAGACAAGGAACTGTGCTCTTGATGTGGGTAGGGGACAGAGACAAAGGAAGATGCGTGGAGGTGGGTAAGGGGCATATACAAGGGACAGTGCTCGGAGGTAGGTAGGGGGCAGAGACAAAGGACGATGCTTGGAGGTGGGTAAGGGGCGGAGACAAGGGACAGTTCTCAGAGGGGGTAGGGGTGGAGACAAGAGACAGTGCTCAGAGGTGGGTAGGCGTGGAGACAAGGGACAGTGCTCTGAGTTGGGTAGGGGCAGAAACGAGGAACTGTTCTCAGGAGGTGGGTAGGGGTGGAGACAAATGAAGATGTGTGGAGGTGGATAAGGGGCAGAGACAAGGGACTGTGCTCTGAGTTGGGTAGGGGTGAAGACAAGAGACAGTGCTCAGAGGTGGGTAGGGGTGGAGACAAGGGACTGTTCTCAGAGGTGGGTAGGGGTGAAGACAAGGGACAGTGCTCAGGGGTGGGTAGGGGTGGAAACAAGGGACTATGCTCATAGGTGGGTAGGGGGTGGAGACAAGAGACAGTGCTCAGAGGTGGATAGGGGTGGAGACAAGGGACAGTGCTCTGTGTTGAGTAGTGGGCAGACACAAGGAACGATGCTTGGAGGTGGTTAAGGGGCAGAGACAAGGGGCAGTGGTCATAGGTGGGTAGGGAGTGGAGACAAGGGACAGTACTCAAAGGTGGGTAGGGGGCAGAGACAAGGTACGGTGCTCGGAGGTGGGTAGGGAGCGGAGACAAGAGGTGACTTGGGGAAGGATGGAGTACCTGCACCTATTCTCTGCCTGTAACACTGTATTTTGTATCACCCCAACAGGTAACATCGACGAATGTAGTCTGTGCTGCCTCCTACAAGGGACCAGTGAAGACCTGAACTGCACATGGACAAATGACAGCAGCGTACAGCTCAATGTATACCTACAAAGAATCTCGTAAGTTTACCAGACATCCCAACCCTCCAATTCAGACCCGATCTCTGGTTCTCCAACACCACGCTTCTAGGTGAACTATATACAGGGCCATTTGTACAGCATGCAATACTTTTGCCATTGATTTCTGAATGGAAGTGTCAGCTCTCATTATAACCACCTCATCATTCTCAGTATTGTAATGAGAAACATTGCAGGGTCTGCATCCCTTTAGAAGTAGAAGAGCCTGAGGGTCATCATACGCATTGCAATCTGACCATACAATTATACAATCAACTTCAGAGTTACTAATACTATGTAAGATGTAAAAATGCAAGATATAAAAAGTGGTTTGGTGGTCTCACGCTTATTTTCCATCATTCTCTCTCTTTCATGCTTTGACACTTCAGAGGAAATACTAAAAAGTGCAACCAATCAGCTTCTAGCATTCAATTTCTTTCTTAGAAAATATTTGACTACGCTCCAGTTAGGACAAAGTTTGTCTCAGATTTTAATGAATTTCCCCTCCCTTTTTTTTTTTTGCCCTCTGACCTTGTGTCTCTGGTTCCCACTCTCACACTTTATGGCATTTTTTATAAAGCAGAAAATATGCCACCTCTAGTCCCTGCCCCCTACCCTCTGTTAACAATCACAGCAGATCACATGACAATTGTATACAATAGATGGCTTCCATTCATGCCATTCATTGTATACTACTGTGCTGCTCGCTGTGATTGGTCACAGTAATCACATGGTACAGACAGGGCCAATCACAGCCCATCTGTACTATGTGATTAACTGTGGCCAATCACAGCAAATCAAAACAATACACACTGAATGAATCAATTTCATTCAGAAAAAATGGTTGCTTATAACAGTGAATATAACTTATAAGTGCTAATAATGTGTAAAAAATCCTGATCACTTCCCCGGACTATTATTATGGTAACACAGTATTGCAAAAAAAAAAAGCCTAAAACAAAAAAAAATATATATATTTTTACATACTGTCGCCAGTCAGTGTCCCTGAGTATCACTACACTAGTTATATGATGACGCTGTACTGCACTGTGACATGTAAAAGAAAAAAAATATATATATTATTTCTTCATTTTTTTTTAAATTGTGACAATTAAAACAAATTCCAAAAACTCACCATGCCTTTTTTTTAAATACCTAGAACTGTCTACTTTTCACAAAAAAAGGGGGTCCTTTGGGGGTATTTGTACTATTCTGGCTTTTTTGGACCCCAAGAAATTAGATAGGTCGTCATCAGTACATCAGGATTGATACATTTTCATATATATTCCATAGTTTATGGACTTTATAACTTTCACAAAGACTAAATAATATGATTTGCGTTATTTTTACCAAAGACATGTAGCAGAATACATTTGGCCTGAATTCATGAAGAAATATTATTTATTTGCAAAAATTTATAACAGAGACGGAAAAAAAAAATTCAAACTTTTTTGACTTTTTAAATTTATTAACCACTTGAGGACCCCTATGTCGACAGAATGGCACGGCCTGTACGTCGCCTTTAAGATCCCAGCCATGGGTAGCGTACGCACAGCCGGTGGCATGCTAGCAACCTAGTCCTGAGCTCTGTGATCGTGCCTCTGGGACCCGTGGACCCGATCGATGTCACAGGAGATGGAGAACGGGGAGAGGTGAGTGTAAACAAACCTTCCCCGTTGTTCTCTGTGGCTTGTCACTGATCGTCTGTTCCCTGTCATAAGGAACGACGATCAGTGATGTCACACGCACAGCCACGCCCCCTACAGAAAAAAACACACTTAACCCCTTTAGCGCCCCCTAGTGGTTAACCCCTTTACTGCCATTGTCATTTTTACAGTAATCAGTGCATTTTTATAGCACTTTTCGCTGTAAAAATCACAATGGTCCCAAAAATGTGTCAAAAGTGTCCAATGTGTCCGCCATAATGTTGCAGTCATGAAAAAAATCAATGATCGCCGCTATTACTAGAAAGAAAGAAATATTAATAAAAATGCTATAAAACTATCCCCTATTTTGTAAACGCTATAACTTTTGCGCAAACCTATCAATATACGCTTATTGCATTTTTTTTTTACCAAAAATATGTAGAAGAATATGTATCGGCCTAAACTGTGGGAAAAACATTTTTTTTGGGGATATTTATTATAGCAAAAAGTAAAAAAAATATAGATTTTTTTTCAAAATTGTTGCTTTTTTTTGTTTATAGCGCAAAAAATAAAAACCGCAGAGGTGATCAAATACCACCAAAAGAAAGCTCTATTTTGTTTGGGAGCCACGCCGCTTGACCGCGCAATTTTCAGTTAAAGCGACGCAATGTCGAATCGCAAAAAGTGGCCTAGTCTTTGACCAGCAAAATGGTCCAGGGCTTAAGTGGTTAAAAAAATATAATACTCAGCTCCATCTAGTGGTCATGATGTGGTATTCCCCTGATTCTTAAAAATAAAGAACATCCAACCTGGTGAGCAAATAGCCAATAACTATTAATTTTGCCTTTTCACATAAAAATGAATGTACATGCAGTTTCGCGGGACGAATATTTCTGCTAATTTTCTATAAATGCACCCCATTGTGTCTCTCTCTTTCTTTTATGCTCTCAGGCGGCGTACACACGACCGAGGTTCTCGCTGGAAACCAGCGAGAACCTCGCTGGAAGCTGCATTCCAGCGAGGACCTCGGCCGTGTGTACGCTCTCGGCGAGCATCCCGTCGAGCAGAAATAGAGAGCACGCTCTCTATTTGCTCGACGGCCCGCCTGGATGAATGGCTGGTTGCCATTCCCGACGGGCGGGTCGCCGATTTCGACTGCCGTGTGTACACGGCCATACGCATCATACCTCTTTTCCTCCTTGTTTCTACCCCCCCTATCCATCTCCTTTTTGTCTCCTTCCTCTATCTTCTGCCTAATGTCATGTTTTGTCTCTCTTCAGTCCTCATGATCCTCCCCAACATTACACCATACCGCCTGGTCAGAACTGGCTGCTGATTCGCCGGGAAAACCTAACTGCCCATCACAAGTATCAGCTCAGCGTACATGGAGAAACCTGGATGGAGACCCTGAACCTCACCTACTGCCATGGATGTGAGAATGGTATGGGCCGCATGATATTGTATGCAAAGAGAACCAGCTTTTGTTTCATGGATACATTCTCCACCTGGGAAGGAGGAGTCTGGGGGTTGGTGGGCATTTTCCCCCTAAACCAGTACTATTGCCATATTTTGGGCTGGTGGCCACGAATGAAGATACTTCACTATTCAAACACTGATAAGTACAGGACCTGCCATCAGTAACACATGCTGAGCATTATAAAGCTAACCTGTTCATACATGGAATCATAGGGCTGGATTCAGAACGTAGTTACGTCGGCGTAACTACTGAGAATAGCCGGCGTATCTTTTTTCTGTATTCAGAAAACAAGATACGCCAGAATTCAGCTAAGATACGAGCGGCGTAAGTCTGTTAAGCCGTCGTATCTTCGTTGCATATTTACGCCGGCCGCTAGGTGGCGCTTCCGTCGAGTTACGCGTCGAATATGTAAATGAGCTAGATACGCCGTTTCACTAACGTACTTGCGGGCGGGCGCCGTATTTTACGTCGTTTGCGTAAGCGTTAGTCCGGCGTAAAGTTACCCCTGCTATATGAGGCGCAGCCAATGTTAAGTATGGACGTCGGGACAGCGTCGAATTGTACGTCGTTTGCATAAATCGTTCGGGAATGGGGATGGGCGTAAGTTACGTTCACGTTGTTTTCATTGACTACTTGAGACGTGATTTTGCGCATGCGCACAGGGATAAGTCCACGGACAGCGCATGCCGTTCAGAAAAAACGTAAATTACGCGGGGTCATGATTCATTTACATGGATCACGCCCCCTACCTGCCTATTTTGAATTAGGCGCCCTTACGCCGGCCAATTTACGCTACGCCGCCGCAACTTATGGAGCAAGTGCTTTCTGAATAAGGCACTTGCCTGTAAAAGTTGTGGAGGCGTAGCGTAAATAGCATGTGCTATGCCGCCGGAAAGATACACGGATGTATCTGAATCCGGCCCATAGTGTCTAGCTCAGGCAAGTTCCCTAACACCAAATTCCTTGAAATGCAAAGAGCTGCAAAATAAGCTGATGCTGGAAGGCGGTGGGGCACACTCCTGCTGGTTGCTGGGTTTAGTTGGGCAAGTTTTGTTTTTGGCTCTCCTGTAATCAGCAGAGCAAGGTGTGTGATTGCTTTGGACTGCTCTTCGTTCTGCTGGCTGCATGTTTGACTGCTTCCCATTGTTTTATGGAGATTTCCAGAACATAGTGGGTGGGAGAGTCACATAGGCTACCTGAATATTACTGCAGCTTCAACCAATCCCTGGATAGGTGTGTCCAGATGGTGGTTGGGGATGTATAAATAGTCTGGAACCCCAGAGAGCGGTGATCTTTTTCAGTAGGAGAGGTTCCTAGTCAGGATGGGGGCTGCCTGCCCTCTTTGGCCAACCTGCTCATGAATAGACCTGCCCACCAGGACCCCAGCCATGCTTATCTAAGGTGGGGGAATCTGCCTACCAGCACTTGGGGAACCAAAAGAGGGGTGCCACAAAGGCTCTCATCTGTAGGTGCTACAGAGGAGTCTACCTGCTTGAGTCTGAGGGAGACACCCAAACCCAGGGGACACCATGAGTACTGAACTCAGGGAGAAGCCATCTCATTGACCGTGCAGTTACCATCCCCTGCTATATTCAGTTTAGGCTTGCCTGGCCTGGGACATTGCCAATGGTGTACCAGTGCTGCCCACTTTATGTCCTTTATGTTTGTAGCATACTATGTTTGGAGTTTACTATGCTTCAGTTTGTGACTGAGCACTCTGAGGCTTCCTGCTCATTTACAAACCAAAACATAGTAAACACAGCTTACTATGCTTCAGTGATGAATAGACACAGAAGTGATTGGTACCCACTGGTCATTGTGTTCATTCAGGAAAGGAAGGGGCCAGTAAATGACACATTTACCACCCACTCTCCATCCTGAAACATTTCCCTGTGTGCCCATAGCAGTTTCCAGCGGGAGAGGAAAGAAAGGAGAGAAGCCAGCACTGTGGGGGAAAGTGGTACAGGGCCCTGGATAGCAGATGGAAGGGGCACATGTGCTAGGGCCAATACCCCTGAGGTGCATCAGGAGGGAGAAAGATGAGGTGAAGCTGGCAGTGTTGCAGGGGGAGGCAGAAGAGGAGTGGTGTCTGCAAAAAAGGCACTACATCTGGCCCTCCTTGCCAGCAGATGCCTGGGCCCTCATTTTCAACCAATGGGGCCCGGGCCCAGTATATGAGGGCTGGCTGTACTGCCTTATCAGCACAGTGGTCTAGTGGTTAGCACTCACGTCTTGCAGCATTGGGGTCCTAGATTTGAATTGAATCTCATCCAGAACACAATCTGCATGGAGTTTGCATGGGTTTCCTACCATACTCCAAAGACATGCAGGTAGGTTAATTGGCTCTGCACTTGTGTTATCACATTGTACATGCTGGTCCAAAGCTGAACAACTAGGAAATAAATCTAAAGAAGAAGGCTTTCAAGCATATCAGACATCCCCAAAGAGCCGGCCCATAGAGTCACTAAACGTTGGATATGACTGAATGGACCTATACATACAGTACATAGCTGACTATAGGAAAATTCCTGCCCAATAAAACAACTTATTTCCAACATACCTTTTACATTTTTTATTCTTTTAAAAATGTAATTTATTATGATTTTGTACCAACCTTTTAACATTCCCTCTTTATTTGTCAGTGTTCATTGGGGCTCCAATCCTCAATTTATCTACCTATGAAGAAGACAACACGACGCTGGTTGTGGAAATAACATGGAAAGACATAATGGATTACTCCCACCCCGCAGGGGTAGAATTAAGGTATCGCATCCTGGGAGCCAGTGGCTGGATTACGGTAGGTGTATGTATGGCAAAGCTGAACATTTGTGAGACGGGCAGCTGAACAAATATTGGACCGTGCTTTGTGGTTCCGGTTTGCAACAATGGGCCAGATTCATAAAGAGTTACGACGGCGTATCAGTAGATATGCCGCCGTAACTCAGAATCTGCGCCGTCGTATCTTTAAGAGTACGCTCAAAGTGAGATACGCTTAAATGTTGCTAAGATACGACCGGCGAAAGTCTCCTACGCCGTCGTATGTTAGCTGCCTATTTACGCTGGCCGCTAGGGACGTGTACGCTGATTTACGCCTAGAATATGTAAATCAGTGAGATACGCCTATTCACGAACATATGCCCGGCCGTCGCAGTAAAGATATGCCATTTACGTAAGGCGTTTTCAGGCGTAACGATAAACCACCAAAAAGATGGCACAGCCAATGGTAAGTATGGACGTCGGGACCGCGTCAAATTTTTCATGTTTTACGTCGTTTGCGTAACTCGTCTGTGAATGGGGCTGGCCGTAAATTACGTTCTTGTCGAAACCAATGAGTCTTCTCTGCGTAATTTGGAGCATGCGCACTGGGATAAGTCCATGGACGGCGCATGCGCCGTTAGTAAAAAACGTTATTTACGTGGGGTCACACTTAATTTGAATAAAACACGCCCACAGATACGCTACGCCCGCACAAATATACGCCGCTCTACGTGAATCTAGCCAAATTTGTTGATCTTATTTAGCATCAACTATTTAAAGAGGAGGTCCAGCCTGGGTGATTTTTTTTTTTAAAGTCAGCAACTACAAATACTGTAGCTACTGACTTTTAATATTAGGGCACTTGCTTGTCCAGGGAGCCCGCAATGTTGGCATCCCTGCTGATCTTCAGATCGACTCCTGGCTACTGCCGCCACCATTCCTGGTAAGGGAACGCCGTCAGTGAAGCCTTTCGGCTTCATAGCTGGTTACCTACTGCACTTGCACGAAGCGTGCTGCACTGTCTAGTTGGCCCTGGCGGTGGGGGTGGATGAGGGGGCCCAACTTTCCCTGGAGATCCTTACACGCAAATACGTTACTCGCACATGCATATGTGAATGCTCTTTTGGCTAAATAGGCAAAAAATTCCCACAGACACTCCAAAATCTTCCCAGAAGAGTGGAGGCTTTTTTTGTGGTAAAGGTGGGACCAGTTCCATGCTAATGCCCATGATTGTGGAATGGGATGTCTAACAGGCTCCTATAGAGATGGTCTGATGGCCACAAACCTTGGGCCTTATAGTGTATATAGAGTTTTCGTATAGGAGGGCCCCTGCTTATGAGGTTTTTAATGTATATCATTACAATATGCAGAATATTGTTTTGATTCCAAGCCATCTCTCCTAACAATGTTTAGGTGGACAGAGATGACCTGGAACCCAATTCCTATCAGATGACGGACCCAGAGCCCTACACAGACTATGAATTTCAGATCCGATACATTCCAGATGAGCATCAGAAAAACAGAGGTCTGTGGAGTGAAAGTTCTGTGTTCACCACTCCAGAAGAAGGTAAAGAACTTGGGTTGCCCACTTAAGACCATCCTGGCAGATCAGACCAGTGTGCCTAATGGCATTCTCTCCCTGCAATTTTACAACTTTTTCGGCATATATTTTCTACATAAAGTATTGCACTGTATATACAGCCAGGGAAGCCATCAGGGGGGTACAGGCAGTACACCTGTAAGGGACCCGGGGGTCCCCAGGGCCCCAGATGGCAACCCACTTTTTTATTTATTTTTTTTATAAAAAAAAATATTTTTTAATATATTTTTTATTTTATTTTTTATTAAAGGGACAATTTTTTTTTTTTAGAGGTCCGGATGTCCCCAGGGGCCCGGAGGCCCCCAGGGCCCTGCATGGCAACCCCCCCTTTTTTTTAATATATAAAAAAATATATATTTTTTATTTTATTTTTTATTAAAGGGGCAACAATTTTTTTTAGGGGTTTGGAGGTCCCCAGGGGCCCAGAGATCCCCAGGGCCCCGGATGAAAACCCCCCTTTTTTATCATTTTTTTTTTTTTATATTATTTTATTTATTTATTTTTACTTTTTATCATTTTATATATATATATATATATATATATATATATATATATATATATATATATATATATATATATATATATATATATATAATTAATGGGCTCAGATGTCCCCAGGGCCCCATGTGGCAAACCCTCTTTTTTTAAAAAAAATATATATTTTTTATTTTTGTTTATATTTTTTTTATTTTTTTATTCAAGGGGCCAGAGGTTTATTTTTTTATTTTTATTAAAGGACCCAGAGGTCCCCAGGGCCACATATGGCAATGCCCCCTTTAAAAAATATTCTTTCTTTTTTTCTTTTTATCAAAGGGCCCAGGGCCCTGGATGGCTACACCCTTTTTTATATATATTTTTCTTTATCTCTTCTTTTTTTTGTAAAGGGCCCCCCGCTTCTCAATTTTCACGGCAGCCCCCCCCCCGGTTCTCTGCTCCAGGGGGCCCATGCCTGAAGCTGTGTAAGGGGCCCCATAATTCCTGATGGCAGCCTTGTATACAGCCACTGAGATTTCATTCAGAAAATGTGCTTTGTACCTTGAAAACTATTTATATTGATGTGATGCCTTTGTTAGACACCTCAAGTTCATTAATTTGTGTTTTAAGGGTGTTAAAATGCAATTAGATAGGTATAAAAATATAGGGCCAGATTCACAGAGCCCTTACTCCTGTCTAACTAGTGTAAGGCGGCGTACACACGAGGGGATATGTCCGCTGAAAACGGTCCGATGGACCGTTTCAGCAGACATCTCCGCTCGTGTGTATGGGCTAGCGGACAGATTTCTCCACCCGACAGATTTCAAAGCAAGCTTTGAAATCTATCCGGTGGGAATCTGTCCGCCCGACATGTCTGCTGGTTAGTACACTTACCAGCAGACATGTCGGCCCCCACCGCCGCCGCGCCGCTGCCGAATGGATTCGGCGCATGCGCGGAAGTGTTTTACTTCCTGGTGCGGTGACGTGGCGGTGACGCGGCGGCGTCAACGTCACCGCCACGTCACCGCGCCGTCCGGCGGCGGGGAATTTGATCCGATGGTGTGTACACGCCATCGGATCAAACTCCCGATCGGACATATCCGATGGAAATGGTCCGCGGACCGTTTTCATCGGATATGTCCGATCGTGTGTACGCCGCCTTAGACTGGAGTAATTTCAAATTACGCACGTTTTCTAGCTAGTCGAAAACCTCAAACCATGAATAGACGGCTGCGGGCTTCAATTCGACTGGATTACGTGTTCGTACGCCTTCAGATCTACGCTGCAATAAAAATTGCGGCCACTGGGTGGACTTCCCGTCGTTTTCCGCGTTGGGGTATGCAAATGAGCTTTTGCCGGCGATCCCCGAAATTACGATCTTCATTCGCAATCTCTTACGGCACCTTTAGTCATTTTTTTTTTGCGTAACACTATACCAGCTTTTTGCTGCTCTAATATTAGACAGCCAATGTTAAGTATGGCTGTCGTTCCCGCGTAGAATTTCTACGTTTTCCGACGTCTTTTATTATTTTTAACGTAAGTCGTCCGGGAATAGGAATGTTCGTAAACGACGCTACTCAAACAACGAATGACGTAACGACGTGATTTCGCGCAATGCACGGCGGGAAATTTCTGAACGGAGCATGCGCAGTTCGATCGCCGCGGGGACGCGCTTAATTTAAATGCTTCACGCCCCCTAATCGCGTATTTCGATTACGCGGCGAGAAATAGACTACGCCGCCGTAGCGTACGGGCAAAAATCTACCAGAATTTGGTGTAGAGCCTGGTAAAATACGGCAGCGTAGAGTATTTCAATTACGCAGCGCAATATTAAGTGTATCTGAATCTGGCCCCATGTGTCAGCACACTGTAGATACACTGAATTTCTCTTGTCTGTACCCACAATTAGAAAATCGGAGCATCACGATGTGTTTAGGGGTACACATGGTACAGGGGCTGTTGCTATTAAATAACATTTCTAATCATATGAAGTTAAAGCGGATCTCCACCCTAAAGTGAAGATCCGCTGATCAGAACCCTCCCCCCCTCCGGTGTCACAATTGACACCTTTCAGGGGGGAGGGGGGGTGCAGATACCTGTCTAAAGACAGGTATTTGCACCCACTTCCGGCCCGCAGTCTCGGGCAAAAGTCTGTTTTTTTTGCGACATCCCGTCGCCCCCCCGTTGTGTGTTGGGAACTCTCGGCTCCCAGCACACAGCGGGAGCCAATCGGCGGGCGCAGCGCGACTCGCGCATGCGCCGTAGGGAACCGGGCAGTGAAGCCGGAGTGCTTCACTTCCTGGTTCCCTCACCGTGGATGGAGGGGGGAACAGCAGAGAGACGAGCGAACGCTCATCCTCTGCTGCGGACGCCGCTGGACTCCAGGACAGGTAAGTGTCCTAATATTAAAAGTCAGGAGCTGCAGTATACTTTTTTAATGGGACATCCGCTTTAATAACAAGAGTTCCCCTTTACATCTGAACTTGCAGAGTTCCCTTTCACTGTAAGGGGTGACTCTGCAGATTCTAATGTAAGGAAGAATTCTGGGGACTCTAACATAAGGGAATGCTCTGGGAACCCTGATTTAAGGGGGAACACTGAGAACTCTGATGTACAGAGAGGACTCTGATGTAAGGGGAAACACTGTGGACTCTGGTGTAAAGGGGAACTCTGATGTAAGGGGTGCTCTGAGAACCCTGATTTGCCTTATTGTGCTTACTCAGAGGCAGGAGAGAGAAGGGGTGGGGGAAGAGGTGCAGATTGAGCCCTCTCTCCTCTTCTGTCTGTGTGTGTGTTTGGGGGGGGGGGGGGGGGGGCTTAGACAACTGCAGCCAGAAACCCTGCTGGGAAGCCATAGTCCGGTCTAAATAATGTGTCCGGGTGAATCTAGCTGTTAGTACACCTTGTATGCTCCTCTCATTACCCCATCTCTTGTTCTTCTGGATCACTATTCTTTGCATTCAATATTCGATTATTTTTTATTTTACAACACATCTCTTGTGTTCCACACTCTATCATATTACCTCTTTCCTGCCCTTCTCCACATCTTAATTTCTTGTGTTCTACAACCTATGCCATTACCCTTTCTCCTGTCCTCCTCCCTAATCTCCATTTCTTGTGTCCTACACATGTTCCCATTACCCGTTCTCCTGTGCTCCTCATTATCCCCATTTCTTAAATGTTTTTACTCTATCCTGTTACCCTCTGTATGGTCTTTCTCCCAAATTTCTATTTCTTGTGTCTTCTACTCTATGGGCCAGATTCAGGTAGATGAGAGTATCTTTCCTCTGGAGTAACGCTTCTCATTTACGTTACTCTGAAGACCCTTTCAGCGCAAGTCCTGTAATTCACATAGCAGTTGCGCGTAAACTTGCGCCAGAGTAACGATAATGCGCTGGCGTAACCCGACGCAAGTGGAAGTGGGTGTGATCATATGTAAATGATGGGCGGAGCCCAGCGCAAAGGCTTACGTTCAGCGCATCAACCACGGAGCATGCGCAGTGAGTGAGGCTCCACTCGCCCCCTTTGTGCGCATGCTCACAACTTCCGTCGGCACCACTGCACGGGAAACGTCAGCGCAATGCCTTCCGTTGGGCGTGTAAATGCGCCCGTAGAAGCGCCATTCCGGCACTAAAGTATATCCTGCTCCCCCTCCCCGCAGTGATGTTACTTTTGTTCTGAGATGGCTGCTCCCGTTCCCCGCAAACACACAGGAGAAAGCTGAACTTTAATGGCCAGGAGCTGTCAGCCGTCATCTCGGCTATGGAGACCTATGATGTCTTCCTCCATGGCTGTAAAATTTGACAGACAAGCATGGACAGAGGTGTTGTCCTGCAAGTTGGGGTGCTCAGCTAGCTCTTATCGTCGGTAACGCTGCTGTAGCTGCTCTCCTGCTGACCTGTGGCCATCTGGAGTAAAGATAAAGCAGCCTTTTGTAGAAATAACTTTGCGCCGGACGGACGAGATACGCGCGGCGCATGTAGCCAGCGTATGGTGCTAATCCGTTCGTGAATTGGGAAAAATCCCTCATTTGCATATTTGCAGGGGAAATCAATGGGCGCGACTGATGCGCCCAGCGAAAATAAGCGCTGACGATACTCTGGCGTCGGAACGTTCCGCCGGTCGCAAATGACCCGTTATTGGGCGCATCTAGTTTGGTGGGTACGGGCACATAGAAACGACGGCGCATCATCACAGTTACGCGGCGCATATCCAAATACTCCAGCGCAAGTGTTCGTGAATCTGGCCCTATCCTGTTGCCTCCTCCACTGTTCTTCTCCACATTTTAATTGCTTGTGTCCTTTACTCAATTCCATTACCCTTTCTGCTGTCCTCCTCACCAATCCCCATTTATTGTGTCCCTTGGTCTGTTCCATTACCCTGCCCCCCGTTGGGTCCTTCCTTCCCCACCTCTTGTGTCCTCCACACTGTTCCACTCTTTCTTGTCCTCTCCCATCTCCACCTCTTGTGTCCCTCAGTCCATCCCATTAGTCTCTCCGGTACTGACCTTCCATCTCCACCTCTATTGTTCTAAAACTCTATTCTGTCACCCCCACTCCAGTTCTCCTCTCCTATCTCTACTTTTTTGTGTCCTCCAGTCAGTGCTTTAAGTGGGCCAAAAGAGGTACTCTATTAGGCGCCGGTGTCCCCCCCCCGGGGCAGAACGTTTTTTTTAGCGCCCCCCCCCCCCCCGGCGCTAGCGCATGACCACATACGCCCAATCACAGGGCGCCATGCCATCAAACGCAGCCACTGTGTCATGCCATCAAATGCAGCCACTGTACCATCAATTGTCACCACTGTGCCATGCCATCAAACGCAGCCACTGTGTCATGCCAACAAACGCAACCGCTGTGCCATCAATTGTCACCACTGTGCCATGCCAAATGCAACCACTGTGCCATGCCATCAAATGCAGTCACTGTACCATGCCAATTGTCACCAATGTGCCATCAATCGTCACCACTGTGCCACCAATTGTCACCACTGTGCCACCAATTGTCACTGTCCAGACATCTATCCACCTCAGAGCCTGTCATTTTAGTAAGACTGCTGGGACTTGGAGCGGTGACTCCTTTCTCTCTATCGTTTCTGGATTTTGCACATTTTGTCACCAGCTCGGGGGATTCACACTATTTGCTTCTTCAGCCATGAATAAGCACTGATCCAGTGCGAAACGCGTCGGCTGTTCCTTGTTTCTACTGCTGTGACCCTATTTTTGTACATGCTGTCTATTGAATAAAAGACCACCCATCAGGTTTTGGAGTGCGGCTATCCATTTTTCTTTGTCTTCATTTTGCTGGGACTTGTAGTTCTCCATCTTCTCCTGGGGCTCATGGAGATTGGAGAACTACAAGTCCCAGCAGGTTATACATACAATAAGGCTCTGAGGTGGATGGGTGTGGATTGCATGCACCTGAGCCCCAGGAGAAGACGGAGAACTACAAGTCCCAGCAGGTTATAATATAAGGCTCCGAGATGGATGGGTGTCCGGACATCCATCCACCTCGGAGCCTTATATTATAACCTGCTGGGACTTGTAGTTCTCCATCTTCTTCTGGGGCTCAGGTGCATGCAATCCACACCCATCCACCTCAGAGCCTTATTGTATGTATAGCCTGCTGGGACTTGTAGTTCTCCAATCTCCATGAGCCCCAGGAGAAGATGGAGAACTACAAGTCCCAGCAGTCTTACTAAAATGACAGGCTCTGAGGTGGATAGGTGGGGATCAGGCAGTGCACCCCTTTAGATTTACACCAACCCCCCCCCTTCTCTCTCTCCCCTGTGGTACAGGAGAGTGTTTTGCTTACCTTGCTGGAGAAACTTGCTGCCGCCGCGCTGTACACACATGTCCGAACTTCCAGGCCAATCAGCGCAGCACAGAGGTACAGCGCCTCCCACTCCACCGCCCGCCAATCTCCTGCCCCGTTATCTGTTTTTTTTAGCCCTTCTGCCTAGTTGGCTGGTGTTTCCCGCCACTCCCACATCAAGGGGGACAGACAGTTCCACCAGCCAACCAGGCGGAAGGGCTGAAAAAAAACTCATCGCGCGCCGCCGCCGGGTGTACCAAGATGGCCGATAGCTCCAGAGCTAGGCTAAAGCCGCGGCCTTTCCTAAGGCGGCGGCGGTGGCGGCGGCGGTGCATTCTGCGGACGCCAGGATTTTGCCCCCCTGCAATTTTTCGCCCGGTGCAGGAGCCCCCCCCCCGCTACGCCAGTGCGTTCCGGTACGGGAAACCCACGTACTGGGCGCACGGAGAGGTGCTGGTACTCTCCAGGGCAATTTTTGGAAGTGGCGGTACTGAGTACCGTCGCGTTCCGGCCCACTTAAAGCACTGCCTCCAGTCTCTTCATTACCCTTCCTCTGGTTCTCCTCTCCTATCCCCACTACTTGTGTCCTTCAGTCTGTTCCACAAGTCTCTTCTGTACTCTCATTCTCATAGCTCCCAACTGTTCCTGATTTGGAGGGACTGTCCATGATTTGGAGCAATGTCCCTCTGTCCCTCATTCCTCCTCACGTGTCCCTCATTTTGATCTGATCTATATAGTTGTATATAAAATACACTTTTTATCTTTCAAAACGTGTTTTCCAGTGCTAGACCTTTCATCTGATTTCTAAATTGCTGCATTTGTAAATACCAAAAGCCAATATAAAGGAATAGTAGTGTTAAAAATAAGCACTTGTGGGTTTAACCAATCTTGTTTTTTGTACAATTCTCCATTAAGGGGCGTGACAAGGGGTGTGTCCTATGTCTGCATACTTTTGCTGATATGTGTCCCTCATTCCCATCTCAAAAAGTTGGGAGGTATGCCTTCTATCTCTACTTCTTGTGTCCTTAACTCTGTCCTATTACCATCCCTCTCATCCTCCTCTCCACATTTAGTGTGCTAGGCAGAAGGGGAAACCTGCGCTTCACTGGGTGATTAAGGAGTGACCATGCACACCGGCACACATCGTGCGCATGCCTATGGTTCAGGTCTTTTAGATTGTTTTTTATTTTATTTTATTTATTTACAATTTATACATTCTCGTTCTTGTTTTCTGGACACTTTTTCTTACCCTATAGTTCCTGATGGGGCACCAGATGTTTGGAGGCATTTTGACCGGGAAAGCTCTTTGCAGGTGACATGGAAGGTACGACTGCTTGGGAGGTTTGTAGGTCCAGCACAAGAATCAGAGGTAGACCTAGGGGTGAGCAGAAATAATAACGAGTAGGAGGTTTATAACACCTCATGTCATAAAACCAACAATTACAATTTGGCTGATATTAAAGGGGAGTTCGACCCACAATTTCACTTTTTAAATATAAATACCCCTGTAATACACAAGCTTAATGTTTAAAGGTTTATAATCTAGAAATAGACCGTGGCCATCTTAAGTGTGGGCATCATGAAGCCAAACTGTATGACTTCCTGGATTTCAGCTTTGCATATCTCGCACATGCTCAGTGCTGCACAAGCAATGTAATAGGTTTCAGTCAGGTTTGCAAGGACTACTGGGAAACATGATGCCTATCCCAGAAACCCTTGCAAATAGCCTTGTGACTTAAAGGGGTAGTTCACCCAAAAAACTTTTTTTAACATTGATTGAGGCTCGTTTTGTCAAGGGGAATCTGTTTTTTTTTTTTTTTAATCGAAGCAGTACTTACCGTTTTAGAGATACATCGTCTTCGTCGCTTCCGGGTATGGTCTTCTGGTCTGGGCGTCCCTTTTTGATTGACAGGCTTCCGACGGTCGCATACATCGCGTCACAAGTAGCCGAAAGAAGCCGAGCGCCGGTGCGGCTCTATACTGCGCCTGCACACCGTCGTTCGGCTACTTTCGGAAAATCGTGACGCGAGGTATCCGACCGTCGGAAGCCTGTCAATCAAATAGGAACGCCCATTCCCGAAGACCATACCCGGAAGCGACGGAGACGATGCATCTCTAAAACGGTAAGTGCTGCTTCGACTCTAAAAAAAAAACACCCGATTCCCTTTGACAAAACGAGCCTCAATCAATGTTAAAAAAAAGGTTTTTGGGTGAACTACCCCTTAATAGCCTAGGCTAATAAGGAGGAGGAAGTAATGAAGGACTACAAAATAAAGGTATTTACAAGCAACAAAATAAATAAAAATTGTCCATTCTGAACACTATGGCCCAGATTCAGAGAGAATTAGATTCTCGTAGAGTATCAGAAATACACTACGCCGCCGTTTTTTACCTGGCTCTACGTGGAATCCAGGTAGATTTTGTCCAGTAAACGACGGCAGCGTAGTGTATTTCTCCCGTCGCAATCAATCTAGACGAGTAGAGGGCGTGAAGGATTTAAAATAGGCGCGTTCCCGCGGCGATCGAACTGCGCATGCTCCGTTCGCAAATTTCCCGCTGTGCATTGCGCGAAATAATGTCGTTACGTCATTCGTTGTTTGAGTAGCGTCGTTTACGGACATTTCTATTCCCGAACGAGTTACGAAAAAAAAAAAAAAAAACATTTAAATTCGACGCGGGAACGACGGCCATACTTAACATGGGCTACGCACCGTTAGACCAGCAAAAAGCTGGTCTAACAGTACGTAAAAAAAAACAGACGTAAGCGATTGCGAAGACCACTCGTATCTTTGTGGATCGCCGTAAAAACACATTTGCATATCCCGACGCATGAAAACGACGCAAACTCCTCCCAGCGGCCGCAAAAATATTGCAGCGTAGATCCGAAGGCTTACGAAGACGTAAGCCTCTCGGATCGAAGCCCGAAGCCGCCGTATCATGGTTTGAGGATTCAAACTAGTGATACGGCGCGCGAAATTTGAAATTACTCCTGTCTAACACCAGTTAGACAGGCGTAATTGCTTTATGAATCTGGGCCTATGAGATTAGGGCATGCAGCACAGACAAACATAAAAAAATGGGTGGAACTCCACTTTACAAAGAGAGGTGGTGGGGGTAATGGCGCTGTCACTATTAGTTGTTTCCTGGCCAGTAACCGACCCAACTGGGTGATTATAGGCTATAATGGGACAACTAATCCCCAAAGGATACACATACATGCAAATCACCGTGCAGGCAGGGGGGTTTTTGTGGTGGTATTGGATGTGTGTAGATATTGATGGTAATACTTGTGTAACCCACCAGGGGTGTGGTATTATGATAAGCGAGTATAACAGGTTGAGCGCACCGTTTTAGTGGCTAATAAAGAGTACACAAGATATCTATACACAACATCCTAAGTATAATATATAATACAGGTTAAAAATAAAAATAAAAAGTCCATATATTAGAAAACGTGTGACATAGGTGGTACAGTTGCTCCTATGTGGATGGATGGAGGACACTATAGCCAGTGACTTTCGCAGTGGATCCGGTGCACCCCCTTGTGGATCCCCACTCACCAGAAGCACTCACCCCTGCTGGGGTAAAGTGCATAAAAGTAGGTGCGTTCCTCCAAACTGCCGTGGATTCTTTCCTTGAATTCCTCCAATCCTTGGTAGGTCACCTGGACTGTAATGTATGTGCTTGATAGTATGAGGTTCAGTGGATATTTTGATTTCCTCCAAGTCAAAACAAAAAGGCTTCCATAGCGTGATAAGTTTTAAAAAACACACTATTTATTGGCACTGTGCACCAATAATTAGGTACAGATGC
This sequence comes from Rana kukunoris, assembly GCA_029574335.1. NCBI lineage: Eukaryota > Metazoa > Chordata > Amphibia > Anura > Ranidae > Rana > Rana kukunoris. The sequence goes on along the minus strand of CM056051.1, from coordinate 506,441,825 downwards.
AGTATTTACAAAAAATTAATACAATAGAAGATACGGTGAAAAATATAAAAATATAAAAATAAAGATAACATCAAGCTGATACAGGACAACTGCCGCAGCTAATGATGAACAATATCACTGACACAAATGTGCAGACTGTGATATGCAGCCTATGCCCAGATGGATAATGGGCTGTAAAAGTCACTGCACTTAGAGATGTCCAAGTGTTAGTCGCACCAGCATGGGAACGGCGTGCGTTCCAAATGCAGACAGCTGGTTAGGACCGGAAGTGCGTGAAAGTGTGCGTGTGGCCGCTTTACGTACGTTTCGTGAACTCACGTCTTCGGAAGCGGGTACACGCATACCATCGCTTCCTGCCTTTATAGGGAACGTATCCATGGCAATATCCAGACGCTGATAGCGTCATATGTTCTAATGGGTTGACAGATCCGGTGTTCTATCGAATTGGTTTAGTATGGGGGCGTGTGTACGCCTTTGTTACCCATTGGGATCAGCGATATCGGATCACATGCCTCACATGGGGGCGTGTCTGTGAATCCCACTCTCCGATAGGGCGAGTTGCGCTGGTAAGAGATAATATCAGAAACCCGGATGTATATATCAATTGCCATAGCAACGATCCCGACCATGACAGGAAGTGCAAATAATCACAATAATAATTAAAGGAACTATATAATACGGAAGCAGGGTTTATGTACAGATCTCGTTAATAATTGCAGGGAGCCGACACCAAAAAGAGCAAAGTCTGCGGCATGGAGACCAAACACATTATATTATCTAATGTTAACCATTTAGAGCATGTCCGTGACTAAGTTATATACTCCAGCTATATGTGACTTGGTTGTGTGTCTACGGTTATATGTCACAAAAGGGAAGTAGTTATATTCACCAATAATGTGAGAGAGGGGGTGAGTTGGGCAATAGATATAGGGTATTGTGAATAGCATCCTAAATCTTAATATATGCCCTAACATGAAGTGATGCCTCATCTATGATGGGGGCATGTGTAGGGTTGTCCATCACCCTTTTAAGTGAATAAGAAAATAAGGGATACCCATATATCCAGGTAGTAGGTGTGGTATGAAGAGAGTTGAGGAAATATGATATAAGTGCACCTAATGGAAGTAAAATAAATCGTGCTCATAGAATAATGGTGCAACATTTATGATGAGTGAGGATAATAAATGAAAATGATAATAGTGGGGCATATGTTTGTGATACAGTGACATATGTAATTGCAATATGTAATACCATGTGAGTGCTGTGGGCATGGAACCGGCACCAAATAGCAAAGGGTATTTGAATATATATATATGTTGCATAACCTATTGAAAGTAGGTACTGTATTATTAGTAGTACTGGGTTCTATTATAAAAGCTATATATATAGCAGCAGTGTAGACAGAGACTGTGGGTGGGGGGGTCTACCAAGACCTATGTCCTTAGCGGTACATACAGATCAACCAGTGGATTCATCATGTATCGAGCTGGTGATCTGTATACAACCAAGGAATGGTGTATACATATGAGATAAGGACATAAGAATATATATAAAAAAATATATATATAAAAAATATATAAAAAATATATAAAAAAATATATATATAAAAAATATACATATGAATAATATAGGAAATGTGGGAAAGGGGTGAATGAGATTTCCATTGGGAAATTAGGGCAATGTGATTAGTCGAACCCCCATTGTGTGATGCTCCGTGATAAAAAACTTCCAATAAAGTGTAATATGAAAGTGAGACCCAGTTAGGGGTTTGCCAAAAAGCAGTTAAGGTCTATATCTGCATTTAACCCATGTGGCTTAAGGGACCCCAAACGGTATATCCAACTAGTTTCATTCTGTGAAATATCTGTGGTCTTATTGCCACCCCTCCAATTATCTTTTATAAGATCTATGCCGTAGAATATAAGTCCGGTTGGATCCTGCTGGTGGTATCTATTAAAATGCCGCGACAGGTTATGTTTGGTAGATCCCTTTTTTATCCGGTTTATGTGTTCACGGATTCTCACTTTCAGGGGTCGTGTAGTACGGCCTACGTACTGTAGATGGCAGGGACATTCAATAATGTATGTTACATGTGTAGAATGACATGTGATTAGGTCCTTAATTTTATATTCTTTGAAATCCACCCTAGACTTAAAACTCATTTTTCTTCTTGGTTGCTTCTTGCTTACTCTACAGGGTAAACATTTTTGGCATTTATAAAAGCCTTTAAGTTCAGGACACAGACTGATGGATTTGGGTGGGTCAATGACATTATGTACAAGGTGGTTTCGTAGAGATGGAGCTTTTCTGTAAATAAAGGTGGGTTTCTTTTTCAAGATTTTGTTCAGAGTATGATCTTCTTGTAAGATGGGCCAATATTTTTTGACTATATGCTCGAACTCTTTATATTGTGAGTTGAACCCGGTGATAAAGGCTACATCTGATGTACTTGATGCATTCTTTTCTTTGGGTTTCAGCATGCTGTTCCTGTCCATTTTCTGTACATCTTCTTTCAAAATGATCAGGTTGCTTTCTTTATACCCTTTCTCTTTGAATCTTTCAATAATAACATCAGCTTGGTTAGAGTAGTCTGCGATAGAATTGCAATTCCTGCGTAACCGCATGAGTTGACCTTTGGGTATGTTGGCCTTCCACTTTGGGTGGTGGCAGCTTGTGGTCGGGATGTACCCATTCCGATCTGTAGATTTGAAGAAAGTTTTTGTGTGTAGTTTGGACCCTTCTTTGAAGATCTGGAGGTCCAGGAAGTCTATACTCTGCAAATCGCACTTTCCTGTAAATGTAAGTCCATATTTGTTGGAATTAAGATTTTGTAAGAACACCTGAAATGACTCTGTGGTTCCATCCCAGAGGATGACAAGATCATCGATATATCTACGATATAATTTAATCTGGGGGATACAACGATTGTAGACATACTCCTCTTCCCAACAATCCATCAGCAGGTTAGCGACACTGGGGGCATACCGTGCCCCCATCGCTACGCCTTTAGTTTGAACGTAGTAGTTGTTCTTATACCAGAAGTAGTTGCAGCTCATCGCCATATGCAACCCTTCTATGATATAATTAATCTGTTCTTGTTTAAGCCTGGAGTGTTGATGGAGGGCTTTCTCTACCCCGTATAGGCCATCCGCTTGTGTAATACTGGTGTACAGTGAATTAACATCAATCGTGGCGAGCAGTAGATTGTCTGCTACATCAACATCTTTGAGTTCGTTGATTAATTGTACACTATCGCGGAGATAGGACCTCCCCTTTTTGACTAGGGGTTTGAGGAACTTGTCCAGGTATTCTCCTAGCCTGGAGAACACTGAGTTGATTCCACTTATGATGGGTCTTCCTGGAGGTTTGATAAGTCTTTTGTGGACCTTGGGTGTATAGTATATCACTGGTGTTTTGGTGGAGTTTGACACCAGATATTCTGCCTCAGAAGGGCTCAATATACCCATGGTTTTACCCTTACTGATATATTTAGCCAGTTTTTTGTTAAATCTGGCTTTGGGGTTGCCCTTAAGTTTTAAATATGTATTGGGGACTCTAAGTAAGTTGTCCATCTCTTCCTCATAGTCTTTCTTATCAAGAATGACCAGCCCACCCCCTTTATCTGCTGGCCTGATGATAACTTCATTTTTCTTCCCAATGGCTTTAATAGTTTCCCACGTGTTCTTATTTTTATTTTTGAACTTTCTTTGGAGTTTTCTTAGGTCTCTTTCTACCATCTTTTTAAAGGCTCCTACGCACTGATTGCCTGCGATGGTAGGATTGAATAAAGAATTATTTTTAAGTTCAGTTTGTGTATATGCTGAAGGTTCTATGCTACGTTCTTCTATATTATCCGCAAAGAATTTTTTCAAATTAAGTTTCCTAAGAAACTTTTGGAAGTCGATGTATACTTCAAATTGGTCTAGGGCTTTATCAGGGGCATATTTGAGGCCCAAATCTAATATCTGCAGTTCTTCTTTAGTAAGTTGGATACTACTAAGGTTGAAGATACCTCTACCTAATGTTGTCTGGGGCGTTTTCTTCTTCCCTCCCCTGCACCCTCTGGTGCGTTTTCTCTTTGGGTGGGTTCCTCTTGTCTGTCCTGATTGTATGTACGGTTCGCCCATTGGCTGGGGTATGGTTCTTGGTCCTGGCGATTTTGAGTTCTTTGTTGTTCGTCTCTTCCTGTGGGTCTTCCATGGGTATCCTGACGGTTGCCACTCATCCCTCTCCATCCTCCATTCCATTGTCCGTTTCTTGGTCTCCATCTTCCTGGTGGTCTGGTGTTGCGACCTCCCCTGTGAAAACCCCTATTATCTCTCATGTTGCGCCCTTGTGAGGGTTGGTTGTAGGTGTAATACTCTCTGTTAGGTGGTGATCTATTTCTGCTAGGTGACCTCCACCTAGGTTGGTTCGGACTTCTGAAGTTACTTGTATCTTGGTATCTTACCCTCCTGTTGTCAGGTCTGCCTTGCTGCCATCTAGGCGCATGGTAGGTACTAGTTGGAGTTTCCCTGACATCATTAGGTGTAGCAGGAGGGTTGGTGTATATAGATGTGGGTCCTCCATAGTTCGTCATAGATGGTAATTCACTTTCATCCATGAGAGTATCATCAAGGTCATCATTGGATCCTTCCATGGCCAACTGCCATTTGTAAACTTGCATATTTTTATAGTCGAGGACATCCCTTTTAAATTTCTTTTGCTTCTTGGTTTGTATGTCATGATCATATTTCTTTATATGTTCCTGTAATTCCTTAGTTTTGTCTTTATAATCTTGTTGGCTAGAGAAGGGTGTCAGTGATTTCTGTATTTCTGCAATCTGGGTTTCTATTGTTTTGAGTTTAAAATTCCTCCTTTTGACTATTTGGTGTAAAAGCTCATTTTCACTAGTGTTAAAAAAATTATACCACTCATTCATTAATCCAGCGTCTGTGACGTTGTCATTGGGATGCACATCCCATCTTAACCTCCTGGGGGTCATTTTTTCTTTGATATATGTCTCTAACGTGGCTATGTCCCACCATACTCGGAGTTGTTTCTCCATGGTATGTTTTAACTGTTTGACCATTCCCTGCATGTCTTGGCTATTAATGATTTCTTCTTGGCTAAAAATCCCATCAACATTAATATTCCTATTGGTCATGTACCCAAAGACTTCCATAGCTGCGGCTTAATTAATGCACCTAGGTGCAATAAAGCAATATATGTGAAGAGGGAAAGCTGCGCTTAGGACAATCTAATATAGGGTAATAGGACTTACTAAAGATGTGTGACTGCAGCCCCCCCTAAATATAACTCCCCAACGGGGGTATATGGAAAATACAAAGAGAGGTGGTGGGGGTAATGGCGCTGTCACTATTAGTTGTTTCCTGGCCAGTAACCGACCCAACTGGGTGATTATAGGCTATAATGGGACAACTAATCCCCAAAGGATACACATACATGCAAATCACCGTGCAGGCAGGGGGGTTTTTGTGGTGGTATTGGATGTGTGTAGATATTGATGGTAATACTTGTGTAACCCACCAGGGGTGTGGTATTATGATAAGCGAGTATAACAGGTTGAGCGCACCGTTTTAGTGGCTAATAAAGAGTACACAAGATATCTATACACAACATCCTAAGTATAATATATAATACAGGTTAAAAATAAAAATAAAAAGTCCATATATTAGAAAACGTGTGACATAGGTGGTACAGTTGCTCCTATGTGGATGGATGGAGGACACTATAGCCAGTGACTTTCGCAGTGGATCCGGTGCACCCCCTTGTGGATCCCCACTCACCAGAAGCACTCACCCCTGCTGGGGTAAAGTGCATAAAAGTAGGTGCGTTCCTCCAAACTGCCGTGGATTCTTTCCTTGAATTCCTCCAATCCTTGGTAGGTCACCTGGACTGTAATGTATGTGCTTGATAGTATGAGGTTCAGTGGATATTTTGATTTCCTCCAAGTCAAAACAAAAAGGCTTCCATAGCGTGATAAGTTTTAAAAAACACACTATTTATTGGCACTGTGCACCAATAATTAGGTACAGATGCAGTATTTACAAAAAATTAATACAATAGAAGATACGGTGAAAAATATAAAAATATAAAAATAAAGATAACATCAAGCTGATACAGGACAACTGCCGCAGCTAATGATGAACAATATCACTGACACAAATGTGCAGACTGTGATATGCAGCCTATGCCCAGATGGATAATGGGCTGTAAAAGTCACTGCACTTAGAGATGTCCAAGTGTTAGTCGCACCAGCATGGGAACGGCGTGCGTTCCAAATGCAGACAGCTGGTTAGGACCGGAAGTGCGTGAAAGTGTGCGTGTGGCCGCTTTACGTACGTTTCGTGAACTCACGTCTTCGGAAGCGGGTACACGCATACCATCGCTTCCTGCCTTTATAGGGAACGTATCCATGGCAATATCCAGACGCTGATAGCGTCATATGTTCTAATGGGTTGACAGATCCGGTGTTCTATCGAATTGGTTTAGTATGGGGGCGTGTGTACGCCTTTGTTACCCATTGGGATCAGCGATATCGGATCACATGCCTCACATGGGGGCGTGTCTGTGAATCCCACTCTCCGATAGGGCGAGTTGCGCTGGTAAGAGATAATATCAGAAACCCGGATGTATATATCAATTGCCATAGCAACGATCCCGACCATGACAGGAAGTGCAAATAATCACAATAATAATTAAAGGAACTATATAATACGGAAGCAGGGTTTATGTACAGATCTCGTTAATAATTGCAGGGAGCCGACACCAAAAAGAGCAAAGTCTGCGGCATGGAGACCAAACACATTATATTATCTAATGTTAACCATTTAGAGCATGTCCGTGACTAAGTTATATACTCCAGCTATATGTGACTTGGTTGTGTGTCTACGGTTATATGTCACAAAAGGGAAGTAGTTATATTCACCAATAATGTGAGAGAGGGGGTGAGTTGGGCAATAGATATAGGGTATTGTGAATAGCATCCTAAATCTTAATATATGCCCTAACATGAAGTGATGCCTCATCTATGATGGGGGCATGTGTAGGGTTGTCCATCACCCTTTTAAGTGAATAAGAAAATAAGGGATACCCATATATCCAGGTAGTAGGTGTGGTATGAAGAGAGTTGAGGAAATATGATATAAGTGCACCTAATGGAAGTAAAATAAATCGTGCTCATAGAATAATGGTGCAACATTTATGATGAGTGAGGATAATAAATGAAAATGATAATAGTGGGGCATATGTTTGTGATACAGTGACATATGTAATTGCAATATGTAATACCATGTGAGTGCTGTGGGCATGGAACCGGCACCAAATAGCAAAGGGTATTTGAATATATATATATGTTGCATAACCTATTGAAAGTAGGTACTGTATTATTAGTAGTACTGGGTTCTATTATAAAAGCTATATATATAGCAGCAGTGTAGACAGAGACTGTGGGTGGGGGGGTCTACCAAGACCTATGTCCTTAGCGGTACATACAGATCAACCAGTGGATTCATCATGTATCGAGCTGGTGATCTGTATACAACCAAGGAATGGTGTATACATATGAGATAAGGACATAAGAATATATATAAAAAAATATATATATAAAAAATATATAAAAAATATATAAAAAAATATATATATAAAAAATATACATATGAATAATATAGGAAATGTGGGAAAGGGGTGAATGAGATTTCCATTGGGAAATTAGGGCAATGTGATTAGTCGAACCCCCATTGTGTGATGCTCCGTGATAAAAAACTTCCAATAAAGTGTAATATGAAAGTGAGACCCAGTTAGGGGTTTGCCAAAAAGCAGTTAAGGTCTATATCTGCATTTAACCCATGTGGCTTAAGGGACCCCAAACGGTATATCCAACTAGTTTCATTCTGTGAAATATCTGTGGTCTTATTGCCACCCCTCCAATTATCTTTTATAAGATCTATGCCGTAGAATATAAGTCCGGTTGGATCCTGCTGGTGGTATCTATTAAAATGCCGCGACAGGTTATGTTTGGTAGATCCCTTTTTTATCCGGTTTATGTGTTCACGGATTCTCACTTTCAGGGGTCGTGTAGTACGGCCTACGTACTGTAGATGGCAGGGACATTCAATAATGTATGTTACATGTGTAGAATGACATGTGATTAGGTCCTTAATTTTATATTCTTTGAAATCCACCCTAGACTTAAAACTCATTTTTCTTCTTGGTTGCTTCTTGCTTACTCTACAGGGTAAACATTTTTGGCATTTATAAAAGCCTTTAAGTTCAGGACACAGACTGATGGATTTGGGTGGGTCAATGACATTATGTACAAGGTGGTTTCGTAGAGATGGAGCTTTTCTGTAAATAAAGGTGGGTTTCTTTTTCAAGATTTTGTTCAGAGTATGATCTTCTTGTAAGATGGGCCAATATTTTTTGACTATATGCTCGAACTCTTTATATTGTGAGTTGAACCCGGTGATAAAGGCTACATCTGATGTACTTGATGCATTCTTTTCTTTGGGTTTCAGCATGCTGTTCCTGTCCATTTTCTGTACATCTTCTTTCAAAATGATCAGGTTGCTTTCTTTATACCCTTTCTCTTTGAATCTTTCAATAATAACATCAGCTTGGTTAGAGTAGTCTGCGATAGAATTGCAATTCCTGCGTAACCGCATGAGTTGACCTTTGGGTATGTTGGCCTTCCACTTTGGGTGGTGGCAGCTTGTGGTCGGGATGTACCCATTCCGATCTGTAGATTTGAAGAAAGTTTTTGTGTGTAGTTTGGACCCTTCTTTGAAGATCTGGAGGTCCAGGAAGTCTATACTCTGCAAATCGCACTTTCCTGTAAATGTAAGTCCATATTTGTTGGAATTAAGATTTTGTAAGAACACCTGAAATGACTCTGTGGTTCCATCCCAGAGGATGACAAGATCATCGATATATCTACGATATAATTTAATCTGGGGGATACAACGATTGTAGACATACTCCTCTTCCCAACAATCCATCAGCAGGTTAGCGACACTGGGGGCATACCGTGCCCCCATCGCTACGCCTTTAGTTTGAACGTAGTAGTTGTTCTTATACCAGAAGTAGTTGCAGCTCATCGCCATATGCAACCCTTCTATGATATAATTAATCTGTTCTTGTTTAAGCCTGGAGTGTTGATGGAGGGCTTTCTCTACCCCGTATAGGCCATCCGCTTGTGTAATACTGGTGTACAGTGAATTAACATCAATCGTGGCGAGCAGTAGATTGTCTGCTACATCAACATCTTTGAGTTCGTTGATTAATTGTACACTATCGCGGAGATAGGACCTCCCCTTTTTGACTAGGGGTTTGAGGAACTTGTCCAGGTATTCTCCTAGCCTGGAGAACACTGAGTTGATTCCACTTATGAACTCCACTTTAGCCCTAGTTCACACTGGGCTGCGGGAGTGAAATTGCGCGATTTCAGCTGAACTCGCGCGATTTCACTCCCTCTGGCAGTCCCGATTTCGTTGCGATTTAGGAGACATCTGTGCAGGGTTCTGCACAGATGTCAATGTAAATCGCGTCCTGAAATCGCAAAAAGTAGTACAGGAACTACTTTTTGAAATTGGTGCAGCGCCGCAGATGCGGCGTCGCACCGATTAGGACGGTGTCATTGCTGGCAATTGCCGCCGATTTGAGATGCGATTTCACATGTGAAATCGCATCTCAAATCAAACTAAATCGTACCCAGTGTGAACCTGGGCTTAAGGTGATTTCCAGTTATAGTAAAAAAAAATCCTGTTCTGCCAGGATTGTACATAGGCAGATCAGTAAAATAATGTTTGCCTGTGGTAAAACTATCACATACCTGGACAATGTAAACTGATTATATGGTGAAAAATGTCATAAGCAGAAAAAAATAGCTTTCTCTATGAAATCGAGATTGCCCGTGTCCCCTTCCACATGTCTCTATAGTAGGGTGACCAGACATCCCCAGTTTCAGGGGACAGTCCCCTGATTGAGGACACTGTCCCCGGGCCAAGTCTGTCCCTGGTTTTGTCCCTAGATTTTATTTAATAGGGGGCAGGGGCAATTTCAAAGACAGTCAGTGCAGAATTAAAATACAAAAATTAGAATTACACACCCCCATTACGCCGTGCCTACTAGCATAGAGGGTTGTATTTTTCCCATTATCTGTACCCCTTTCTGATGATCATGTGCTGGTCGAAGAGGAGGGAATATTTCTTCAGTTTTGGGTATATGCCCATTTAGCTCCGCTCGCATGTTTTGCCTTGACTCAAATCCTGGCCAGCCACCTGCCTATCTCCTTCCCTTCCCTGGTGGAGTGATCTTCCTCCGCTCCCCATCCAGTAGTAGCCGGGGCCCGAAGAGTAAGACTTGAGAGGCTGTGAGGCGGGCGCGACGGGCAGAGAGACGCTGATTGTTGCCATTACTAGTAAAGAAAAAATATGTTCCCGGATTTCATTTAAAAAATCTGGTCACCTTACTCTATAGGCCAATAATGGATGCAGTTTTTTCAGCTTTAGCATTCCACTGATGGATTTTGTTTGCTGCCTTGTGTTCCAATTTCTAAGTGAACTAAAATATAATTTATATTGATAGCGGTTTATTCTGTGTGTGTTTGCAGCCATTGAGCCATCACTCTGCCAGAGGTAAAATCATCAGTTACAACGTGACCTACAACAATAACAATACACACCAATCCATTGAGGAGCCATGTTGTAACATATCATTGCCAGCTCAGTCTACTCATGTGTGTGTCAGTGCCAGGAACTCCAAGGGACATGGACCACAAAGCTGTGTTATCCCCCTGTGTCCAGGTAACCTGATAGTGTCCCATCATAAAGAATATTTAACATTTGAATTCTATCCAGTCTAACTGCTATTACTTTGACATATACTTACAGTAGCTGCAAACATGGAAAACGTTACAGCCAAAGCCTGGGGTGACCCCTCAGGACACATCGCAGTCGGGTGGAAAGACTTGATGCATTATGGCTCTCCTGTAAATTACGTGGTGGAGTGGAGAAAAGACAACAGCTCAGAGGTGGACTGGACCAGAAGTCAGAGAGCCCATCAGAAATTAGTACTACCAGGTAAGGGGTAATACAAATCTTGGTGCTCTTCAATCAATGGTCTGACCACTGCACAAACACTGGCCTTTGCCCTAAATCTTCATGTCCAAATTATTTAGTTGCCATGTTCAAATAGACTCAATAGATTTCAACCTTCCTTCCTACTATCCCTAGTCTTCTATTTCCTTTCCTTTCTCCTTTATTTTCCTCCCTTCCCTTCTTTCTTTTTCCCTTTCACCTTTCCCTACCCCTCAATTTATTTTCCTTTTGTTTTCTTTCCTTTTCATTTATTTTCCTTTTCTTTCCTTCCCACTTCCATTAATTTCTATTTCTTTTTATTTTCCCTTCTCCTTTTCCCTTTCCCTTCTTTTCTTTTTCCTTTAATTTCCATTTTATTTCCCTTCTTTTCCTTTAATTTCCCCTTTTTTTTTGTTTCCTCTTTTACTTTCCCTCTGTCTTCCGCTTCATTTCTTTTATTTTCCTTTCTTGTCCTATTTTCCCTTTCTTTTCCCCTTTTCATTTCTATTTCCTTCATTACCAATTTCCCTTCCCTTCTCTTCCTTTCAATTAATTTCCTTGTTCTTCATTTGCCCATTTCATTTACTTTTTTTTTTCTTTTCTTTTTGCTTCCCCTTTCTCTCTGTCTTTCGCTCATTTCTTTTCCTTTACCACTTTCCCTTTCTCTTCCAATTCTTTTATTTTTCTTTCATTTCCCATTTCCTTTTCCCTTTTTCTTTCATTTGCGATTGAATTTCATTTCATTTTCCTTTTCGCTTCCCCTTTTCCTTCCCCTCTGTCTTCCACTTCATTTATTTTTTTTCCTATTTTCCCTTTCTTTTTCCTTCATTACCCATTTCATTTCCCTTCTCTTCCTTTCCTTCCGCTTCATTTCTTTGTTCTTCATTTGCCTTTTCATTTTCCTACTCGTCCCCTCTTTCCCTTTTGTTTAATTTCCTATTTCATGTCCTTTAATTTTCCTTTTTTTTCTTCCCCTTTCCCTCTGTCTTCCGCTCATTTATTTTCCTTTCCCTTTCTCTTCCAATTCATTTATTTTTCTTTAATTTCTCATTTCCTTTCCCTTGTTTCCCCTTTCTTTTTTATTTAACTTCCCATTTAATTTCCTTTAATTTTCCTTTTCTTTTTGCTTTCCCTTTTCCTCCCCCTTTCCTTCTGTCTTCCGCTTCATTTCTGCTCTTTTCCTTTCTTTTCCTATTTTCTCTTTCTCTTCCCCCTCTCCCTTTCTCTTCCCCTTTCTTTTTCTTTTATTACCCATTTCCTTTCCATTCTCTTCCTTTCCCTTCCGCTTCATTTCTTTGTTCTTCATTTGCCTTTTCTTTCCCCTTCTATTTTCCTCTTTCCCTTTTTTTTTTCTTTAATTTCCTATTTCATTTCCTTTCATTTTCCATTTCTTTTTCCTTCCCCTTTCCCTCTGTCTTCAAGTCATTTATTTTCCTTTCCCACTTATTTTTCCTTAATTTCCCATTTCCTTTCCCTTTCTTTTTCCCCTTTCTTTTTAATTTAATTTCCCATTTAAAGCGGATGGTTCACCAAAAAAAAATATTAAAAGCCAGCAGCAACAAATACTGCAGCTGCTGACTTTTAATATTAGGACACTTACCTGTCCTGGAGTCCAGCGGCGTCCGCAGCAGAGGATGAGCGATCGCTCGTCTCCCTGCTGCTCCCCCCTCCATCCACGGTGAGGGAACCAGGAAGTGAAGCGCTCCGGCTTCACTGCCCGGTTCCCTATGGCGCATGCGCGAGTCGCGCTGCGCCCGGCGATTGGCTCCCGCTGTGTGCTGGGAGCCGAGAGTTCCCAGCACACAACGGGAAAAGCCCGTCTTTTGCCCGAGACTGCGGGCCGGAAGTGGGTGCAGATACCTGTCTTTAGACAGGTATCTGCACCCCCCTCCCCCCCGAAAGGTGTCAAATGTGACGCCGGAGGGGGGGAGGGTTCCGATCAATGGATCTTCACTTTAGGGTGGAGATCCGCTTTAATTTCCCTTCATTTCCTTTAATTTTCCTTTTCTTTTTGCTTCCCCTTTTCCTTCCCCTTTCCCTCTGTCTTACGCTTCATTTCTTTTCTTTTCCTATTTTCTATTTCTCTTCCCACTCTCTTTTTCTCTTCCCCTTTCTTTTTCCTTCATTACCCATTTCCTTTCCATTCTCTTCCCTTCCCTTTATCTTCATTGTTTTGTTCTTCATTTGCCTTTTCTTTTCCCTTCTCCTCTCCTCTTTCCCTTTCTCTTTTTTTTTCTATTTAATTTCCTATTTCATTCCCTTTTCTTTTCGCTTCCCCTTTCCCTCTGTCTTCCGCTCATTTCTTTTTTCCCACTTTCCCTTTCTCTTCCAATTCATTTATTTTTATTTAATTTCCCATCCCCCCTATTTCTTTTTCCCTTTTCATTTTTCTTTCATTTCCCTTCATTTCCCTTCATTTCCCCTCTGTCTTACGATCATTTATTTTATTTTCCCACTTTCTCTTCCAATTCATTTCTTTTTCTTTCATTTCCCCTTTCCTGACCCTTCTCTTCTCCTCTTTCCCTTTCCTTTCCCTTCATTTCCTTTTTTTTCCTTCCCATTCCTTTGCCTTCTTTCAATTTTTTCCCTTCACTTGGCCCTTCACTTCACTTGGCCTTATAAAAACCTTTGCAATTATCCTGGGGTGATTCATCATTTATTGTAATGCCGCGTACACACGGTCGTTTTTTTGCGATGAACAAAAAAAACGACGTTTTCTGTGAAGTAAAAAACGACGTTTTTGAAACGTCACTTTTCAAAGACAATTTTGCATACACACCATCGTTTTTTCACAAAAAGCGAGGTTACATTCACCACTCTTTTCCATTGAAGCTCGCTTCATAACTAGCTTCTGGGCATGCGCGGGTTGAAAAACATCGTTGTGAAACAAAAAACGACGTTTTGAAAAACGACACAAAAAATTCAAGCATGTTGGAATTTTTTTTTGGTCGTTTTTTTAAGACAAAAAACGACGTTTTGCCCACACACGATCAATTTAAATGACGTTTTAAAAAACGTCGTTTTTTTTTCATCGCAAAAAACGACCGTGTGTACGCGGCATAAAGGTTGCATCGATCCTTTTTGAGCCCCAACACACCCAGGTCCAGACACAGCAGAAAAGGAAAAGAGAACATTCAAACCAATAATAATAAGATTGATTTTGCACACATAAGGTACATGCAGACTTGATTTTGATTCTTGATCATGATTGCCTGGATTCCAGAATTGGGAGATTCCCAGCAGATCAGATCATAGATCTCTAAGTAAATCTTCAGGTAGATCAAACATTTGTGAATCACTGATTGGATTAAACTAAAGGAAGACATACATTAGAAAACTCCATCTGACGAGGACGTCCTCCGGACAGATCATGACAAGCTTACCGAGGCCCCATGCCCCACATCTGATATGTTTCTGTGATACGTTCTCATCATTTCCTTTTATATATCATCAGTAACTTCATTTATTTCACTCTACAGGTGAATTCTCACCCGGTGTCCTCTACCACATTGCCATCCATGCCCTGTATAACGACTGCTATGCCAATGTCTTTTCTACCGAAGCCTATGCCCGAGAGGAAGGTGAGCAAACATCTAGGAGGAGAGATTAATCAGCATACATTATAGGCAAAAACTTTATCAAAATTACTGACCTCCCCAAGTGCTTTTGGCATCACTCATATGTTGTTGTTTTTTTAATTATAAAGTATTAGAGTGAAAGCACCCTTGCGGGATTGCCTAAAAAGAACCATTCACATCTGGGTTATGCAGGATTCCCAGCATTCAGTCTTAAAGGAGAAATATATGTGGGTTGTGATCGCTGACCTCTGCTTCTGATAATGCAGTTTACCTGGCTGTCATGCAGATCCTGTGGCTTCAGGGTATATTCACACCCAGTGGCGGCTGGTGCTCAAAATTATTGGGGGGGCGGGGGGCAAACAAACTAAAAAAAAAACCATCAAGCGCAGCCACTGTACCCATACATTTCCACCACTGTGCCATCAAACGCAGCTACTGTACCCATCAATTTCTGCCAGTTTGCCCATAAATTGCTGCCAGTGTGTCCATCAATTGCTGCCAGTGTGTCCATCAATTGCCGCTACTGAGCCCCATCAAACGCTGCCAGTGTGCCCTCCCCGCCCGGCACTTACCTGTCTTGTTGCTGTACTCCACACTCCGAGTCCTCAATGTCTTCTCCCATCCTCATCCTGTCCTCTGCTATGATTGCATGCCTTGATAGGCGTCCAATCACAGCGCCTGTCGCTTCACCCAATCAGGTGACAGGGTAACCAGACCCGAGCACCTGATTGGCTGAGAGGCGGGTCAGTGTTAGGGACGCTTCCCTAACACGACACTGTGTAAACAGTGAACGCACAGCATTGCGCCCGCTGTTTAACCACTTGCTTACTGGGCACATATACCCCCCCTCCTGCCCAGGTGAAATTTCAGCTTCCGGCACTGCGTCGCTTTAACTGACAATTGCGCAGTCGTGCGACGTGGCCCCCAAACAAAATTGACGTCCTTTTTTACCCACAAGTAGAGCTTTCTTTTGGTGGTATTTGATCGCCTGTGCGGTTTTTATTTTTTGCGCTATAAACAAAAAAGAGCGACAATTTTGAAAAAAATACAATGGCCCAGATTCACAGAGCAATTACGCCTGTCTAACTGGTGTTAGACAGGAGTAATTTCAAATTTTGCGCGCCGTATCACTAGTTTGAATCCTCGATTGATACGGCGGCTTCGGGCTTCGATCCGAGAGGCTTACGTCCTCGTAAGCCTTCGGATCTACACTGCGATATTTTTGCGGCCGCTGGGAGGAGTTCGCGTCGTTTTCATGCGTCGGGATATGCAAATGAGTTTTTACGGCGATCCACGAAGGTACGAGTGTCCCTCGCAATCGCCTACGTCATTTTTTGGCTACGTAATGTTAGAGGAGCTTTTTGCTGGTCTAACAGTGCGTAACCCATGTAAAGTATGGCCGTCGTTCCCGCGTCGATTTGAAAATATATATTTTTTTTTTAACGTAACTCGTTCGGGAATAGGAATGTACGTAAACGACGCTACTACGACGTGACGACGTGTTTTCGCGCAATGCACGGCGGGAAATTTGCGAACGGAGCATGCGCAGTTCGATCGCCGCGGGAACGCGCCTATTTTAAATGCTTCACGCCCCCTACTCGCGCAGATGGATTGCGACCGGAGAAATACACTACGCCGCCGTCGTTTACTGGACAAAATCTACCTGGATTCCACGTAGAGCCAGGTAAAAAACGGCGGCGTAGTGTATTTCTGATACGCTACGATAATCTAATTCTCTCTGAATCTGCCCCAATATTTTTTACTTGTTGCTATATTAAATAGCCCAATTAAAAAAAAAACAACAACATTTTTTTCCTCAGTTTAGGGCGATGCGTATTCTTCTACATATTTTTGGTAAAAAAATCGCAATAAGCGACTGGTTTGCGCAAAAGTTATAGCGCCTACACAATAGGGGACAGAATTTTTTATTTTTATTATTATTATTTTTTTACAAGTAATGGCGGCGATCTGCAATTTTTATTGGGATGGAGGACACATTTTTGGTGCCATTCACATTTATACTGCGATCAGTGCTATAAATATGCACTAATTACTGTATAAATGTGACTGGCATTGAAGGGGTTAACACTAGTGGGTGAGGAAGGGGTTAAATGTGTTCCCTGCATAGTGTTCTAACTGTAGGGGGAGGGGGGTGACTTAGGGAGGTGACCGATCTGTGTCCCTATGTACAAGGGACACAGATCGGTCTCCTCTCCAGAGACAGGACGCTGTCTCTGTGTGAGCCGGCAATGAGAGATGATCTCATATGTTTACATTTGAGATCATCTCTCATTGGCCGCACAGATCGCATAGCAAACGGCCACTCTGATTGGCCGTTCGCCGCGATCTATGATTGGCCACGGCCAACTCAGAGTTTCACCGATGCGCGCTCGGGAGCGCCAAAAGGGGCGGACGTCAATTTACGTCCAGTTAAATTTTCAGGTCCGCGCTGTAGCCGTCATTCGGCTATAGCGCGGGCCTCAGGTGGTTAACAATTTGAAAGCCTATTAGAGCATATGGCTCTAATCAGGACACCTATTAGAGCGCTTCCAAAAAAAAACGCTGCTCTAATTTAGATGCCCACTTGAATAGGGGGCGGTAGCAGCGACAATAGATAGATTCATGCAATGCATAAATCTATCTATTGATGATTGACAGGTGCAGGGGAGAGGGGGTGGGCACTCCTGCACCCTGTATTGACGCACCGCCACTTTTCACATCTGATGTGCTGAGGTACGTTTGTGAGCGCATTCCCAAAGCATGGCAACCAAAAACGAATGGTTCCCTATGAATGCAGTTCAACCCAGCGCGTTTCGTTTCTTTGCATTTGCCCAGGCATGAAAAAAAAGAGTACAGCATTCAGCGCTATGCAATGCGTTCAAATACATACAAACGTTAATTAACGCAAAACACTGCAAGGCAAAAAAAAAAAAAAAACAGCCACAATGCATGCACAACACATTACAATACTTTACAAAAGAACGCAGCGCATCACAACACAACCCACGTGCGTTAATGAATGCATTGTGGTGTGAGTGAGTCCTCAGTACTGTTTGATTCCCAGGCAAGTTTGTGCATCAGGAGTCCTGATTTTGTCTGCTGTATGCTTATTGCAGACCAATAACATAACGCTAAAGTTTAGCATAAATTGCAAGCATAAAAAGCAACACAAGGGACATACCTTACATTTAGGTTGGTGTGTCCCTTGTGCTGATTCTACTTGGTTTATGAGAAATTTTTGTCTTTCCAGTTTTTCTGTGTTGGGAACATATGCTCATATGGCGCCCCCCAGCACTGTGGCCAAGTGGTCACCAACGGCTCCTGATCACTCATTACCAGGGCTTTTTTTCTCAGACAATAGGTGCTGGAACTCCCCCTTTCCGAGTCACCCCTTTTCTCCACCCCTACTGACCGCCCAGTACCATCCCTTTTAGACAATATAGTATCATTTTGTGGTGCTAAGTAATTTGTATGGAATTTGGAAATGATATCAAGAAAAGCAGTAAAATAGATCCCCAGCAACCAGCAACAATAGATCCCCCCAGGGGCGGACTGACCATTGAGTTACTCAGGCACTGCACGAGGGCACCATGCCACTAGGGGGCCACATCAGGGTTGCCAGGCTCAGTAAAACCTGGGACAGTATGTAAAAATCTATGTTTTTTTTACATCTGTCCCTGATATGTCCGAAACCGACATGCTTTTGATGTGAAAATCCAGAGATTTTAGCTACCCCGCCTCTGTACTGCCTCCTGGCGTGGTGGCTATCTGTAAGCCCAGGGGCCCCATAATCTTCTATTGCCCGGGAGCCCCATGAGTTATCAGTCCGCCCCTGGATCCCCCTAACAACAATGGATCACCCACAATAATATTTCCCCACCAGCAACAATAGACTCCGGGCAGCAGCATCAACCAGATCTCCGCACAGCCAGCATTAATGGACTCTCCCCCTACAGTAGATCTCTTTCAGCAACAACTGACCCTACAGCAACAATGGGTCCCCCAGCAGTGAGCATCAATACCCTGCAGAACACACCAGCACCCCTTGCCAATACATATAGTCAGTCCAGGAGGTGCCCCCCCGCGTTCCCGCTGAAAAAAGCCCTGCTCATTACAATCAATAACCGGTAAGATGGGATGTCAATCACATGATTGGGAACCACTTAAAGGTCCAGCACGCCTGTGGCGAGTGGTTAAGGGCCCATTCACACGTACCCATTGCTGTGTATTGTGATAAAGCAGGGCAAGGTACCATATAAGTATTAGTGTGTTGCACTGCCAGCTTTTTTCAATGGCATCCACAGGATATTCAAGATGACTCCAAGTCACATAAATCAGTACAGGTGGACCTAGAATATTTCAACAATGATACATTTTGTCATCGTTATCTATTTTTTTTTTTTATAGTACTTGGCAATTTTAAATTAATTACGTTTTCACTGATAATTTACCCCAAACAGAACCTGGCAAAATCTGTTATTTTAATGCATGAGTGCTCAGCCTGTGGCCCTCCAGCTGTTGCGGAACTACACGTCCCAACATGCCTCAGCCTTTTGAAGTCAAGCTTGTAACTGTCAGCCTTGCAATGCATCATGGGACTTGTAGTTCTGCAACAGCTAGAGGGCCAGCAGTTTGAGCACCCATGTTTTAAGGGAATCATTTTTTCTTTGTTCCACTTTGCCATATTGCACCAACATTTTAACCAATCTGCCTACTTTTAACTTTTTTACACTCTCACGTGATGGCTTGACATACCAGACATTTGTAAACTGGATAAAATAGGTGACAATTTAGTGGCTGATAGGGCAGCAAAATGATAAGCAATTACTGTACTACTCTGATGTGTGTAGTGCATTCTGTACTTCTGACAGCAGGTGGTGCTGTTGAATTCGCTTAAAATTTGTTAAAGTATAACTACAGGGAAAACTTTTATTATTTTTGGATAGAGTGGGGAGGGATCTGAAGATCTGTCTGGTTTTTATTGCTGTTTGTGCCCCTGTTCTGTTGTCAGTACTTGTCAGAAATTCCAACCACTTAACTTTTGGTTTCTGGAGTTTTTGACTAGTTCCTGTTTGGACACAACACTGGCAGTGGCGTCTCCATCTTTCATATTTAGGGGGGGGGGGCACATGGGGGGACAGGGACAAAAGTAGGGGGGCCAACTATAAAATGCAATTTTATATATATATCCTGGGGCCCTTTACTACGATCCTACAACGAGCCCTTTCACATGTTCTGCAGTGAGCTCCCTTCCTACTATACTGGGGCCTTCCAGGGTGGCAGAAAACAAGAGATATATATCACCAGCACACCAAGAAAATATAAGGGTCCAAAGCAGTGTGAGAACTCTCAGGTTTGCAAAGGTTGTCTGGTGTTCTGCCACTGTGGGGTTTCCCAACTATTCTGTCCCTGCTATTGACAGCGCTGGTCTGGCATCTGTCTCCTTGGCAGCGTCTAAGTCTATGAGGACCTAGTGCTGGTTACATTACGGATGCATGCAGGGGAAGGCTGGCACTATTGGTTATAGAGAGCCGAGCCCCCAGCTGGTCACCTAGCACGTATATTACCTGCCTAACTGAAAGTGAAAGTAAATTGTGAATGTCTTGAAAGAACAGGAGAGGGGAGGGAGACAGATGGGGGAGAGAAGGGATGGAGATAATGCAGTTCAGCGATTACAGTGTACTACAGTCTGCAGTACACACACTTACCCACGGTCCAGGCTAGAATCTCAGGCATCATTCACACACAGCCAGAAATGCTGCTGATTTTCATATTTCATATTTTCATATTTCCCGCCCACACATCCCCTCTCTTCAGATACAGCACATGGGATAGTGTGGGCGGGACTGAAAGGAGGAGGAGGAGCTGTATTCCTCTCTGCTCGTATGTGAGGAGAGTGATGGCTGGACTCACTGGGCTGTAAAAGGTGTCATAGACTGACACTCGGCTCAGCTTGCAGTCACCACTCTCGGAATTTACAGGCTGGTTCTCCTGTCCTAAGGATGGGAGAACTCAGTCTGTTTTTTCAGTAACTGAGATGAAGACTTGCCCCCCCCCCCCTCACAGTGCTCATGGAGTCCTTTCTGCAACTTGCTCTTTTCCGTGTCAATGAGGATGCAGGGGAAGAAGCAGATCGGGCGGCTGTGGTTGTGTGAGCGCTCGCATTATGCAGCTAACAGAGGGAGGGGGGAGGAATTCCCTGCAGAGACTGTTACTCCAGTGGCGGCCTGAGCAGAATACAAAAAATGCAAAAAAAAAAAAAATGCAAAAAAAAAAGTTTTTATATTTTTTT
This sequence comes from Rana kukunoris, assembly GCA_029574335.1. NCBI lineage: Eukaryota > Metazoa > Chordata > Amphibia > Anura > Ranidae > Rana > Rana kukunoris. The sequence goes on along the minus strand of CM056051.1, from coordinate 506,420,877 downwards.
TTTGGGGGGGGGGGGGGGCAGAGCATCATTTTGGGGGGGTCAGGGCCCCCTCTGCCCCCCCCCCCAGGGTCGCCATTGAACACTGGGAAACCAAATAGAGTCAGGTGCACGCTATTATGTGTGGAGATTGTTACTCTGCACCTGTGTCATTTTATTCTGCATACTCTGCACCCCATGCGCAGCTACACAGAGCGATAACACTAATGTTATCGCTCTGTGTAGCTGCTGCTGTTGAAAGATCTCCCTCTTACCGGTTCTGCCATTAGTAAAAAGTGTTTAAATTTGTAAATTAGTATAAAGTGTCTATGCTCTTCTCTTTCACTGTGCCAGCAGGGGGACAAAGTCCCGGGGTCATATATAGACATGTGCACTGCAATGTAATTTTCATTTTTTTGGGGGGGAAATTCTGGAAATTTATTTTTTCCCCCATTCGGTTTTTTTATTTTTTCGGAAATTGGAAAAAAAATTTTTTTACGTTTTATTCGTTTTTTTGCTTTTTTTTCATAAATTCGGGAAATTCGAAAATTCGAAAATTCGGAATTCCGAATTTTCGGATTTCCGTAAAAGCAAAAAACAAATAAAACGGATTTTTTTTTCCAAATTTCCGAAAAAGAAAAACGAATGAAACGGAAACAAAAAAAAATAGAATTTTCGGAAATTCAGATATTTAGTTTTTTTTTTGTATTCCCAAATTTCCGAAATTTCGATTTTTTTTTTTCATTTCCGAATTTTCGTATTTCCGAATTTTTTCATTTCCGAAATTTCTGATTTTTGGAAATTTGGAATTCAAAAACGTGAAATAGGGTCACTACTGACCCTATTTGTGCGTCCATTGTTATATAGGAGTCAAAAATGACCCCGAGACTTTTGACTTTGGTGCTAGGGGTGATGATTTTGCCATGAATGGGCGGGGGTGTCCATGTTGTTGCAGGTTGTCATCCAGTCCTCTATCAAAGAGAGGCATATCTCTAGATTGAGGTGGTGATCCTTTTTATTGCAAATGCGGAAATACAGTTGCGTGTCGTCTGCATATGAGTGATAGAGCAGTTTTTGGCTGCTGATGATTTCAAAAAGAGGGCGAAGATAGATGTTGAATAACACCAGCGACAAAGGGGATCCTTGAGGGACTCTGCACGATAGTGTGCGTTTCTCAGAAGTGAAAGGTCCCAACTTCACCATTTTCTATCGGTTCTCCAAAAAAGAGGAGAACCAAGATAGATCGCCTTCTGCGACTTTGGCTACTTCAGCTAGCCGAGTCAATAAAAGCTTGTGGTCTACAGTGTCGAAGGCTGCGCTTAGGTCCAACAGAACCAGAAGACAAGATTCTCCTTCGTCTGCGGCCTCGAGAGCGTCGTCCCATATCTTGAGCAATGCAGTTTCTGTCCCATGTCCGGGCCGGAATCCCGATTGAAATGGATCAAGTAGGTTGTGGGTATCTAGATGCTGTTGCAGCTGTTGTACCACTACTTTTTCCATTACTTTTGAGAGTACATTTAGGCCTGTAATGGGACGGCGGTGGAGTGGGTCCTTGGGGTCCAGGGTGGGTTTCTTCAAGATGGGTCGAATTGTGCCCTCCTTCAACTGGGAGGGCACTATGCCCTCCCTGAAAGATTGGTTAATAAGCTGCGTAATAGGAGGTGCCAGGATGTCGGCGCATTCCTTCAGCAGTTTGGTGGGAATAATATCATTCGGCGCAGTGCTGTTACGCAAAGTACCGATGATATTTTTTTTTTTTAACCATAAAAGTTCAAGTTTATTGAGATGTAAAAAGAATACATACAAATATAAACGTTAATGGGCCAACATAGCCCTAAGATTGAACGGTACAGCATGTACTACTACACATATCCTATAAATTCCATATACTTGGTGTATATTAAGGCATAAGCGACTAGGCACATCATCATCCCTATACAACATAAATACACTTTAGTAGGCAAGCCCACTTTATACATCTAAGTAACTCTTCCCCGCCCCCTCCTGCCCCAACTTGTGCGTTTCTTTAAGATAAATTGGTTCAGCTCGTGCACGTTTCACCATCCCCCAGCCATCTGTCCCATACACTGGCAAATTTTTGCGGTCTCCCCCTATGAATATATATCATTTTCCTGTACGGGAGGATGGCATTGACCTCCCTCTATCAGTCCTCCAGTGTCTGAGCCCTTGGCTGCATCCAGGCCTTTGCCATCACCCTTCTGGCCAAGAAAAGCGATTCATATATAAAAATTGCTTGGTACTTTTCTGTATCCACATCTGGGAGTAATCCCAGTAGGCACAGCTTGGGGTCCATGCCCACCGGGGTTCCCATGCTGTCATGCAGAAATTGCATCACCTGCAGCCTGTACATCGGGGCAATGCCAGAGCACCGATGATATTTTTAGTGGCATGGATAGAGATGGGTTCCAGCGTGAACTCAACTGGTTGTGGCAAGTTACTGCAGGTGTTGTGTAAATAATTGCAAGGAGGGCTACGGGGGTAATTTTTTTGCTGAATGCTTTGCCGGATTCCCTCGATTTTATTAATGAAGTAATCCGATAATTCATTACAAAATTCTTGTGTGTCTGAATTGGGGGCTTCAAGACATCCTGGATTCACGGTCTGAGTGACCAGCTTGAAGAGTTCGCGGAGGCGATTAAGGGCGCTGTTGATAGCCTCAGAAAAATAGTTTTTCTTGGCTGTGAAGATTTCTTTGTGGTATTTTATTGTTATTGCCTTGTAGGTGGAGAGGTTCTCATCTGAAGGGCTTCTTTTCCAGACGGCTTCCGCCCTTCTGCGCTCTTGCTTCAGTAACGCCAGTTGGTTGTTGAACCAGCTGGAGTTTTTTTTCCGGGTGTGGGTTTTCCGTTTCGGCGCTATTAAGTCAGCTGACTGTAATAGGGCTGTGTTTATGGAATCCAGTGTTTCTTCAGCCGTTTGATGCGGCTGAATTGTTTTTATTTTTTTCCTTAACGTGGCTTTGAAGAGTTCCGAGTGGAGCTTCTTCTGACATCTAGTCCAGTGTGTTGTCACTGGATTTGATGTTTTTGTTAAGGGGGGAATTCGGAAATAATGAATTTAATTGCATGGTGATCTGTCCATGGCAATGGTTCATTTTCCAAGATTTTTATTCCCAGATTTTGTCTGAAAATAAGATCGAGCGTGTGACCTGAAGTATGTGTGGGCCCACATACTACTTGTTGTAACCCTAATCCTTCCAGGTGGTCAATGCAGGCGTTGGCAACGGGGTCTTGCGGGGAGTTGGCCCAGAGGTTGAAGTCCCCGAGCAGCAAAAGGTGTTTGCTGTTAAGGGTGTAGGTGGAGATGAAGTCCGTCAATAATGGGAGAAACTGCGATTTTGGGCCAGGTGGCCTATAGCAGAGTAGAATCCGGACGGTCTCCTGGGAGTTTGCTTGGAGTTGCAGAATAAGGGTTTCCATGAATGGAAGAGGGTTTTGAAGGACTGGTTTGGTGATTGCAAGGTGAATCTTGCAAATCACTGCCAGGCCTCCTCCTCTTTGCCCTATTCTGTTTTCGGTTATGATACAATAGTTTTCTGGCACCAGTTCTCCTAGAATGGTGTTACAGTCGGCTGTGAGCCAGCTCTCTGTAATAAAGAGGCAGTCTAAATCGTATTGCAGAATGAAATCATGGATTTCTAATCTGTGTTTTACTGCCGATCTTGTGTTGATCATAGCATATGATATGTGCTTAGGCTGGGGTAAACGGCTGCAATTAGTCGTTTAATTCTTAGGGCTTTTTTGGTGATGGCTGGCAATATTGTGGCAAATCGCCTCAGATCCCAAATGGTTTCTGCAGAATATTGCAGATTAACCATGGTCGCCAGACACCAGGGGGGGAGGGGGGAACGTTCAAGGATTAACTGAATCCTCTATCCTCACTTGGTCCAGAGGAAGGCAAAAAAACCCTGGTGGTGCTACGCCAATATGCTCCGGCAGGGCAAAAAAAAATCCTTCCTGACCCCTTAGGAGGCGATCGGATAAACCCTGGATCAAGTTCTAATGATGAGAAGGGGCAGAGTGGGGCTGGGTATAGCAAGATGGCTACCGATCGGGTAGCAGGATCTGGGCTGGGGGCTGTGAACTGGGGGTGGATAGGTGCAGCCAGGGGGGACTGGAGCAGAAGCAGGTACTCTCCTGGGGTGGGGGGGGGGCTTGCCGGGCAGTTTGGGCTGTTTGGTGGTGAGTGCGAGGGGGTGGGAAGCGTCGCGGCACTAGGCCGCGGGTGAAGCCGCGGCCTTTCCTAGATCGCGGCTGCCGCGATTGTCGACAGGCCGGCGCGATCATTCTCAAAAAACGCCAGAATCGGCAGAAATTGTGGCGGAGAGGCGGTGGGGGGATGCCTTGGGCAGGGATGGTAGTGTGAGGGTGAGAGGCAGGGAAATGGAGGAGGGGGAAGCCCTGATCGTGGCCGTGGTTCCGTTGCGGCTTGTCCTGAAAAGGACGGCCGCCAACGGTACTCAAGGAGGTGGAGGAGATGGCCCCTATGTCAGGGGCTTACCTTGAGGCTCTGGTGGGAGAGGAGAGAACCAGGGGATCCAGGGGCGGCTCAGGGTCAGAGCGGATCTGACAGCAGAGGCTGAGGCTGGGGGAGGAAAGCCCTGCCTGTCTGGCTCCAGGAGCCGTACGTCCTACTGTTAGGACGCACGCCGATTACTACTGGCGCTCAGTTCTAGCACTGGGGAGGAGTCACTCTTTCAGACTCAATTTCTGCACTTTGTACGTTTCTAAATGATAACAAAAACTATAATTTATTCATATTTGAAAGCATCCTCAATTTACAGTATATTTCACAAATGCCTAAGGCCGCGTACACACAATCAGACATGTCTGATGAAACATGTCCGACGGACCGCTTTCATCGAACCACGCTGAAGTGGTCTGTTGGTCTGATGTGCGTACACACCATCGGACCAAAATCCCCTCGGACCAGAACGCGGCGACGTAGTACACAACAAAGTGATGAAAAAATGAAGTTCAATGCTTCCAAGCATGCGTTGACTTGATTCTGAGCATGCGCGGGATTTTGGTCCGATGATTTTGTGTACTAACCATCGAACATACCCGATGGACAGGTTTCCAGCAGACAGGTTTCTAAGCATGTTTTGAAACTTTTGTCCACTGGAAAACGGTCCGATAGGCCGTACACACGATCGAACATGTCCGCTGAAACTGGTCTGCTGACCAGTTTCAGCGGACATGTTCGATCGTGTGTACGCGGCCTAAAACATTTGTACAGTGCTGTGTGTGCAGGGCTTTTTTTCAGCAGGAACGCGGGGTAAAGCAGTTCCGGCACCTCTTGCTCTGAATATATGTAATGGCAAGGAGTGCTGGGGTGTATTGGTGGGTCTATTCATGCTGGCTGTTGGGGGATCTATTGTTGCCTGAGCGGATCTCTCTTTACAGGTGGGTTCTATTGTTGCTGGGGGGCTCTTAAGCTACTAGGAGATAATCGTTGCTGGGAGACAACTGTTGAGGAAGGGGTCTATTGTTGCTAGCTGTTCAGAGTCTATTGTTGCTGGGGGTGCTCCATTGTTGCTGACTACAGGGGATCTGTTTTACTTCCTATCATTAACAAATTACATACAAATTACTTAGCACCATGAATTGATACTTGGTTCTCTATCCATTGCTGAGAGGTCGGGTGGCGGGTGGAACAAAGGAATGGTGCTCAGAGGTGGGTAAGGCTTGGAATGAAGGAATGGTGCTCGAAAGAGGGTAGGGGGTGAAACCAAGGAATGGTTCTCAGAGGTGGGTAGGGGTTGGAACCAAGGAATGGTGCTCAAAAGGAGGGTAGGGGGTGAAACAAAGGAATGGTGCTCAGAGGTGGGTAATGGGTGGAACCAAGGAATGGTGCTCAGAGGTGGGTAGGGGGTGGAACCAAGGAATAGTGCTTGGAGGTGGGCAGGGGTTGGAACCAAGGAATGGTGCTCGGAGGTGGGTAGGGGTTGGAACCAAGCAATGGTGCTCGAAGGAGGGTAGGGGGTGAAACCAAGGAATGGTGCTCGGAGGTGGGTAGGGGTTGGAACCAGGGAATGGTGCTCGAAGGAGTGTAGGGGGTGAAACCAAGGAATGGTGCTCAGAGGTGGGTAGAGGGTGAAACCAAGGAATGGTGCTCGGAGGTGGGTAGGGTTGGACACAAGAGATGACTCGAAAGAAGGGAGTTCCTGCTCCTATTTTTTGAGAAAAAAAATCCCTGTGTGTGTAGATAGATAGATAGATAGATAGATAGATAGATAGATAGATAGATAGATAGATAGATAGATATGTATAAATACAGTAGATAGATCTATATATACAGCATGTAATGTCATCTTACTTTAATGTAATGAGCAAGTTCAAGGTCAATTCAATTTCTCTCATAGAATTAAAGCCTATATCTTTTTTTTTCCTGTTAGTTCCTTTGGCAGGGCCCTCTTTTTCCATTCACGTTTCTTCATCAGAAGTCTTCATTTCTTGGGATGAGATACCAAGGCATAATTTAAGAGGAAAACTGAAACATTACACCATCTATGTAAAGAATGAAACAAGTTCTCAGCAGCACACAGGTACTTATTGTTATTCCTTCTAACTATGTCTAAACACAGGTGATTTCAGCACTATAGAGGTACCCACTACCGTTCCTTTTCACATTGTGTAACCAGAGGCAGGATCAGAACTACATGGGTGCCCATTACTGCCCTCACTGACACTGTAAAACTACAAGTAGGATCAGACCCACCTGGGTACCCATTACTGTCCTTTTTGATGCTGTAGAACCAAAAGTAGTATTGGCACTACATAAGTGCCCATTACTGCTCCATCTGCAAGCATCACCGGGCATGACTATCCCATCCTCGTGTATATGGGTTTTTATGGCTACTGATTCTTTGTCTTTTATGGTAGATTTATCTTTAGTTCTATGGTGTTTGTTTGGTGGAATATTTTGTTTTCTTTTTCTTGTCATGTCATATTTTTTGTCTTTTGAACCTGTTTTTCATATGTGTTTTGGATCTGTGTTATGACTGAAATGTTTTTAACATACTGTATATATCATTTGTACAGAATATGGTAGGAATTTCACCCTAAAAGGACTGTCGCCACATGGAGCTTACACCACCTTCATAACAGCAACCACAGCAGCGGGAGAAGGGGTGTCAAGTGCAAACCAGACATTTCAGATAAATAAAGGTATGTATCTAACTGACAAGAAGTCAGGTAAATCTGTGGGTGTTGTCACAGACGGGAGATACATTTCTGCCTTGTTTAGACAATTCACCAATTACTATCAGGTGTCAGCTGCAAAAATAGTCAGAAAGGTTTAAGGGCGTTGGAAAGCTTCAACTGTTCAGAATGAGGCAATTAAGGCCTCTATAAGTTATCCAGAGGCTCACTACTGATTGCTGCATCCCGAGGCTTTTTGAGTTAAGGAGAGCAGTGAGCTGAGAAAGACTTCTGAAGAGGTGAGGTGGTGTTGATTTTTCTGTGTGATAAAAATCAAAAAGTCTATTGTTTTTCTGCTGTATGACCAGCAGTGTCTGCCCAGCAGTAGGCTGTGCCAGACTCCATAGATAGGTTCCTGTGTGGTGAAGGTAGATGCCCCAAGTGGCAAGGATTTATTTTATGTTTTGTTCTGTTTATGCTGTTTGGATGCTTGCACTTGTTTCCAGCAATATGGAAGAATAAACCATAATCTTTGTTCAACCGTCCTCGGCTGCCTCTCTGTATAGTACAGTGTGTAGTAAACCCACCTAGGGGGTCACACACACCCGCTACCGAGCTAATCATTTACACTAAGAATAAGGAATTAGTGGTTCTGTATTTTATATTTGTGTAACCTTTTTTAGGCTTTTCTCAAGGACTACTTTACTAGATTATTTTTAAAGGCTCGGTCAGGGCCGGATTAACATAGGGGCTGTTGGAGCTGCAGCTCCAGGCCCCTTTTTCAAGATAGGCCCATTCCCCCCCCCCAAAAAAAAAGCGACTTCGGGGTTGTAGCTCGACAACCAGAGGTCACAGAAACTCCACAACCGGTCAAAATATGGGATGGTTATCATTTATGGTTCCGGAGATACGGGCCTGCTTGCACAGCCTGTCAGAAGCTACATACAGAGCAGCCATTATAAATACAAGCTGACACACTGCAGCAGACTGAGAAAAAAAATCATTTGTTTTTTGCCAGAAAATTACTCTATGGTGATCTTTGTAACTTTTTATGTTGCACAGTATAAAGCTGCAGGATTCTGGCTAAAATGACAACTGCAATTTTTTTGCTTAGAAGACAGATGACGATTCTCTCACGATTCTCTCATAACATCATCTTTCACATTAAAATGAAAAAAATATAAAAATAAATGGGCTAACTTTACTATTTTGTTTTTATGGTTTTAATTATTCATTGAAGTAGGCAAATGCAGTGTGACACAAAATATTGCAGCAATTGCCATTTTTGTCTTTGCTAAAATATATATAATGTTTGGCGGGTTAAAATGAATTTTCTAGCAAAAAATATTGCTTTTTAACTTAAGAAACAAGTGTTGGACTTTAAGTGGTTATATTTCTTGCATTTACACACAGAAGTTTGATCTAAAAAGGAAGTTGGTTACAATGTTTCATGTTACAAACTTGGCAGACTGCCCGGATTTTTTCTTTACACTCAGAAGTTTATCCCTTTGATCTAAGAAGAAAGCGTTCGTTACAATGTTTCCTGTTTCCTGCTAAGAACTTGGCAGACTGCCCAGATATTTTCTTTTGACAGCTGAAAGTCTCTCCACTTGTTATATGAAAGAATCAGCAAACTCTGCATTGGAGATGTCAGGGGGGTTGCGCAGCAATTTTTCAAAACACTAAAGTTAGCACGATTTTTTTTTGGTATCCTAAGCGATGCTCTAAATTTTTTTTAGGTTACATGTTTAGAGTTACAGAGGAGGTCTAGTTATAGAATTATTGCTCTCGCTCTAACGTTAGTGGCGTATGTAACCTGTGTGTATCTGGCTCTGATACTAGCCAGTGCCTACCCAGCCACTGACTGGTATCTCTCCCCAGCCTGTCCCCACACACCCTCTCACCTACTCCTGTAGTGTTATTGTGTTCTGCCAGTGAGTACAATGATCAGTGTTGCTATCTATAGCTGGCAGCACTGATTGTTTTGGGAAAAACAGGCTGGTTGTACTCAAGTCGATTTATAGATTGACTTGTGTAAAACCAGCTAGCCCATACATAGATCGAGTATGGCTGGTCCCTGCATAATTGGTGTAATTTCAATCCATGTATGACCCACTTAACCACTACGCAGTCCCTAAACATCCTTCCACTCCTGTACATAGTGCTCACTGTCATACTCTCCACATTCCTCTCCTGTACATAGTGCCCACTGTCATACCCTCCACACTCCTCTCCTGTACATAGTGCCCACTGTCATGCTCTCCACACTTCTCTCCTATACTTAGTGCCCACTGTCATACCCTCCACACTCCTCTCCTGTACATAGTGACCACTGTCATACCCTCCACACTCCTCTCCTATACAGACCGCCCACTGTCATACTCTCCACACTCCTCTCCTGTACATAGTGCCCACTGTCAGACACTTCTCTCCTGTACATAGTGCTCACTGTCATACTCTCCACATTCCTCTCCTGTACATAGTGCCCACTGTCATGCTCTCCACACTCCTCTCCTATACAGAGCGCCCACTGTCATACCCCCCCACACTCCTCTCCTGTACATAGTGCCTGCTGTCAAACACTTCTCTCCTGTACATAGTGCCACTGTCGCACCCTCCACACTCCTCTCCTATACATAGTGCCCACTATCATACCGTCCCCATTCCTCTCCTGTACATACTGCCCACTGTCATACCCTCCACACTTCTCTCTTGTACATACTGCTCACTGTCATACCGTCCACACTCCTCTCCTGTACATAGTGCCCACTGTCGCACCCTCCAAACTCCTCTCCTGTACATATTGCTCACTGTCATACCCTCCATACTCCTCTCCTGTACATAGTGCTTTTTGCCTTACCCTTTGCACCCCTCTCCTGTACATAGTGCCCAATGTTAGATCCTCCACACTCCTCTCCCTCACCTGTACATACTTCCCACTTATATACCATCTGTACTCCTCCCCTATGTCGCTTACCTGCAAAAGCAGTTCTTTAAAATGATACTGAATACCCTCAATGTTACCAGCTCTAGAATGGACACACTTTTGTTAGTTCAACTAAAGGAAATCTCAGTTCTCATATTTGTTCTGTCCCATTATCAGAACTTATTTAATTTTGTGATTACTACTGTGACGTACAGAGGAACATAGAATTTGGTTTGGGACTTTGAATGAGGCATATGAAAAACACATGTCTCCATCCCTAAAAATGGAAAAAGAGAAAGGGTTGGGATTTTAAATGAGATGCGTGTTGATGCAAAAAATATGTATAAATAATTAAATTGTATAGCGTGATAACCAGGCTTAAACTTACCAACCATACTGCAGGCCAAATTCAACTGTCTAACTTTGTATGTTAAAAGCAGAGGATTGGTTGCACGCATTTTCAAATATATGGGTAAGCTTGGCCTTAGCTTACCCATATATTTGCAAATGTGTGCAACCAATCCTCTGCTTTTAACATACAAAGTTAGACAGTCTCTGCTTTTTAGAGGACCTGAGGTAGGTTATGCCACAATGTACAAGTATGCACAGCATATTAGCACATTAGGGTACACTTACATTTTCAGACTGGGCCCTCCATTGCTGCGCTGTGATTCCCACGCATTTATTTATTATTTATGAAAGGCCCCACCAAAATCCTCAGCACCAGGCCCATGATGTTCTTAATCTGGCCCTGGGTTCAGTCCATTCAAAACTGATACCACTGCTCTAGGAGATGTTGGTTTGTTGGGTAATCTGCCCTCCTGCTGCAGCCATTACTAGGAGGTCCCACATTACCTGCTATTTTTTTCATTTATGTTTTTATGCTGAAGGCAACAACAGGATTGGGAAAAATCACACGTGTGCCTTTATCTATGGAGGTATCCTGACTAGGACTTCCCACTTTTCTGGCCTTTTTTTGCTTTTGGTGCTCTTTGCAAAAGCACAACAGGAAATAAAAGAATGACTTTTCTAAGCTAAATGCTGACTGCAATACGTATATATATACAGTGCGGAAAATAAGTATTTGAACACCCTGCTATTTTGCAAGTTCTCCCACTTGGAAATCATGGAGGGGTCTGAAATTGTTATCGTAGGTGCATGTCCACTGTGAGAGACATAATCAAAAAAAAATATTCCAGAAATCACAATGTATGATTTTTTTAAACTATTTATTTGTATGATACAGCTGCAAATAAGTATTTGAACACCTGAGAAAATCAATGTTAATATTTGGTACAGTAGCCTTTGTTTGCAATTACAGAGGTCAAACGTTTCTTATAGTTTTTCACCAGGTTTGCACACACTGGAGGAGGGATTTTGGCCCACTCCTCCACACAGATCTTCTCTAGATCAGTCAGGTTTCTGGGCTGTCGCTGAGAAACATGGAGTTTGAGCTCCCTCCAAAGATTCTCTATTGGGTTTAGGTCTGGAGACTGGCTAGGCCACGCCAGAACCTTGATATGCTTCTTACAGAGCCACTCCTTGGTTATCCTGGCTGTGTGCTTCGGGTCATTGTCATGTTGGAAGACCCAGCCTCGACCCATCTTCAAAGCTCTAACTGAGGGAAGGAGGTTGTTGCCCAAAATCTTGCAATACATGGCCCCGGTCATCCTCTCCTTAATACAGTGCAGTCGCCCTGTCCCATGTGCAGAAAAACACCCCCAAAGCATGATGCTACCACCCCCATGCTTCACAGTAGGGATGGTGTTCTTGGGATGGTACTCATCATTCTTCTTCCTCCAAACACGGTTAGTGGAATTATGACCAAAAAGTTCTATTTTGGTCTCATCTGACCACATGACTTTCTCCCATGACTCCTCTGGATCATCCAAATGGTCATTGGCAAACTTAAGACGGGCCTTGACATGTGCTGGTTTAAGCAGGGGAACCTTCCGTGCCATGCATGATTTCAAACCATGACGTCTTAGTGTATTACCAACAGTAACCTTGGAAACGGTGGTCCCAGCTCTTTTCAGGTCATTGACCAGCTCCTCCCGTGTAGTCCTGGGCTGATTTCTCACCTTTCTTAGGATCATTGAGACCCCACGAGGTGAGATTTTGCATGGAGCCCCAGTCCGAGGGAGATTGACAGTCATGTTTAGATTCTTCCATTTTCTAATGATTGCTCCAACAGTGGACCTTTTTTCACCAAGCTGCTTGGCAATTTCCCCGTAGCCCTTTCCAGCCTTGTGGAGGTGTACAATTTTGTCTCTAGTGTCTTTGGACAGCTCTTTGGTCTTGGCCATGTTAGTAGTTGGATTCTTACTGATTGTATGGGGTGGACAGGTGTCTTTATGCAGCTAATGACCTCAAACAGGTGCATCTAATTTAGGATAATAAATGGAGTGGAGGTGGACATTTTAAAGGCAGACTAACAGGTCTTTGAGGGTCAGAATTCTAGCTGATAGACAGGTGTTCAAATACTTCTTTGCAGCTGTATCATACAAATAAATAGTTAAAAAATCATACATTGTGATTTCTGGATTTTTTTTTTTGATTATGTCTCTCACAGTGGTCATGCACCTACGATGACAATTTCAGGCCCCTCCATGATTTCCAAGTGGGAGAACTTGCAAAATAGCAGGGTGTTCAAATACTTATTTTCCGCACTGTACATTGCAGTTTGCAAGTGGTTTACCGGGGTTATGGCTGAAGCTATCAGCCATAACCCCGGTATTTTTTTTTTTTCAGACGGTGACTGGTTTTCTCATGAAAGCAGTCCGAGTGGCTCATTAGCCACTAGATCATTTTCAGAAGTGGCAGGGGAGGGCAGGTGTTTCTTGGGATTACTTTTCTCACCGGCGTGCATGAAAAGCAGTACGGCCGGCTGGTCACAGAGGCGAACAAAGACTAAAGTCAGGCCCCGTACACACGACCGAGCTTCTCGGCAGAATCCAGCGAGAAGCTCGCTGGGAGACATATTCTGCCGAGGTTCTCGATCGTGTGTACACTTCCGACGAGCATCCCGGCCAGCCAGGGAAGGGGGGGGGAGCGGAGCCCCGGTCGGCGCGTCGCTGGAACGCTGGAGCAGGTAAGTGATTGTTTATTAAAACCCAGCAGCTACACTTTTTGTAGCTGCTGACTTTTAATAAACAAAAATATTGTCTGGAACACCCCTTTAAGTCACAAGGCTATTTGCAACGGTTTCTGGGATAGGCATCATGTTTCCCAGTAGTCCTTGCAAACCTGACTCAAACCCATTACATTGCTTGTGCAGCACTGAGCATGTGCGAGATATGCAAAGCTGAAATCCAGGAAGTCATACAGTCTGGCTTCATGATGCCCACACTTAAGATGGCCAACGGTTTATTTTTAGATTATAAACTAAACGCTGTTACAACCTAACAAAACGGACCTTACTTTACAGACTAACTTTACTAGAATACATTAAGCTTGTGTATTACAGGGGTATATACATTTAAAAAGTGAAATTGCGGGTGGAACTCCCCTTTAATGTGTTTTTCGTTTTTAAAAAATTGGGCTTAAAAAAACACTGCACAAATACCCTGTGACATAAAAAAATGCAACAATCGCCATTTTATTCCCTAGGGTTTCTGTATATATATATATATATATATATATATAATATTTGGGGGTTCTAAGTAATTTTCCAGCAAAAAAGCTGATTTAAACTTGTAAACAAAAAGTGCCAGAAAAGGCCCGATTTTCAAGTGGTCAGTTATCACCAGGACCGGTGTCCCCTTTGGATTACCTGTTCACACCTTTTTTGGTGACAACTGTAAAAATCCGGATTTCTAGTCACTTTCTGCCCTGTGACAATGATCACTGGGACACTTAGAGAATATTCAGACAGGGGCGACTCGTCAGGGGCGACAGCCGCCTGACAAGTCGCCTCCCGCTCTGTGCAATGTAACCGTTTAAATAGGAGCGACGCAAGTCGCTCCGACTTAGAAAAAGGTTCTTGTATGACTTTGGGGGCGACTTGCATTGACTTCTATACAGAAGTCATTTTGCAAGTCGTCTTCATGTCGCCTTGCCGAGTCGCCCCCAAAGTCATGCTGCCTCTGTGTGAATGGGCTCTTACAAAGTATGAATCTTCCCAGCAGGGAGACAGTGAAAAAAAAAACTGTATACAAGGGTATTTTGCTTACTTTAGATATGTTTCCCTTTAATTCCAGTTGTATTTACAAGGCAGGAAGTGAAGGGAAATTTCCCCAATGAGAGTCACATGACAAATTCTGTTAAGGATTTTAACCACACCCTACTGTATCAAATTTAAATTGTCTTCATATATACTTTAATATATAATTGTTTGGTTCATTTTCCCTTTTATATTCATATGGCTTCATGTTTTCTTATTTTATCCTTTATGTCTATGATATCTCAGAAGAGCGGATTCATCCACTGGCTTTGATCTCAATGTCTCTGATCAGCGTAGGCATTCTTGCAACGGCCATCTTCATACATCCCTTCCTTCTGGCTTTGTGGCCAAAGATCCCAAAGCCAGAGAATAAATTTAATGGTGTCACCGTCAGCACTAAGTTTTTGGAACCACAGCAGGTATGGTAACTCCATTGTATGTATGTGTTTTTCTATCATTTCTTGTAACTCTTTCTAATACCAAAGCAACTATTTAAATTGCTGTTTCAATTAAATCTTTGAAGAGTCAAGGTACTCAAAGTCACCCAAAAAATAAATAAATGTGTAGGTCTTTAAATCAAGCCTTCATTCGCATCTGTAGCTGTGGGAATTGTGCAGAAATCCATCTCCAGCGTTCACAACAGAGGCACCAATATCCAGACTCCCCATTATTTCCTATGGAGAATCTTGAGAGACCTGCCAGCCCTCTAACACAGCAGATTTTGGGATCTGGTAAAACCCACTGAAACTCAAATTTAGAGACTCTGGGCCAGATTCTCAGAAGAGATACGACGGCGGATCTCCAGTATTAATTTAAATACATAACGCCCACCTCCTTCCTACTTTGAATTACGCGGGCTTACGCCGGCCCATTTACGCTACGTCACCGCAAGTTACGGAGCAAGTGCTTTGAGAATACAGAACTTGCCTGTAAAAGCTGCGGAAGCGTAGAGTAAATGGGATACGCTACGCTACGCCAAAAATACCCCGATCTACTAAATTTGGCCATCTGTAGTGATCTTTGATAATAAATTGCTTCACAGTGCCTGTAGATACAGATGTTAGTGAGGGCTTGTTTAAAAGAGAAACTAACCTCTGGAAGGTATCCCCAAAAAGGCAAAAGAGGACTAGTCACTATGGTCTCCCTGTAGATGATCTTTCCCCATTACTGACCTTCCATGCCTTGTTCTGCACTGTGTCTCTGTATCGAGGCGGCCATCTTGGTAGCAAGGAAATCAGTGAGCAGCATAGTAGTGGCATCACCAAATCTCATTCCAAATCTTCTGAGATTAGCAAAGGTAGTAGTGCCTAAGATCTCAAATGCAGACAAAAAGGTAATTTTCCCCCCCCAAAATACTGCTTAGACAAAGTTAACCCCTTCCAGTCAACCCCCTCCCAGCCCTTTAAGATAGGGTGACCAGGCATCCCTGGTTTCCCGGGACAGTCCCCGGTAGGCATGTGCATTTCGTTCCGAATCGAAATTCGGACGAATTTTCCATTATTCGGACATTCGGATGCATACGAATTTCCGAATTGCAATATTAGTGAATTTACTGAATCAGAACGAACGTTTTCGATTCCGGATCCAAAACCCGCGGACTAAATTCGATCGGAATTCGAAAAAAAAAAAAAAATTCTATTCGAATTTAATTCGAAAAAAATTCTATTCGAAAAGAGACTATTTTTTTTCTAATCTGGTTGAAATATTTTCGATTTCGACCGGATTTTTTCGAAATTCGGTTGAAAATGAACGAATTCCAAAAACGGTCGAAATATTTTCGATTTCGACCGGATTTTTCGCAATTCGGTCGAAAACGAACGAATTCCGAAAACGAATTCAACACATGTAACGTAACGAACCTAACTTAACGAAATTAATTAAATGACGAATTGAAACGAAACAAAACAAAACACATTTTTCACTTTTGCACATGCCTAGTCCCCGGATTAAGGACACTGTCCCCAGAGCCAATCTGTCCCCGAATTGGTCCCCGGATTGCAGTGGCATGGGAGGGCATCTGTTACTCTCGAGCCAGGTGCAACATTTAGGGGGGCACACAATCATTACTGTGCTCCCCAAGTGTGCTGTGTTGCCCCCCCCCCCGCCTTGCCCAGAGATTTCTGTAGTCCAGTCTGTCCCCCATTAACCCCTTTGGTGCGGGAAGCCTGTATGTTGTAAGAACAGCGGAGGGGAGGGGCGGTGCAGAGCGTACAGTGGCTACTGGAGAAGCTCTTGGCAGGGGATACTGAGGAGTGTCTGGGTGTCGGGAACAGTGCCTGGTGCTAGGGAAAGCTATGCTTCGGGGAGTTCTGACAGCTCAGAAACCCTGGAGGTAAGTATAGCAGGGACTGGAGGGGGGTGAGGAGGATATCTGGTGTTAGTTCAATGTTACACTTTTCCTGTAAAGGTGAATTAACCCTGTTTCTTACACTCCTAGTACATCATGGTGCATGGGTTTGTCATGCATATGCTTATATGGCAAAGGTTCCTGCCTCTATGCACGCGCAAAGATGCTGCAGTTATGGAGATCCCAGATCTCGGTTATCTGCGCATGCATAGGGAAACGTGGCATGTGCAAAGATGTAAACTTGCATAAAAAAGTGCCTGAGAGGCAAAACACGTTGGGGGCGTGGCCTGGATGGAACCAGACTGAGGCTGCTTTTACTATACCGACTGTTGGGTTTGTGTGCGGTGCATGGGACCTTTCTTTCCTGCATGTACAAATATGTACCAGGTTCCAAATGAGGGGCAGACACCTTTGGCACATCTGAATTTTCAACTAAAGTTCCTCTTTAAGGGGTTGACAGACAAGTTTCGACAGTAACCCAACAATAAAAGTAAAACGATGCGAACAGCACTCATCAGCACCAGAAAACATATACACATATTTATTAGTGCAATTTCGCATTAGTCAAATAAGCTAACATTTTGGACCGCGCAGGATCCCTTCCATAAGGCGGCCCAGAAAGACCATTTGTGGCTGGGTCAGGTCTATTGAAGGGCCCTTGACGGTCAATTTTACCAGCCAGTGGCAGCTGGTGCTCAACATTTTTTGGGGGGGCGCAAAAAAACTGAAAGAAAAACCCATCTATTGCAGCTACTGTGCCCATCAAATGCAGCTACTGTGCCCATCAAATGCAGCTACTGTGCCCATCAAATGCAGCCACTGTGCCCATCAAACGCAGCCACTGTGCCCATCAAACGCAGCCACTGTACCCATAAATTGTCACCACTGTGCCCAAACGCAGCTACTGTGCCCAAACGCAGCCACTGTGCCCATCAATTGCTGACACTGTAGCCATCGTTAGCCGCTACTGTGCCCCATCAGATGCTGCCAGTCTGCCCATCAATTGCCGCTACTGTGCCCCATCAGATGCTGCCAGTGTGCCCCACCAGATTCTGCCCCACACTTACCTGTCTCGCAGCGGGTCAGCGGTGGTCTCCTGCACGTCCTCCATGTCTTCTTCCATCCTCACTCAGACCGCCAATTACAGCGCCTGACGTTTCAGCCAATCAGGTGACCGGTAACAGACCCGACAACCTGATTGGCTGAGAGACGGATTTAGGGTTAGCAAAGCAAATTCCTTCACTTTGCTAACACGCAGCTGAGTGAACAGCGAATGCCCAGCATGGCGCCCGGTGGTCACATTTTTGGGCGCCTATTAGAGCCTATGGCTCTAATCCGGTGCTTCGAAAAAACACCCCTGCCAGTGAAATTAAGGTGCCCGGCGCCCAAAAAGGGGCTGGACATCTGATTAGGGGGAGTCAGCGTGACCATAGATAGATTCATGCAATGCATGAACCGATCTATGGGGATAGAGCGGTGCCAGGAGAGAGGGGACGGCGCTCCTGTGCACTTTATGGACGCACCACCACTGGTACCAGCCTGTGCTGATCCCAAAAAGTAGCACCTGCAGCATCGGGCCAGCTCTCCTTATCTCTGCCCTCTCTGCATTCCCTTAATAACAAATGTTGAGCCAATTCGAACGTTCCTGCTTATGACATCACCGTAAACTTTGCCGTAGGGTGGTCACATTTCACATCCTGTCGTGAGAAGATTTAATATAATAACTTACACTACGTACTCACTGAACCTACACTATAATTCCCTATTAATATTCACACCACCTGCTGAGATTTGCTCAACACGGCCTTCAGTTAACACAATGATCGCAGCGCTGGCAGGCAGAGTTAATGTTTAATCTGTGGTTTCCTTAAACACACAGACGTGGCATGGATTTCATGTTCCCAATTCTGCCGGTTCAGCTACTCCTGCGGGCTGTGCTGGGATACGAGGAATAATGGGCCGCTCGCCTCTAACCACCCACTTCGCTCATCGCTGCAAATCCGTATCAAATGCTGATTCATTGGATTCATTGTCCCATCCGACAACTTCTGATGAGACCGGCAAAACGCAGACTTAAATTTCACCAGCTGGGGGAGGGGTCAGGGAGACTAATTGTTTAGGGAAAACACAAATCTTTTTGCCCTTCAGCACCACAATGCCAAGGTAAACCTTCTGCAGGGTAAAACAGTTTTGGCATTAACTGGAAGGAGATTGTGTAATGTCATCGGTTTCATATTTCTAGTAGAAACCCCCCCCCTATAAAAAAAATAGAATTTTCACTTAAAGTGGTTGTAAAGCCACTGTAACCTGTATACACCATCAGCACTGCCTCCTATTGTAGTGTCCCCCCTCTGTGTGTGATTTATAAAAATAAAAGCTGCAAATACCTAATTTCACTGCGGAGATTGTGATCACATGACTGGCCAGCTTTCTCCTGTCTTCCTCTGAGAGATACAGCTCTTAAATGAGGTATTTACAGCATTTATAAATCATTCACAGAGGGGGACACTGCAATAGGAGGCAGTATGATGGTGTATGTAACAAAACGTCCAACACTCCACTTAAAGAGGATGTCCCCTGAAAAAAAAAAAAATTAAATCCAGCAGCTACAAATAATGCAGCTGCTGACTTTTAATATCAGCACACTTACCTGTCCAGAAGTCCAGCGCCGTCTGCAGCAAAGGACGAGCGATGACTTATCACTCTGCTGCCCCCACCGCCATCCTCAGTGAGAGAACCAGGAAGTGAAGCATGCGCAAGTCGCGCTGCGCCGTGCTGACTGGTTCCCGCTGTGTTGTTGGAGCTGAGTGTTTCCCAGAACACAACGGGGGGGGGGGGAGATCCAACATACCTGTCTTTAGACAGGTATCTGCACCCCACTCCCCCCTGAAAGGTGTCAAATATGACACCGGAGCGGTGGAGAGTCCTGACGAGTGGGAGTGGAGGGTGAAGCTCCGCTTTAAGTGCTTTCATCATATACAAGTTCCTCCCAGTCTGAATATAGATATCAGATATTCCAACCGCTCACAAGCACAAACAAGACGATACTTGTTTAGTTGCTGAAAATTAGAACTAGAATACAATTCTTATATACAGTAGAAGACGAGGTTCCTTCCTCCTGCTCATAATACTTTAACAATGCACTTGTAACCAGAAACATAAATTAACATGAGCTAATTAACTAATCCCTTAAAGCAGCCCATGTGACTCTGTGCCCTTCTGGTCATTGTTATGATAGACCATATAAAAAAGGGATGCCAGGGCTGAACTCCAGGCAGATGTAAGTGACATTATGCACATTGTAATGTCTTGTACTTTGTTTTCTGTTTTTCCAATATAGACTCCTTCTAACCCTCCCATCATAGAGATTGAAGAAATGGAACTAATTTCCCCACCATCACCCCCACCATTACCCCTACCGGCACCCCCACCAGACCAGTTTAAGCCCATAACGTCTGGCTACGAAAAGCACTTCATGCCGACCCCTGAGGAAGTGATGGGTTTGTGCTAATAATGAAAAAAGTGAAAGCTACTCCACAATGATGCCACAAAAACAAGTGATGGAGCTCTCCCATCACTGAGGTGCAAGAAATGGAACCAGTTTCCCCACCATCACCCTCAACAGCGCCCTCACCAGACCCATGTGGGGCCATAGCATCGGACTACAAGTAGCTCTACGGGCCAGCTCTTTAGAAAGTGATGAATTTGTGCCAATAATGAAAAAAGCGAAACCTGCTCCACTATGATGCCACAAACACAACTGATGGAGTTCTTCCATCACAGAGGTAGAAGAAATGGAACCAGTTTCCCCACCATCACCCTAAACGGCACCCCTGCCAGACCAATGTAAGCCCATAACATCCAGCTACGAGAAACACTTTGAGCCGACCCCTGAGGAAGTGATGGGTTTGTGCCAATAATGAAAAAAGTGAAACCTACTCCACAAGAGGTGGAAGAATTGGAACCAGTTTCCTCTGGCACCCCCATCACACCAGTGTAAGCCTATAAAGTTTGGCTTCAAGAAGGACTTTATGCCGACCCCTGAGGAAATGATGCGTTTGTGCTAATAATGAAAAAGGTGAAACCTACTCCACACTGATGCTACAAACACAAGTGATGGAGTTCTCCCATCACAGAGGTGGAAGAAATGGAACCAGTTTTCCCACCATGCCCCTCTCCGGCACCCCAGCCAGACCAGTGCAAGCCCGTAACATCACAGAGGTGGAAGAAATGGAACCAGTTTCCCCACCATCACAGAGGTGGAAGAAATGGAACCAGCTTCCCCACCATGACCCTCTCCGGCACCACAGCCAGACCAGTGCAAGCACATAACATCCGGTTACGAGAAACACTTCATGCCAACCCCTGAGGAAGTGATGAGTTTGTGCCAATAATGAAAAAAGGAAAACCTACTCCACAGTGATGCCACAAATACAAGTGATAGAGTTCTCCCATGACAAAGGTTGAGGAAATAGAACAAGTTGCCCCACCATCACCAGCCAGA
Source organism: Rana kukunoris (assembly GCA_029574335.1). Classification (NCBI taxonomy): domain Eukaryota; kingdom Metazoa; phylum Chordata; class Amphibia; order Anura; family Ranidae; genus Rana; species Rana kukunoris. The sequence continues at coordinate 506,399,799 of CM056051.1, read as the reverse complement.
CCAGTGTAAGCCCATAACGTCCAGCTCCGAGAAGCACTTCATGCTGACCCCTGAGGAAGTGATGGGTTTGTGAGAAAAAGGAAAAAAGGAAACCTACTCCACAATGATGCCACAAACACAAGTGATGGAGTTCTCCCATCACAGAGGTGTAAGAAATAGAACAAGTTGCCCCACCATCACCCTCACCGGCACCCCAGCCAGACCAGTGTAAGCCCATAAACTCTGGCTATGAGAAGCACTTCATGCCGACCCCCGAGGAAGTGATGGGTTTGTGGGAATAAGGAAAAAAGGAAACCTACTCCACAATGATGCCACAAATGCAAGTGAAGGAGTTATCCCATCACAGAGGTGGAAGAAATAGAACAAGTTGCCCCACCATCACCCTCACCGACACCTCAGCCAGACCAGTGTAAGCCCATAACCTCTGGCTATGAGAAGCACTTCATGCCGACCCCCCCCCCCCCCCGAGGAAGTGATAAGTTTGTGCCAATAATGAAAAAGAAATGAAACCTACTCCACAATGATGCTCGAACGCAAGTGATGGAGTTGTCCTATCACAAAGGTGGAACAAATGGAACCAGCTTCCCCACCATTACCCTCAACAGCGCCCCTACCAGACCAGTGTAAGCCCATAATGTGCCAACTCCTAAGGAAGTGATGGGTTTGTGTCATTAATGAAAAATGGATAGCCTACTCCACAATGGCACCACAAACACAGCTGATGAAGTGAAGCTGGAAAGAAGAGTGGGGAGAACACATTAGATATTTACGGTTTCAGCAGTTTACAGAGGCATGAGGAGTACTTCTTACTCTCGCTCTCTCGGCCTCCATATTGTTTGTCTATTAGCAGGCATGCATGTCAGGACAGGGTTATTATGGCTGTCATACAGCTTCAGGTTATACAGAGGGTGCTCAACCTGTCCAACCAGACTGTCTCCTGATTTATACTTCCTCGGATATGTGCTTTATGAACCAAATTCTAGAATCCTGTCTACCTGCTCAGTCATGGTCATCTCATAACGCAAAGAGCATTCGGTTCACAGCAGTCAGATTTCTCAGGGTAGATGGTAACAAGAATGAAAAGAATGACTGCTTATTGCTCCAGGCACAAAACGTTCAATAAAATACTAGATTGCATTCAAAATGGACGTATACATAATTGTGAAGGGGGCCTAAAACTGTTTTCAGGCACATCCCATATTGGGACACTTCAGAATCTGTGTCTGGAATTTGCACCAATGCCCTGTTGGTCCTAGACCCTCTCTTATCTTTGTTTTTGTGATGCCCTGAAGCACATTGTTGGATTTATAGTGTGAGTGGGCATTCTACGTCACAGGTCCATGACGCATGTGCCCAATCTTTTTCTTTGTGGGAATACAAATAACCTTTTTTTTTACAAAAAAAAAAAAAAATCTATTTTTTTAAACTTTTTAAATTTTATTTTTTACATTTTCTAAATTTGTTCTTAAAAAGATTTTACCGTCACTGTTCTGCCTAAGTACACATTGCTATTTGCCTTACTAAGCCAGTTTGTGTAGACAGGAATGTCGGCCCCTCCACTATTGGAAAGCGTAGCTTTGTATTGTGCACTGTGTAATTTTACTCATAATGTACTTTTTTTTTGTTGTTTAAAATAAACAGTTTTTATAAGATCTTCCGGTGTCTCAGATTGTTAATCAAATATTTTGGAGTCTCTACTTAAGGTCCCCATAGTTCCTGCTGAATCAGCTGAAATTCAAGACACGGATGGCCCTGCAAGCAACACCCGGCTCGAAAGTTAATTTAACCAGTTAAGGACTGCCCTAAAGTAGATTTACTATATATATATATATATATATATATATATATATGTGTAAGATTCTGCACTTCTGCCCAGGGGGTACATGCACGCACAGCCAGCGGGGCCTCTTCTGCTGTAATGACTCACAGAAGAAGCCAATCTTGCACTTGTAGTGTAAAGTGAATTTGCCTTTAGTAAATAACCCCCTGCGTTTCTTTCCAACGATCGGCGGGTGCCGGTGGACATCCAATGCCCGACACCCGCATATCGGCATCTTCTGTGAGTCATTACAGCAGAAGAGGCCCGCTGGCTGTGCGCACATGTGCCCCCTGTAGTGCAAAGTGGATTTGCCTTTAGTAAATAACCCCCACTGAATAAAACACGGCATATTTCTGTTCTGACAGGGTGGAAGGGATAGATTTTGTATCCCTGCAAAGCAGGGAATAAAATCCATTACTTCCCTAAGTAAAAGCAGCACACATAACATAGTAAAAAACTAGCTAGACACACAGATAACCCTTTGATTGCCCTAGATGTTTACCCTTGTCATTAGTACAGCCACATATTTGTAGCACTGATCACTGCATTAGTGTCACTGGTTCCCTTTAAAGTGTGAAAGGTTTCAGTTAGTGTCCGACTCTCCGCCACAATGTTGCAGTCCCGGTATAAGTCGCCGATTGCGACTTAAAATGTAATTTTTTGTGAGATACTCCCAATATTCCCCGAAAATAAGCCTGGGTCTTGTATTAATTTTGGAAACAAAAAGACACAGTAGGGCTTATTTTCGGGGTAGGTCTTCTCTCCCCCTCTCTCTCCCTGCCTGACAGCAATCCACAGTGTGAACGGAGTTAAAATGCTTGAAAAATCCTATAAACCACTATTACATAATGTACAATGTCTGTGTTTCTGTAATATAATTGTGCCAAATACCTTCGTTATAGCGCCGCTCTGCGCTTCTGTGACCTGCCAGAGTCCTTTTACCCACAATTATGTTACAGAGACACACACATTGTACATTATATACTACTGTAATAAGAGTGGATTATAGGATGTTCCAAACATTTTAAACTAGGGCTTATTTTCAGGGTAGGGATTATATTTCAGCCCTCCTGGAAAAAAACGCTAGGTCTTATTTTCAGGGTAGGTCTGATTTTCGGGGAAACACGGTAGGAACATGTCTAAAGGGATATAGGACCAGCAGATTTTCTCATTAGTGCTCTGCAGCTGCACAGCAGACCGATGATTATGAAACCACTCCTGTTAGACCTAGCACAGAGGAACAAACAAGGATTTCTTAAGAATAACAAAAGATAGGAATTTGCAAAAAAAGGTTGGTATAATCCTTGCAATGTACATAGATCACCTAAAGGGGAATGTTTTATTTTCTCAACAAAAGTGGTGTTACCTATCAAGTTTTGTAAAAAAAAAATTGGAAAGGGATTGCCGTATACACTTGAGTATAAACCGACCTGAATATAAGCTGAGGCACCTAATTTTACCACAAAAAAAATGGGAAAACCTGTTGACTAGAGTACAAGCCTAGGATGTCCATCTGCATGCCTCACTGTGTCCATGCCTCACTGTGCCCATGCCTCACTGTCAGAAGTGTATTTAGGTTTTGTGCTGCCCTAGGCCTGACTAAACTTGTGCAACGCCTAATTTAAATTTGACCCACCCCTTCCTGTCAAGATCACACCCCTTCCTGTTTAAGACCTGCCCTGAAATCCCTTAATCTACAGATATTTCTTCTCACTTCCTGTTTGGCTATGGGGCAGGAAATGAATGGATGGTAAAAAAAATTAACAGGGGCTATAGCCATACCTTACTCTATCCAAAAATGGAAAACAAGTGTTGCCTATAGTTCTACATTAAGCACAAATTTCTGCTAAATTTATGGAGGACTAAGAGAATATAACCATGACAGTGGTGCAGCAGAAAACATGTAGCACAATGATGAAGGTATGTGGTCCAGGCAGTGAGGAAAGGAAGGATTGGGGGCAGGAACAAATAAGTCAGTTTATTTTTCTCATTAGCAATCAACAGAAATAAAATTAAGATTCCTTAATATGTACAACTGACACAAGCAAAGGATTGCAGGAAAGTCCTACTACCTACCTTCCAGGTATAGGTGACCATGTCAGTGTCCCTTGTGTCTGCAGCATCCCCCTTGTGTCGGCCGCATTATGGGAGCACCTGACAGATTTGTCTTGCGGCCCAGTTCACTTCATAAGACTGGCGCTACACTAAACGTTGAACGCAAGCCTGCAGGAACTCTTTTCATGCTGCCCCCTGCAAAGTGCTGCACTAGGCCTGGGCCTTGTTGGGCACAGTGAGCAATGCTGTATCTTGGCCTAGGCCATGACTAGACTGACGTTTAACATGGGAGTCTATGGAAGGGGTGCCCAGGTTTGAGAAATCAGTGCTCCCCAGCCGTAGATCCCCTAGACAATAAACTTTGCAAATGTAAGAGGGCTGCTAGAGCCGTTCCCGCGAATTCGCGGGAGCGCGCGGGAGCACGCGCAAATTCGCGGGAGCGCGCGTGCGAATTCGCGGGTGCGCACGCGTGCACGCGCACATGCACGGGAGCGCGCACCCGCGTCCGTTGGAGCCAAACGGCCTATTTAAAGGATGCTCTGACCCTAGCCGAGTGCTGACGGATCTCAGCGGTTCCTGTGTCCTGTACCTGTCCCGTGCTCTTGTTCCCGGTTACCGATCCTTGGCTTCCTTGACCTTGTTTTGGACTCGCCTCACTTCTGACCCTTGGCTCCTGATCTCGGCCTTCCACGCGACCCTGTTTCCTGCCTGATGACTTGGTACCTCGCTGCCCGCTCGTTGCTGAACCCGGCTTCCCATGTGACCACGATCCTGTTCCCTGTTTGGCTCCGCTTTACCTCCCGGGTACCTGCGACTTCGCTACTGCAACCTGCTGCGACTTCAGCCCTGCAACCTGCTGCGACTTCCCTGCTGCAACCTGCTGCGACTTCCCTGCTGCAACCTGCTGCGACTTCGTCCCTGCAACCTGCTGCGACTTCCTGTCTTGCTGGACTTGCATCACCGGTCGTGGGCTTCCCCAGTCACATCTACAGGCACTCGTGTCTCCTCTGGCCCTTGGTTCCCCCTGTCTCCACTCTCAGCGGGACCAGGGCCGGAGATTCAAGAGAGGCTAACCTCGTCATTTCAGACTTCACCCAGGTACGTGACAGTATCCGTCAGCCAGCAATGGAGTCTGAAAGGGAGGCCTCTTCTTTCAAAGACATTTACCATTCCCTCTCTGCACTTGCCCACACAGTACAGAATCTCCAGACAGATCTGAATCGGATGGAGGGTCAGCTCCGGGATCAGCCCGTTCCCTCTTCTCCTATGGTGAACTCGTCAGTTCAAACGGACTTCAGTCTGCTCTGTGTGGCCGCCACGCCTCCGGAACCCAGAGTGCCATTGCCTGAGCGTTTTTCTGGAAATCGCAAACAGTGTCGTACCTTCCGAAATGCCTGTGAACTGTATTTTTCCTTGCTACCTCAAACCTTCTTTTCCGAAGACACCAAAGTGGGGTTCATCATCACCTTGCTTCTTGAAAAACCTCTTTCCTGGGCCCATCATCTTCGGGAGCAACAGGACCCGGCCCTGGCAACCACGGACTCCTTCTTTTCCGCCATGTCCCAGTTGTATGCCGACCCTTTTCTCCAACAATCCGCGGAGTCCACACTCAGTAGACTCCAGCAGGGTCCAAGGGCTGTGGAAGATTACGTGTCAGACTTTCGTGTCCTGAGTATGGATACTCAGTGAAATAGAGCTGCACTCCATCATCAATTTCGTTGTGGACTTTCTGATCAGTTAAAGGATGAATTAGCACGCGTGGGAATACCCACCTCCCTGGAAGATTTAATTAATCTTGTCATTCAGATTGATCGGCGGTTGCGAGTAAGACAATCAGAGAGAACCAATACCAAGCCACCTGCATTTTCTAGCCCCGATCCTTCAATTTCCGGCTGTTCTGTCGGGTCATTGAAAATGTCCAGAAAGAATAAGAACCCCCACAAACTCTCACGTGTAAGCTATCCGAGACCAGCTCTGTCTTCTTCGGAACGCCTCCGGCGACTACAAAATAGACTATGTCTTTACTGTGGGGGAACCAGTCACTTTATTCAGACTTGTCCTGTGAAACCTCCCAAGCCTGCCTCCCTGTTGCCCCACGTGATGCACCTCCCTGGAGGAAGTCCAAACCATCTTTCCTTACCACTTCAGTTACAGCTACCTGAAAAGACTATCCTTGTACCTGCAATTATAGACTCAGGGGCTTGCAGTTGCTTTGTGGATGCTGCATTTGCGACCCTTCACCAATTACCCCTATGCTCTAAGACGCAGGGGCTTATCGTTCACTTAGCAGATGGGTCTGGTCTCAAGTCTGGACCAGTAACCCAAGAGACTATACCTATTCCTTGCCGTACTGCCTCAGGACATCTGGAACTCCTTCGTTTGGATGTGATTGCTTCTCCCATGTTCCCTATAATTCTGGGGATACCCTGGCTAAAAGCCCATAACCCCCATATAAATTGGGCCACTGGGAAAGTTTCCTTCTCATCCGACTATTGTCAGACACAATGTTTTCCAGAAAGGATCTGCAAGCCTACTTCCCTTCTTAGTATTTGTCCGGATCCTGAAACTGTAAAACTGGTGCCAGTTGCCTATCATGAATTCTTGGATGTGTTCAATAAGAAAAGTGCAGATACCTTGCCCCCACACAGGACTTATGACTGTCCTATAGAACTTTTACCCGGATCCGAGATTCCTTTCGGTCGAATCTACCCACTTTCTGAACCTGAACTAGAAGCCCTGCGCAAATATATAGACGAAAGTCTGGAAAAAGGGTTTATTCGGCATTCTTCCTCACCTGCAGGAGCTGGTATTTTCTTTGTAGAAAAGAAAGACCACTCTCTAAGACCCTGTATTGACTATCGAGACCTTAATAAGATCACTGTCAAGAACCGGTACCCACTTCCGCTAATTCCTGAATTGTTCCAGAGGTTGCGCGGAGCACGGATATTTTCCAAACTTGATCTTAGGGGTGCTTACAATTTAGTCCGGATCAAAGAGGGAGATGAATGGAAAACAGCTTTCAGAACACGCTTCGGGCATTTTGAGTATTTGGTTATGCCCTTCGGCCTCTGCAATGCCCCAGCCACCTTCCAGCATTTGGTAAATGACGTATTTCGGGACTTTCTTGATCTGTTCATCATAGTCTACCTCGATGACATCCTCATATTCTCCGAAACGATTGAACTTCACCGCACCCATGTGAAAAAGGTCTTGAGTAGACTCCGCGAACATCACCTCTATGCCAAGGCTGAGAAGTGCGACTTTGAAAAGCACACCGTACAGTTTCTTGGACTCGTCATCTCTGCTGATGGCATTTCCATGGATCCTCAGAAGGTTGCTGCAGTTCTAGAATGGCCGGCCCCTACGGACAGGAAAGCAGTACAGAGGTTCGTGGGCTTTGCAAATTTTTATAGAAAATTTATTTTAAAAAAATTCTGGTATTATCTCGCCTATTACTCAACTAACGAAACAGCATGTCCCTTTCCGATGGACTCCTGAAGCACAAGTAGCATTTGAACAATTAAAGACTCTGTTCACTTCTGCTCCCATCCTGAAACATCCCGATCCGTCCCTGGCCTATGTTTTGGAGGTGGACGCCTCCGAAAGTGCCGTTGGGGCTATTCTGTCACAGCGACAAGGTCCCAAATCTTTATTGCATCCTGTAGCTTTTTTTTCTAAGAAATTGAATCCTTCTGAAAGGAACTACGATGTTGGAGACCGGGAATTGTTAGCCATTAAAGCTGCACTTGAGGAATGGCGTTATTTGCTGGAAGGAGCCGCCCACCCTATTCTCATCTTCACTGACCATAAGAACTTGGAGTATCTGAGGACAGCCAAGAGACTAAGACCCCGGCAAGCAAGATGGGCATTATTCTTCTCCCGTTTCATATTCCATATTACTTTCCGTCCTGGTTCTAAAAATGGCAAACCAGACGCGCTTTCGCGCATGTTCCATGATTCAGTGCAACCTTCTGAGCCAACTACCATTTTGTCAGCCAAGAACTTTCTTCTTCTCCAGTCAGACCTAATGTTTCAAATTAAGACAGATGTGACAGAGCATCCCCCATCCCCAGATTTACCTCTCCAGTTTAAGGATGGGCTCTACTATCACAAGGAACAGATCTACGTCCCGGAACAGTTCAGAGTCTCTGTTCTCAAACGGTGTCATGATCACCCCCTGGCAGGCCATTTCGGTACCCACAAGACTATAGACTTAATTTCCCGTTCTTTTTGGTGTCCCGATCTGATACAGGACTGTAACAAATATGTAAGATCCTGTGCGACATGTCTACGCTGCAAAACCAGCCGAGCCAAGACTTGGGGCCTACTTGAAAGCCTTCCGGTGCCCAAGAAGCCTTGGAGCATGATTTCTATGGATTTCATTGTTGAACTTCCTCCTTCTGAGAACTTCACTTCTATATTTGTCGTAGTGGACCGTCTGACCAAGATGGCACACTTTGTTCCTTTACAAGGCACCCCTTCTGCCACCGAGACAGCTTCCACATTTATCAGGGAAATAGTGAAATTGCATGGGATCCCTGATAACATTGTATCTGACCGCGGGGTGCAATTCACCTCAAGATTCTGGAGGTCCCTATGTGAATCATTAAACATCGAACTCCGTCTGTCCACCGCTTACCACCCCCAGACAAATGGACAGACGGAGAGAACTAATCAAACCTTGGAGCAGTACCTGCGGTGCTTTTCCTCATTTTCTCAGGATGACTGGTCTTCCCTTCTCCCACTGGCGGAGTTTGCTTACAACAACACTATTCACTCTGCAACCAAGCAATCTCCCTTTTTCGCCAATTATGGCTATCACCCCTCATTTTTACCTGAACTGCCTGTTGAGTCCTCCGTGCCTGCTGTACAAGACAGACTAGACTTTTTTAACTCCAACAATAAATTACTCCAGGATACCATCTCTAAAGCCCAAGCGAGCAACAAGAAGTTCTTTGACAAAAAGAGGAGGGGTAACCTAAATCTGGAACCTGGAGACAAGGTCTGGTTGTCTACTGTAAATCTAAAGTTGAGTTGTCCCTCCAGGAAACTTGGCCCAAAGTTTCTGGGGCCTTTTCCGGTTAAAAGGAAGATTAATCCTGTGGCCGTTGAGTTAATTCTACCTAAGAGCCTGAAAATTCATCCGGTATTCCACATCTCCCTGCTAAAACCAACAGTGCCTAACCCATTTTCCAATCGGGATCCAGAAAACCCTCCTCCGCTTCTCGTCGAAGGCAACGAGGAATATGAAGTTGAAGCTGTTCTGGATTGCAAGACCAAAAGGGGTCAAACGCAATTCTTGATTAAATGGAAGGGTTATGGTCCGGAAGAGAACTCTTGGGAACCGGCGTCCAATGTGCATGCCCCACAAAAGATTCGTGCCTTTTTCCAGCGCCATCCGGAAAAGAAACCCCTGAGGGGCATCCGGAGGCTGCCCATAGGGAGGGGGCAATGTAAGAGGGCTGCTAGAGCCGTTCCCGCGAATTCGCGGGAGCGCGCGCGCGAATTCACGGGTGCGCACGCGTGCACATGCACGGGAGCGCGCACCCGCGTCCGTTGGCGCCAAACGGCCTATTTAAAGGATGCTCTGACCCTAGCCGAGTGCTGACGGATCTCAGCGGTTCCTGTGTCCTGTACCTGTCCCGTGCTCTTGTTCCCGGTTACCGATCCTTGGCTTCCTTGACCTTGTTTTGGACTCTCCTCACTTCTGACCCTTGGCTCCTGATCTCGGCCTTCCACGCGACCCTGTTTCCTGCCTGATGACTTGGTACCTCGCTGCCCGCTCGTTGCTGAACCCGGCTTCCCATGTGACCACGATCCTGTTCCCTGTTTGGCTCCGCTTTACCTCCCGGGTACCTGCAACTTCGCTACTGCAACCTGCTGCGACTTCGCTGCTGCAACCTGATGCGACTTCGCTGCTGCAACCTGCTGCGACTTCGCTGCTGCAACCTGCTGCGACTTCAGCCCTGCAACCTGCTGCGACTTCCCTGCTGCAACCTGCTGCGACTTCCCTGCTGCAACCTGCTGCGACTTCCTGTCTTGCTGGACTTGCATCACCGGTCGTGGGCTTCCCCAGTCACATCTACAGGCACTCGTGTCTCCTCTGGCCCTTGGTTCCCCCTGTCTCCACTCTCAGCGGGACCAGGGCCGGAGATTCAAGAGAGGCTAACCTCGTCATTTCAGACTTCACCCAGGTACGTGACAGCAAACTTGTAGAGGAGAAATAGGGCTATATGTGTGCCAAGCTCTGGGTCCAGGGGACCTACGACTGGCCGGGACCGGGTCCCCAAACTTACCAGAGAAATTACCGTTTAACATGGAATTCTATGGAAGGTGTGCCCGGCTTTGAAAAATTCGGCTTATACTCGAGTATATACGGTACGTTGCCTTGTGTCACCTATTCCTAGTGAAAAAAATCATATCAGATCAGCCAGAAAATACCCATTTAGACTTCATATAGCTCTTTTAATTATAATAATTTTGAAAAACAAACATTTAGATTTGAAAGGTTTTGTTTTAAGTCATACTGTAGACAAAGCCTTGCTCATTTAAAGAAGAACTCCGAAGATAAAAAAACAACCCAGTTACCATTTCTGAAAAACTACAAGATTTCTGTATTCAAAATATTTTGGGGTTTGCTAGTGTGGTAATGAAAAATTGGCTTGTGGGTGTCAGTGGTCACTTCACCCCAACATGTCACAACGGAGTAAGAGCCAGTGTGGACGGGCTCAGGGCACGTGTTGGTGACTTCAGTTTGAGATGCTTCCATGATCATCATTGAGAGGTGCATTTCACCTGCAGTTGACCTGTTTCAAGCAGGTTCTGCATTTCTATAGGATTGCACGGGAAGGCAAAACCCACTTGAAAAGGATCAAAGCCATCGACACAGCCTTACTGGCTACAAACAATACAATCTCATTGTACAATGTCCATTAACCACTTAAGACCCGGACCAAAATGCAGGTAAAGGACCTTGCCCCTTTTTGCGATTCGGCACTGCTTCGTTTTAACTGACAATTGCGCGGTCGTGCGACGTGGCTCCCAAACAAAATTGGCGTCCTTTTTTTCCCACAAATAGAGCTTTCTTTTGGTGGTATTTGATCACCTCTGCGGTTTTTATTTTTTGCGCTATTAACAAAAATAGAGCGACAATTTTAAAAAAAATGCAATATTTTTTACTTTTTGCTATAATAAATATCCCCCAAAAATATATAAAAAAACATTTTTTTTCCTCAGTTTAGGCCGATACGTATTTTTCTACGTATTTTTGGTAAAAAAAAACAAACAAAAAAAAAAAAAAAAACGCAATAAGCGTTTATCGGTTGGTTTTCGCTAAATTTATAGCGTTTACAAAATAAGGGATAGTTTTATTGCATTTTTATTAATTATTTTTTTTTTACTACTAATAGCGGCGATCAGCGATTTTTTTCGTGACTGCGACAATATGGCGGACACTTCAGACAATTTTGACACATTTTTGGGACAATTGTCATTTTCACAGCAAAAAATGCATTTAAATTGCATTGTTTACTGTGGAAATGACAGCTGCAGTTTGGGAGTTAACCACAGGTGGCGCTGTAGGGGATGTGTGACCTAATGTGTTTGTTTACAACTGTAGGGGGGTGTGGCTGTAGGTGTGACGTCATCGATCGCGTCCCCCTATTACAGGGATGATGCGATCGATGCTGCGGCCACAGAGAAGCACGGGGAAGCCGTGTGTACACACAGCTCTCCCCGTTCTTCCGCTCCAGGGACGGATCGCCGCACTCCAGCGGCGATCGGGTCCGCGAATCCCGCGGTCCCGGAGCTTCGGACCGGGTCGCGGGCACGCGCCCGCGACCCACGGCTGGGTACTAAAATCAACGTATATATACGTTGATGTGCCCAGCCGTGCCATTCTGCCGACGTAAATGTGCAGTAGGCGGTCCTTAAGTGGTTAAACTGGTCATACTCCTACAATTTACAAATCTGATTGTACAATATCCTTTAGAACAGGTATATGCAATTAGCGGACCTCCAGCTGTTGCAGAACTACAAGTCCCATGAGGCACAGTAAGACTCTGACAGCCACAAGCATGACACCCAGAGACAGAGGCATGATGGGACTTGTAGTTTTGCAACAGCTGGAGGTCCACTAATTGCATATCTCTGCTTTAGAATAACCATGAGAATGTAATTTCATGGTCTACCTTAACAACTCCAATTTTAGATCTACTCAAGCAGATCCTTGTACTACATAGTCTTTGGTAGATCTAAAGTAGATTGTACACTCAGTTTGTAAGATGTATGGTCAGCTTTAGATTACCAACAATTACGGAATGTAAGGTGAGGACCCGCCAAGCTAGTCATACACAGCTAGATCTACTCTCATTCAACCCTTGAGTGCTTGCAGGGAAAATTTTAGCGGATTCAGCAGGAGTTGGCCAAACTTCCAGCTGTCTATGATCAGCATTCAGCCCCTTTCACACGGGTGGACTGATCGGGTCCGCCTGTCAATCTTTTAGCCGATTGGACCATCCATTTCCCTCTATGGAGTGGCAAGAGTCAATGGACAAGTGAACAATGGACATTCAATCTGATCCTTTCCACTAAAAATAGAAGGATGAAGATCCATTCCCCAACCGTCTGGCGGATCAGATGGCAGTCGGGTGTAAAGGAACAGGCTGCCCATTTACATCCAACTGCCCATAGTGTGCCCACTCTTCATAGGCAGAGCCAACACCGACAAACTATCCACCTGCTCAGCAGACAGATTCCCCACTGAGCAAGAGGACTCTTGGAGGACCAAGATAGATATATCAAGACTAGGGCCGGGACAAGGGGTGGGCAGGAAGGATGGCTGCACTGTGCAGTGGGCACTGTGGTATCATGCACGGTGGGGAGCGCCACAAGGAGATTGGGGGGAAGAAGATTTGTGCTGAATAGGGAAATTTAGGGGGGAGGCAGGGGGGTAAGTCTTGTTCTAGGAGGGGAGTGCCAAGAGTGGTGATTTTGGAGGATTGGTGTCGGGAGGGGGAATAGGGGTAAGAAGATTTGTGAGGGAGGAGTTAGTGGGGAATTCGGCTAGAAGGGAGTATTTGAAGTGGGGAGGAGAAGATGTGTACTAGGTGGGGAATTTTTAGGAGGTAGAGGATTTGTTCTAGGAGGGATGAACTTTTTGGGGGCAGGGACTAACCACTCCAGCCTCCGGAAAGATTTACCCCCTTAATGACCAGGCCATTTTTTGCGATGTGGCACTGCGTTGCTTTAACTGAAAATTGCTCAGTTGTAGGACGTTGTAACCAAACAAAATTTACGTCCTTATTTTCCCACAAATAGAGCTTTCTTTTGGTGGTATTTGATCACCTCTGGGGTTTTTATTTTTTGCGCAAAAAAAAAAAAAAAAGGGAGCGGAAATTAAAAAAAAAATAAAAAAAATTAATAATATATATATATTCAAAAGAAAAAAAAAAAAAGAAGGTAAAAATAAATAAATCGCAATAAGCGTATATTGAATGGTTTGCGCAAAAGTAATAGCGTTTTAAAAATAAGGGATAGATTTATGGCTTTTTTTTTTTACTAGTAATGGAGATGATCAGCGATTTTTAGCGGGTTACTTTTGACACTTTTTTGGGACCAGTGACATTTATACAGCCACCTGAGCTGTAAAAATGCACGGATTACTGTGTAAATGACACTGGCAGGGAAGGGGTTAACACTAGGGGGCAATCAAGGGGTTAAGTGTGTCCTAGGGTGGTCTAACTGTGGGGGGAGGGGACAGACTAGGAGTAGAGAAAGATAGCAGTTCCTAATCACTAGGAACAGACGAATCGCACTGTACTCCCCTGACAGAACGGGGATCTGCTTTATTTACTTTGGCAGATCCCTGTTCTGCCTCTCTGTGGAGCGATCGTGGGAAGCCAGCCGCATACGTGCACGTGGCTCTGGCGCTGCCTTTTTCATACTTTTTTCCCCCCCACCTTATTCTTCACCTGGTGATCCTATATGCAACACACTTCCTGTCTTAGGGTAACAGCAATCACTCACTGTACCATTTCAATGGAGAAGCAGGGTTGACACCCAAGGGCAGCACTACAGACCACCTCTGCATCTCCTCATTTCCATAACACAGGGGAGAGGTGTTCTGTAGTTTACAGAAGTGGCTTAGACAGTCCTGATGACACTGCAGAATTTACACTCACTGGATTTCAGGCAGGACCAACCGGTATCAAACAGATATAACAAAACACTTTTGATGGTATATTTAAAGTAAAACTTTACTCTCTCAATCAACATTGACTATATTAAATCCTTAGGCTGCTAACATTAGTAAATAGATAAAAAAATAAATCATATTTACTTATTTAAAACTTTTATTTTTTTAATTTCTACTGTTAATTCCTGATTTCCTGGTCTATGCAAATGATCTCTTACATCCCAGGCATCATCAGGAAGGGAGGAAGGATTTTCTCATATAAGCACGTCCTCTTGCCTGCATTCCTGAGCTAAGGGCAGATGCACTCCAGGAAGTATATGCTAGATGAATCATCTGCCCTTAGTCAAGATGGGCAGATTTTTTTTTTTTTTAAGTAAAATAAAGCATGGATACAAATACGAGCAGAATTCAAGCTAATGGGCTGTGCAGTACCACATTTGGCCAGAGGTGCGGGGGCGCCGGTGACACTTGGAACGGTTCAGAGCCGTTTGAAAATATTCAGTTCCATGCTGTCCCCAAGTATTTGCGAGGCTCGTCGGCACCCCCCCCCCCCCCCCCCGGCATCCCCCCCACCTCTGGCCACATATTATTGCATGCCATATAAGTCAATGCGGAACAAGTTATCTTTGTTTCCATTGACTTCTATGGGGAAACTCGCTTTGATATTTGATATGGAACGGATTATGCTCGTAATTCAAGATGCCACTGTATATAGATTTTTTGGTTCGAGGTGCTCAGACGCAGTGTAGTTCCCCTTTACCAGAACATAAGGAGGCAAATAAGAGAAGTTTATCGTTAGGGTTTACACACTTTAACTTCTCTTCCACTGCAACAATAAAATGTATATTGCTACATGGTGCCATTTTCTGGATAACAAAATATATATTTTAAACCATATAACACTCTTCAATTAAACCAGAGTTCTTCTTTTAAAAAAAAAAAAAAAAAAAGTTAGACCAATGCTAGATTAAAAATTCTATAAATGAGAGATCATTCTTCTATATAACGTATGTTACAGTTCCCTGACCTATATACACACTATTTATCAGAGTTGGGTTTGCTCACAACTGTCATGGATCATGTTTAGGGTGTTTCTGAAACTCTCCTGCCTCATTGTTCATCTCACATGACCACGCAACACTGGCATGTTTTCTTTTTCGTCGGTGTGCTCTTGTCCCGTGTCTCGGCAGTGTTGGCCCCGTGGTTGGCATCAGTCTCTTGAGATTTTTGTAATAGGGGCTGGCTTTCAGGGGCAGTGCTGGTTTCTCTGGTCCCAGGCTGGTTGGAGGCCGAGGGGCCTTGTGGAGAATTAGAAGAGCGTTGCTCGTGTCCTGAGGGAGTTACCACTACGACTTGAGATATCTGAGCTTGGTTAACTTGACCTTCATATAACTGTGACTGGCTGGGAATTTGGTCTTTACATGGCAGTGTTGTGCATACCTCCTGGTCACTAGGTGGCAGCACTGAGCTCTGAGCGTTTTCTAAAGACTTGGATGCTGAATCCGGAGTCTGGTCCTCAAAATGCAATATTGAGCCTTGATTTAGGCCATCTGGTGTCTCAAACTTGGTGCAAACTGCCACAGGCTTCTCTGCTTCCTCTTGGATGTCCAGTAAAACAGGATGTGCTCTTTCGGTCTCTAAAGACAATACAAGCGCTTCATCTGCGGCGTGACCTTGCTCATGGTTAATCAACACTGAAAATTTGCCTTCCCCCAGATTCTGCCCATCATCTTCACTTTTGTGAATCTGTGAATCTAGGTTGAGCGGTTCCTTAGATATTGATGGCTTGTCACCATCACCGTTCTGTTGATTGGCTGATGGCTTGCCCCCATTCTGGTTCTGTTGATCGGCTGATGGCTTGCCACCATCCTGGTTTTGTTGATCGGCTGATGGCTTGCCACCATCCTGGTTTTGTTGATCGGCTGATGGCTTGCCACCATCCTGGTTTTGTTGATCGGCTGATGGCTTGCCACCATCCTGGTTTTGTTGATCAGCTGATGGCTTGCCACCATCCTGGTTCTGTAGATTAGCCAATGGCTTACCATTCTGGTTCTGTTGATCGGCTCTTTGTTGGTCTCCAAGGTTTACCAGTTTTGTAATTTCATCCAGTAGCGATTCCCTGCCGTTCTCATTAGGTTTAAACAGATCGTTGTTCAAGTCTGCCATTGGTTGGGAGTCATCTGTTATCTGACCAACACTGTCTAATTCCTTTGTAGGGCTCCTTAAGTTTCGGTCTTCCTGCTCCAAAGTCTTCTCCAGGGAATCAAGCTTCTGGTTGGGAATACTTTGGACTTTATCAACGGTATCTTTATCCAGGTTGACTTCTTGAGGATTCCCACCTGGATCCTGATGTTTTCCTTTCCGATCTTGAAGTTCCTGGCTGTGTCCTGAATTTTGGATTTTGTTTTCTTCTTTGGGAATATTGTGACTACCATCTGCATCTTTTTGAACAAAACCATCCACATTTTGGCTTGGATGTGTCTGTTTATCATCAGGTTCTTTTGAGTCTGAAAGTTCTACATCCGGGTTGTGTTCGGCTTTATGATTTTCCAATGCATTTTTAGACCGAGGTGCCGGGACAGGACGTCCCTCTTTCTCTGTGCTAGAGGTGGGGTCTTTTTGGGATACAGCGAGCTTTTCTCCATGACTGCCACGTGATTGGTCGGCTTCTTCTGTAATTGGATGTTCTTTAAGATTTTCGTTTTGATCAACTTGTTTTAGGCTTCTTTCCCCATTCACAAGTTCTTTGTGCACTGCAATATCCTGAAATGAAATTAAAGTACATTTCAGTCAAAAGCAAAAAAACAGTTACAAGGCAGGTTCATTGTTTAATATGGTACAACAGGCCACCCTGCTGCGTTAAAGAGGAACTTTACCCATAACTATTTGCTTCTTGCTGGAACAAGAGGCACACCTATTAGGAAAAGTATGCAGGCATAGGACACCCCTCCCTATAACCCCCTCCATTGCTTCCCACCCACAACGTACTGTGGACTGCTGCTGCAGGCAAAGCAACATGTCCCGTAACAATACAAATATGTAACAGAAAAATGGATATGTTTTATAGCAGAAAAAAAAATATTTTTTTTCATTTATATAGCCAAAAAAAAAAAAAAAACAAGAGGGGATCAAATACCACCAAAACAAAGCGCTATTTGTGTGAAAAAAAATAATTGTATGGGCCAGATTCAGATAGCCTTTACGTCGGCGTATCTATAGATACGCCGCGTAAAGTCTATTCTGCGCCGGCGTATCTTTTTTCTGTATTCAGAAAACAAGATACACCGGAATTCAGATACGAGCGGCGTAAATCTGTTACACCGTCGTATCTTAATTGCATATTTACGCCGGCTGCTAGGTGGCGCTTCTGTCGATTTACGAGTCGAATATGTAAATTAGGGAGATACGCCGATTCACGAACGTACTTGCGGCCGGGCGTCGTATTTTACATTGTTTGCGTAATCGTTAGTCCGGCGTAAAGTTATCCCTGCTATAGTGAGGTGCAGCCAATGTTAAGTATGGACGTCGGGACAGCGTCGAATTGTAGGTCGATTACGTAAATCATTCGGGAATGGGGCTGGACGTAATTTACGTTCACGTTGTTTACATTGACAACTTGCGACGTGATTTCACGCATGCGCACTGGGATACCTCCACATACGGCGCATGCGCCGTTCAGAAAAAACAAATTACATGGGGTCATGATTCATTTACATAAATCACGCCCCCACATGACTAATTTGAATTAGGCGCCCTTACTGCGGCCACTTTACGCTACGCCGCCGCAACTTATGGAGCAAGTGCTTTCTGAATAAGGCACTTGCCCATAAAAGTTCTGGAGGCGTTGCGTAAAGAGCATACGCTACGCCCGCACAAATTTACACCCCCTTCTCTGAATCTGGTCCTATAAATTTAGTTTGGGTACAGCGTTGCATGACCGCACAAGTACTAATTAAAATAGTGCAGTGCCGAATAGCAAAAAATGCCCTGGTCATGAAGGGGGCTAAAATCTTCTAGAGCTCATTTAGTTAAAGGAGAATAAAAAAAAAAAAAAAAAATTGTTAAACCCACAATGCTTGTTTTTTTTACCACTAATGTTCCTTTTATATTGGCTTTTGAAATTTACAAATGCAGTAATGTAGAATTTGGATGAAAGGTTTAGTGCTGGGAAACACTTTTTGAAAGATAAAAAGTGCATTTTATCTATATATAGATCAGACCAAAATGAGGGGGAAAGAGGGACAGAGGGACCTTTCACCAAATCAGGGACAGTTGGGAGCTGTGGATATGGCTACTGTTCTGGTGTTCTCAGAACATCTTGTCCTGTGCAGGGCAGACATTCCCAAGTCCACCACACGTGTCTAACTGCAGGTTCTGCAATTATACAAGAGACTCCAGTGACGTGGCTGATTATATAACAAATACATCTACATAGGGTGCCAAGAATGATGTAACAGGACTTGCATACTCTCCTTGTCCCTGCTTCATGTAGTTGGACTGAGTGCCTGGCTGGCTATGTGCATAAGAAAAATTGTAAGTGGGATTATAGATTTAAAGCTGAACAGAGGCAGCTCTCTAATTAGGCGGTCGCCTAAGGCCTCCCATTCACAGGGGCCTCACAGCCGCCTAATTTGCCTGTGGTCAATACTAATATCGGCGCCATTGGATCTCTTTATGACCCCTCTCTCTTGCATTGGCTGAATATGTCTGATGGGTGAGGAGGGTGCCCTGGAAGTGGTGCTGATCACCTGTGTATTACATTCATACATTTTCTGCAGCCATTTTTCTTGCTTGAATTTTTTTTCCCATCGTGGGCGTGAGTGGGGCCTCATGTCTAAGTTTTGCCTAAGGCCTCACAAAGCCTAGCGCCGCCTCTGAAGCTGAACTCCAGGAATTTAAGCCATTTTGTAAAAACTACAGACATACTTTGAGTTAAGTCCAACAAGGTGAATGCCACCTCTTGAACTTTTCACTAACACATACAGTACATCAGACAGGTCTATGGAGCTCCAGTAACACGGCCATTATAACAGTTCACAGAGCTCTAAAGCTAAAGCTTCTAGTCTCAGCAGCTACAAATACTGTAGCTGCTGATTTTTATTTATTTTTTCAATTCAAAAAGCTTTTATTGAGGAAAAAAAAAGACAAATATGGTAAACAATACCATGCAGTTACAGCTAACATCTGGGGATATCATACAGGACGTAGCTGCTGATTTTTAATATAAAGGACACTTACCTGTCCAGGGATCCAAACGATTTTGGCACCGGGTGCAGGCGCCGCCATCTTTACTAAGGAAAACATAAAGTAAAGCCTTGTGGCTTCACCGCCCGTTTCCGGTTGCGAATGTGCTAGTCGCGCTGTGCTTTCTGAATGATCACGCTGTCTTCTGGGACCCGTGCGTCTCCCAGAATGCAGCGAGGGGGGCAGACATTTCGTAGATCGCGGCACGATTGTGGCAATCTTACTTGAAAGTGGGAGTGAGTACCTGGTTTTGACAGGAGCCAAATGTGACAACGGAGGGGGGGAAGCAAGCAAACATGTGGCGCTTCCCCCCTTTGGGTGAAGCTCCGCTTTCAGCAGCTGCTATGCCCGCCCTTCCCCTCCTCTTGCCCAATTACAGTAGCCTTTTTTATTATGTGGACTCATTCACAAAATACAAAGGCTTCAAGCGGTTGTAAACCGCTGGGACATTTTTATTTTCCCCCCTTACCTGCAAGGTAATGTCATAATGTTCTAGTATGCATCTCATACTATTATTGTTATACAGGATTTATATAGCACCAACAGTTTACGCAGCGCTTTACAATACTAGCATTCCAGCGATGCAATGTCATTGCTGGAAGCCGCTTCCATCTTCACCCGTCTTGTCTCCGGGTTTGCGGACTTTGGCTCTGTGACTGGCCGGAGCCACGATGACGTCACTCCGGCACATGCACATGGCAGCCGCCGTTTACGGCACAGGCTCTGAAGGAATGGTACGCGTGGCCGTTCTTTAAGAGCGCATGTGCTAGTGACATCACTGGCTGCATGTACAGTATATATCTCCTAAACGGTGCACATTTAGGAGACTTTTACACTACCTATAGGCAAGCTTTATTATAGGCTTACCTATAGGTAAAATTTAGTGATGGAAGTTTACTTCCACTTTCAGGAAAGTAGCAGCAGAGGAGAGGGGCAGACAGAACTGATGTGTGTGTGTCTTTCTGAGTGTCTCCTCCAGGAGCTCCATAAACCTGTCAGATGTAAATAATAGAGATAAGCCCAGGAGGTGATATGCAAATATAGTTAAAAAAAACACCTGTTGTAACTCCCGGAGGTGGTGAGGGTACTGTGCACTGGCTTAACCACTTAAGACCCGGATCTTTAGGCAGCTAAATGACCCGGCCAGTTTTTGCGATTCAGCACTGTGTTGCTTTAACTGACAATTGCGCGGTCATGCGACGTGGCTCCCAAACAAAATTGGCATCCTTTTTTCCCCCCACAAATAGAGCTTTCTTTTGGTGGTATTTGATCACCTCTGCGGTTATTTTTTGCTATAATAAATATCCCCCAAAATATATATATAAAAAAAAAAAAATTTTCCTCAGTTTAGGCCGGTACGTATTCTTCTACCTATTTTTGGTAAAAAAAAACAGAAAAAAAAAACAAAAAAACGCAATAAGCGTTTATCGGTTGGTTTGCACAAAATTTATAGCGTTTACAAAATACGGGATAGTTTCATTGCATCTTTATTATTTTTATTTTTTTTACTACTAATGGCGGCGATCAGCAATTTTTCGTGACTGCGACATTATGGCGGACACTTCGGACAATTTTGACACATTTTTGGGACCATTGTAATTTTCACAGCAAAAAAATGAATTTAAAATGCATTGTTTACTGTGAAAATGACAATTGCAGTTTGGGAGTTAACCACAAGGGGGCGCTGAAGGGGTTATGTGTGACCTCATATGTGTTTACAACTGTAGGGGGATGTGGCTGTAGGTGTGACGTCATCGATTGTGTATCCCTATAAAAGAGATCACACAATCAATGACGGCGCCACAGTGAAGAACGGGGAAGTTGTGTCTACACATAGCTCTCCCCAATCTTCAGCTCCGGGGACCGATCGCGGGACTCCAGCGGCGATCGGGTCCGCGGGTCCCGCGGTCACGGAGCTTTCGGACCGAGTCGCGGGCTTGCGAGACACCACGGCTGGGCTTAAAGGGCAATGTACAGGTACGTTGATGTGCCCAGCCGTGCCATTCCGCCGATGTATATCGATTTGAAGGGGTCCTTAAGTGGTTAAAGTACTCTCCTAGCACCCACACAAGCACATAGGTAGAAGAAAGCCGGCAGTTCAATTTTTCACAATTAATTTGTTTATTAATTCAGGTGTAGTACAAAATAATACAGGGCTTACGCATTTTGGCAAGTAGCCCCAATCGAACCTTGATTGACTTAATTCATTAGATGCCTGAACATTTTACAAAGTGGCTGAAATCCTGGAATTCAACTTAAAGGGTAGGCATAGCTCCCAACTGTCCCTGATTTCCTAGGACTGTCCTTGATTTGGAACAAAATCCCTCTGTCCCTCTTTCCTAGTCATTTGTCCCTCGTTTTGGTCTGCTGTATATAGTTGTATAAAAAATATTTAATCTTTAAATCTTATCTTACCACTTAAAGTGGTTGTAAAGGTTCAGCTTTTGTTTTTTTAACCAATTGAGAGCTGTGCTATAGACGAAAGACGTCCACAGCGTGGCTCTCAACTGCTGGGTGGATGTCCCTGGACATCTTCCTGATTACATTCCCCCTGCGCGCCGCCGAGGGCGCGCAGCAGGGAAAAGTTGTGCCCGCTGTGTCACGTGGTGCCGATGTGCATGCCTGGCTGCAGCGATGTCCACCAGGTACCCGCGATCGGCAGTGACAGAGCAAGGACGTGGAGCTCTGTGTGTAAACACAGAGCTCCACGTCCTGTCAGGGAGAGAGGAGACCGATGCTGTGTCCCTTGTACATAGGGACACAGATCGGTCACCTCCCCCAGTCAGTCCACTCCCCCCACAGTAAGAATCACTCCCAGGGAACACATTTAACCCCTTGATTGCCCCCTAGTGTTAACCCCTTCCCTGCCAGTCACATTTATACAGTAATCAGTGCATATTTATAGCACTATTCGCTGCATAAAATGTGAATGGTCCCAAAATAGTATCAAAAGTGTCCCATGTGTCTGTCGCAATATTGCAGGCCTGAAAGATCGCCACCATTACTAGTAAAAATAATAAAAATATCAAAAATCTATCCCTTTTTTTGTAGGCGCCATAACTTTTGCGCAAACCAATCAATAAACGCTTATTGTGATTTTTTTTTACCAAAAATATGTAGATATATATATATATATATATATATTATATATATATTATATATATAATTTTTTTTTCAAACTGGTCTGTATTTTTTTTTTTATAGTGCAAAAAAAAAAAACGCAGAGGTGATCAAATACCACCAAAAGAAAGCTCTATTTGTGGAAGGGAGCCCACAGTGACAATGCCAGCTCCGGAGAGGTGAGTGGGGCTTTGTTCCCCCGCATCACTGGACCCTAAGACAGGCAAATGTCCGATTATTAAAATTGCAGTATTTGTAGCTGCTGACTTAATATTTTTTTTAGGCAGAACACCCCTTTAAGTCTTGTGAGCTGACAACACAATGTTTTTTGTAGACTAAGGGCCAGATTCAGGTATTCCAGAGCATCTTTGCTCTGGAGTAACGCTTCTCATTTGCGTTGCGCTGCAGAAATTTTAGGAGCAAGTGCTGTCATTCACGAAGCACTTGCTCCTAAAGTTGCGGCAGCGCATCACAAATGAGCCGGCGGAATTCAAATTTGGCGGGTACGGGGCGTGTAGTATGCTAACTACGCGCGATCCCGCCGCCAACGTACTGCGCATGCGTCGAGTGTCAAAACATCCCCGTGCGCATGCTCCAAAATCTGTGAATGAACGTCAATGACGTCACATTCCCATTCATGACCGGTTTACGCAAGCGACGTTTTTTTTTTTTTTCCCGACGCAATGACGACGCCTATACCTAACATAGGATACTCCAACCCCATGTAGGTATATCTATGCGCCGCGTATCCCGTCCGGAAACGTCGTATCGTCATTGCGTCGCGCCGGATTTCGATCGTGAATTGCCGATTTCCGCTCATTAACATATTTTTTGAGCGTAAATCGGCGGGAACGCCCCCGGCGCCATTTTTAAGTTGAAGTAACGATGCGATGGCGAAACTCAGTTACGCTGCTCGCATCGGAACTTCAACCCGGCGTTTCTTGTTTTCTGGTTACAGAAAACAGAAACGCCGGCTCAAAGTCACAGTTAGGCTGGCGGATCACTCGATCCGCCAGCGTAACTGTTCCTGAATCTGGCTATAAGTGGTGTCAGCTCTCCCCATCAACAACATAGTCACTTATTCTGAAGTCAAAAAGAACAAGGAGGGATAATTAGACTTTTTGAGATAACACAGGAAGTGGTTCCTGACAAAAATAACAGACCAAAAAGTTAAAAGTAAAGTGGGGTACACACTATGAGAAAACCGGGCCCCATTTTCCTTGTTTCACAGCAAATTGTTACCGATGAAAGAAAATTTGTACAAAACTTCTCATATGACAAAGCCTTTTTTTGTTGTTTATCGTTTCTGATCATGCGCAATATTTTGTTTCTGATTTTTCTTGTACGAAAACAGTACAAATTACATGAAAATTGTTCGTTCTGTTCCCCGTTCGTACGAAAAAAATATGTAAAATGTTCGCCCAATTTTCTTATAGCGTGTACGAGTCTTAAGAGCTCATTGTTGGGGTCTACATGCACTTTAGGAAAGGTCAGAGACCTTCAGGAAGAATGCTTTATAATACTGGTTTGGTTCATCTGAATACAAAGTGAGATGTTACCTGGACTTTCGCTACTTTCAAAGGCTTCAGTTGTGGGTTTTCCAGATACACCAGTTCCGATTGAAGACTAGAATTAAAAGTAGGGCAAAATAAGTATTTAAAAAAATAAAAATAAAAATCATCACCAAATTCAAGCAATAAACATTACTTCAAACCCTCGTGCCTGAAATCATGGGCCCCAGACCCTACTTGCATGGGTCATTGCAGCAACACTTTACAGGCAGCACAGTGGAAAGGAGATATGGATGCACCTCCTATTAGAGCAGACTTTAAATACCTAATATGACCACTTGCTGTAATGCCCAGCTTAGAGGAGAGTGCTTAGTGTCAAAGTAATATTGGGGGGGGGGGGGGGCATACACAAGTGATCAGTGGCAAAGGGGCCACGTAATGCTCTGGGGCCCCTACAATGGAGACACTGCAGGTAAACAGACATCAAGTAGGTAGGAGGCAGACAAGCAGAGCATTGACCCCTCTACACCCCAGATATCCCCCCAGCACTCTGACCCCTCTACACCTTAGATATTCTCCCAGCACTGTTACCATATACCATAAGATACCCCTTGTATTGTGACCCCACTACATCCCTGATACCTCTAGCACTATAGCCACCCAAGCTACCCCAAGCATTGCTACCCCCTATACACCCCAGATTCCCCCCCCCCTCAGAATTGTTTTCTCCCATACACCCATTGATATCCCCCAGCACCATTATTCCATCCATGTAGTACCCCCTTTTCCAGTGGAGATACAGAGCATGAACATTTTTGGCTATGTGCCCACCTCCAGCACTGGACTCATTCATACCAATCAAGCAGGCAGAAGGAGGGGTGGAGCAAGGAGCATCCCTCCGGGCATTCCAAACCTTTCAATTAGGGTTGTTAGGGGGCCGATGCCGAGTATTTGCGGGAGTCTTTGTACTCCCGCAAATACCCCCGATACCAAAATAGAATACTTCCCCCCCATATTGCAGCCATGTCCTGTCCCTCATACCTGTAGATATGATGCCGCCGCTGCCGCATACCGCCGTTAATCCCCCTGCATTATAGCGTAGCGCGCATAACAAGCTTTCATTTTTAATACTTGTAATGCCCGCGCCGCCATTTATAGACACTCCCCTTCTCGGGATTGAACGGATCCGTTCAATCCCGAGCAAGGGGGAGTGTCTATGCACGAATCCGCGTATAGACACTCCCCCTTGCTCGGGATTGGAAGGATCCCTCCAATCTCGAGAAGGGGAGTGTCTATACATGGCGGCGCGGGCATTACAAGTATTCAGAACGAAAGCTTGTAATGCGCGCTACGCTATAATGCAGGGGGATTAACGGCGGTATGCGGCGGCATCATATCTACAGGTATGAGGGACAGGACATGGCTGCATATGTGGGGGACATGACATGGCTGCATATGTGGGGGACATGACATGGCTGCATATGTGGGGGACATGACATGGCTGCAATATGGGGGGGGGGACATACATGGCTGCAATATGGGGGGGGGGGGGGACATACATGGCTGCAATATGTGAGTAGTGTTGAGCGAAATACGCCATATTCGATTTCGCGATATTGCGCGAATATATAGAAGAATATTCGCGAATATTCGCTAATATCGAATATTCGTGATATTTTATCCAAAAAATTTTTTGCGAAATTCTCATAAACGGAGATCATTTCCTGTATTACTAAACTAATATGCACTAAACACTAACTCTACTTATAAGAAAGGAGAATAAGGGGGAAAAAGAAAGGCGGAGAAGATAATCGCGCAATATTCCGTTTGTCGAATATTCGAGTTATTCTGATTGGCTCTGATGCAAAAGAAGGACCGAGTAGCTGATGCGATTCTTTTTTGTTGCCGAAAATTCGCAATGCGAATTTTCGGCAACACAAAAGAATCGCATCAGCTACTCGGCCCAGGGTCTCTAATCATACCAGCAATGCTTTTAGACGTCGATGGAGATCACTAGGATGTGATCTGTTTTAAAAATACATTTTAAAAAATACGAATATTCGCCATAGCGAATATTCGCCGCAATATTCGAGTTATTCGCGAATACTCGAATATGCAATATTCGTAGCGAATATTCGCAATGCGAATATTCGTGAGCAACACTATATGTGAGGGGACATACATGGGTGCAATATGTGGGGGGACATACATGGGTGCAATATGTGGGGGACAGGACATGGCTGCAATATGTGGGGGACAGGACATGGCTGCAATATGTGGGGGGACAGGACATGGCTGCAATATGTGGGGGGACAGGACATGGCTGCAATATGTGGGGGGACAGGACATGGCTGCAATATGTGGGGGACAGGACATGGCTGCAATATGTGGGGGACAGGACATGGCTGCAATATGTGGGGGACAGGACATGGCTGCAATATGTGGGGGACAGGACATGGCTGCAATATGTGGGGGACAGGACATGGCTGCAATATGTGGGGGACATACATGGCTGCAATATGTGGAGGACATACATGGCTGCAATATGTGGGGGACATGGCTGCATTTGGGGACACATTTAAAAAAAGTATCGGTATTCGGTATTGGCGAGTACTTGAAAATAAAGTATCGGTACTTGTACTCGGTCCTAAAAAAGTGGTATCGGGACAACCCTACTTTCAATGCAAACAGTGCTGGACAGCTGGGCTCACCATGACACCATCCACAATGCAATATCCACGGCTGGCTCTCAGTGCTGCCGACTCAGCAGCTCCCACTCCAGCTCCTACCCCGTAGCCTTCGAGCTGCATGGGGAGGAGTCAGAGCATCACTGGCGCTCCGGCACTGCCCCTCCGCGCTGGCTGTGAAATAATAGGTATCGTTTTGCACAGCACAGAGCACCGCTGCCAGACTGCCTCCCCTGTGTATCCATCACTCTCAGTGCCATCATGGGGCCCCCAATTATGGGGCAGCAAGGGCTGAAGGACCAGCAGCTTTGGGGAAAATGCAGAGGCCTCCCCCTGTGCAGCTGGGGCCCCTGGGCAGTGCCCAGGTGTGCCCTCTCATTAAGACAGCCCTGGTAAGAGGGGAAAGAGGACACACATATTGTCAGAGTGGGGGCATGGGTGATCAGCATAAGAGGGGATCTCACAAGTAATCACTGTAAGTGGGGTGGGGGGAGTGCAGATGTAATCAGTGTAAGAAGGGGCAGGGAGGATTCAAAGGTCACCTGTGTAAGTATGGGGCAGAAGATGTACAGTGGTGATCAATGTAAGAGGAGAGCAGGGAGGAAAGGAAAGGTACAGAGGTGATCAATATAAGAGGAGAGCAGAGAGGAAAGGAGGAGACGTACAGAGGTGATCAATGTAAGAAGAGTGCAGGAAGGAAAGGAGAGGTACAGATGTGATCAATGTAAGAGGAGAGCAGGAGGAAAGGAGAGGTACAGATGTGATCAATGTAAGAGGAGAGCAGGAGGAAAGGAGAGGTACAGATGTGATCAATGTAAGAAGAGTGCAGGGAGGAAAGGAGAGGTACAGAGGTGATCAAAGTAAGAGGAGAGCAGGGAGGAAAGGAGAGGTACAGATGTGATCAATGTAAGAAGAGTGCAGGGAGGAAAGGAGAGGTACAGAGGTGATCAAAGTAAGAGGAGAGCAGGGAGGAAAGGAGAGGTACAGAGGTGATCAAAGTAAGAGGAGAGCAGGGAGGAAAGGAGAGGTACAGATGTGATCAATGTAAGAAGAGTGCAGGGAGGAA
The DNA here is from genome assembly GCA_029574335.1 of Rana kukunoris. Taxonomy (NCBI): domain Eukaryota; kingdom Metazoa; phylum Chordata; class Amphibia; order Anura; family Ranidae; genus Rana; species Rana kukunoris. Next base: position 506,372,102 of record CM056051.1, on the reverse strand, counting down.
AGGAGAGGTACAGAGGTGATCAAAGTAAGAGGAGAGCAGGGAGGAAAGGAGAGGTACAGAGGTGATCAATGTAAGAGGAGAGCAGGGAGGAAAGGAGAGGCACAGAGGTGATCAATGTAAGAGGAGAGCAGGGAGGAAAGGAGAGGCACAGAGGTCATCAATGTAAGAGGAGTGCTAGTATCGAAATAGAGAAATTGGTTCCTTTATATGCAGCCACCCACTTGTGACTGGGCCCTGTTGTTCCGCCACTGGGCTTGGAGAAAAGGGCCCTGTCCGGGGGTCAGGGGGGCCCTTCATGGTTTCTTGCATTGGGGCCCTGAAGGTTCTAGTTACGACGCCGAGTTTTGCCACACAGGTTTAATCCTAACTCTTTTATATTTATTGCCCATTGTAATACACTGGCCAATACCTTTATTTATAAAAAAAAAAATTTAAGCACTCCCATTTTTCCTCAGTGTTCCTTGTTTCTAGGATTTTAATATCGTGCCGCATAGAGCGCAATTTAGGGAAGTTGGCTCTTTTAAAATTCAGTGTCCTTGTATTACCCTTCTCCTGTGGTTTATACGGAATGTAATTGACCTGTGGTTGCCGTTTCCTTAGTTTCCCCATATTTTCACATCCGCGATTAGGTCTAGGTTGTTTGTAATCAGTAGGTCTAGTAATGCATTATCTCTTGTTGGTGCATTCAGAAACTGACCCATGAAATTATCCTACAACACATTTGGGAAATGGTGAGCCTTAGATGAGTGAGCAGTGCCTTCCGCCCAGTCGATATATGGAAAATTCAAATTTCCCATTATTATAACATTGCCCTGCCTTGCTGCCACTCCTAACTGGGGAGCCTGTAGCATACATCCACTATTACTTTCACTGGTTTTCCATTAGTTTCCTCCCTTTGGAGCTCCAACACAAAGGATTCCACTTCCCCCCTGCTCCATAAGTAATGTCATCCTTCACATTCAACATTTCCTGGTAGGCCGCTTGCCCTGGCTGCAGCGCTCCCCCCTGTCCCTCCCTTACACAGCGGGAGACACTGTGTCTCGGAGCAGACTCTGATGGTCGGCTGCGCTGTGACAAAAGTCCCGCCCACCTCCTAGACCAGCTCATGTGATAGACAGAACACTGCATCTATCACACAAGCTGGTCTAGGAGGAGGCCGGGACTTTTGTCAATGTGTGGCCGAACATCAGAGCCAGCTCCAAGATACAGCTGTAGTTGCACAATGAGGCTGCAATGACGGGCACAGCGAGGCTGCAATGACAAGCAAAGCATTGATCTCTTGTACAGTGGCGGATCCAGGGGGGGGCAACAGGAAAGTGCCCCCCCCCCCCCCCCCGAGACAATCATGTCACACTTGCTTGCCGTTTTTTTTCAGGCTTTTTTGCTGTTGTGCCTGCGGCTGGCTTCCGTTGCCGAGTCTCTCTCTCACATCACCCCTATCAGCGAGGAGGAGGTTGGTGGAGCCTCTTTCCTTCCCTTCCCTGCACTCGTATAATGTCTACATTCTCTTACCATCTTTAGTATCATGTCCTCAGGCTCTAACCACCTCATGTACAATGCCCACAACCTCTGACATCTCCTGTACCATGCCAGCATTCTCTGCCCCCCTTACTTGGACTACAGGAGAGTCAGGACGCTCTACGTTGCAGATAGAGAAAAGGAGCTGTGTGTTAGTGGATTGCCTGACTCTCCTGTAGTCCAAGGGAGGGGTGAGCATGACACTCCATGCCAGGGAGAAAGCCTCGAATTACTGTGTGGAGTTACAGACAGAAGAACAGGAAGTGAGGATTTCTCAGAAGAAATAAGGACATTTAAAAAGCATAATGGAAGGATGAGGTAAGTGAAGGAGGACTGCAAGGTAAAGGAAGCTATTTAGAAAAAACATTTTTTTTTACCTTTACAGCCCCTTTAATGGAAGAGTTTAGGTTTTTGATGATGAAAGGATTGTGTTCAGGTTTAAGGCTCCATTCACATCTAGGCGTTTTGTCGCCTTACGCCCGACGCTGAAGCAGCCCTAGATACGCTGGAGGGGCGAATTAACATTGTCGGCTATGGAGATGGTTCACATCTCCACGCCGAATGCCCAAACGCCCATACGCCTGAAGCTCAAACAAGTCCCGGACCCTTTATTTCAGGCGTATTGGGCGTACGGGCATAGCCGGCAATGTTAATTCACCTCTTCTGCAAAAAATCAATAGGCGTTTTGTCGCCGCAAATCGCGGGGACAAAACGCCTATTGATTTGTCGCCGCAATACGCCGCTACAGCGTACGCCTAGATGTGAATGGAGCCTAAATGTGTTTCTTTGTGGCACAGAAATTAACATATATTTTGTGGGTACAAGGACCGTGGCACACGTTTGCTGTGTATGTAGCATATAGGTTCAGGTTCCAGTTAGCTTTGCCATTTAAACCCCTTCCGCTGTCAGTGCAGACCTCATTACTGTTCTCCTCAAAGTCTCCAGGGGTACCCCAAGTCTTTCACAATTCTACTATAGGAATGACTCTCACAAATCTATTCTCTATTGTGAATTATCTATTTTATTTACAATATGTTTGTTTTTCACTTTGTTACGAATGTGAAATAAAATAAGTACACTTACACATACATTTTTCCGGGGGTTTGTTTGTTGATTTACTTATTCGCCCATTGGTATTTGTGTTTGGCTTTGCTGACACTTTGGTATTACAGTAAGTGCGGGTGTTCTGATGAGATGTTTCCCCCGTCGGATAATGCCAGGACTGGACTGCGCATGTGCAAACTGAGCCGCCGAAAATCGCAGAGGATTAACAAGTGTTCGTTAGCTGTACATGGCGCCTGCGCAATAAACACGCCACACACTGCCATAGTCTCCCGGGGCGGGTTTTTCATTGAATACAAGGGGCGGATGCATACAGAAGAGGCCGCATGATGGGCAGTGCCTTTCTCAAAGGGGCGAATATATTATTGAGCAGCGATTTTTTTTTACACATCCATTACTAATATAGCGCTAGCCCCTCAGGAGCCACTGATTAGATGTGGGATCGGCATAAGTTAAGTTACCTTTCATGTGTCTAGGGAAATTGACGGTAGCAACCTGTGAGAGCAGTAACGGAATGTCCAAGCCAATAGTTGACGTTTTCTAAGTGCTTTATTTTCGGTCCAACTGTCAACTTGAGGTAGACAGGATAGATTGGTGAAGAGAATAACTTCGCAAGAATCAGGCTATGGATAGCGAACAGAAGCAGTCCTGCTTCTAGAGTATATTCTTTTCTCCCGTCGCCACTCCAGCCAGAGTGGGTGCAGTGCACCTGGACAGGCCTCTCCCACAGGCCTGGCAGCCAGAGTGTCACTGAGAATGCTGAGAAGGAACAAGTCTCTGCCACCGACTTGGCTCTAGTAAATTAGTAAAAGCCTCTGCCACAGGTCCGATACTCGAGAGCAATAGAGCGTATCCTTTCAGTCAAGTCCTTTTGAAGTAGGGGAACCCAGTAAGTCACTGGGGCCCCTCGGCAATTCAGTTGCTCTGAGCCATGAGGGCCCATAGTAAGGAACTCCGCGTAGCATGGGCCCCGGCCAGGTAGACCATAGTGGTGGGGCCCGTGACGTGCACACACCCCGAAGGTGAGTGCCACACCCGGAAGCAGGAACCCGCAAAGAACCCCCGAAAAATGGCGTCTGTCACAGATATACCCTCCCCCAGCATGCCCCGCGAGGGAAACACTCCTCCAATTGGCTGCTGGGGAAAAGTGGCTCTGCCTGAATCCCTCTGGCGCCACCTGCTGCCCAGAGATGGAATTGCATCCCTGGAGAACAAAATAACCCACAGGATAATTCAGAGCTGACAGCAGCCAGCAGCCCAATTTAACACAAATCAACCTGGGTGAAAGCAAATATGCCTCTCACCCAACTAAATTTACAAATAGCGTCTCTTCTGAAAGTAAGGGGGCGCTACACTAATATGTTTAAATGCATCTCCTGTAGCCACGCTTCTCAATATTACATCCGCCCCTTTGAGAAAAGCACTGCCCATCATGCGGCCTCCTCTGTATGCATCAGTCCCTTGTTGTATTCAATGAATAACCCGTCCAGTGCATTGGGAGCGTGCAGCAGTGTATGGCGTGTTGATTGCGTAGGCGCCGTGTACAGCTGTTCATTCTGAGATTTTCGGCGGCTCGGTTTGCGCCTGCGCAGTCCAGCCCAGGCATTATCCGACAGGGGACCCATATCGACAGGACACCGGTTCACACAGGGGCGACATAGCCGCCTGACAAGTCGCGCTCTGTTCTATACTATGCAACCTTTTTAATAGAAGCTCGGAAAAAGGATCCTGTACTACTCTGGGGCGACTTCAGGGCGGCTTGCATTGACTTCTATACAGTAGTCATTCTGCAAGCCATGCTGAAGTCGTATGTAGATCACCTTGCATAGTTGCGCTGTAAGTCGGGTTGCCCCTGTATGAACTAAGTGTCTCCTTGGGTCCCAGTTACATAGTTAACCTGGTTGAAAAAAAGACCATGTAGATCAACCAATAAAATGGTTGGGGGGGATAAAACAATTCAGTAACAAATTTTCTTATTTGGGTCCTCGGAATAAAAAGAACCTCAAGCGAACCAATCCTGTGTACAAAAATATGTATTCTTGCAATTCTACTTTGTTGAGCCATTAAATGGTCCATGACCTCACCTTTCAAGCTGTAGTTCGAGGTCCTTTATATGACCTTCTGTCTCACTCAATGGATTCTCTGCTTCTACTCCTGCTGTAGGGACCAGGCCATCCATCAACCAGCGATCTCGTAGGGACTTTCTCTGTGGACACGAGGAAAAAGAAAAAGGGAAGCTCCATCACTGTGACTTCTGAGGGAGGATAAACTAGTAGTTTGTGGAACATAGGAGCAAAGGAAAGCAGAACAGAGGCTCTAAGGCAGTGGTTCTCAACCTGGGGGTCAAATGATGATTTACCAGGGGTCACCGAATTCTGGGCTGTTCCTGAAGCCCGCATCACTCTCCCAGCATTTTTGCAGCCACCCAGCAGGGCTATCCCTGGAGCATGTGGCCACCCATCTGGTCTGTTCCTGGAGCCCGCAGCCACCCACTCAGCCTGTTTGCAGGCGCCCATTCAGTTTATGGCATGGCTGGGGGGCAAAGACTAGAGGTCAGATGACTGGTGAGGAATGTGAAGTGGGAGGGGCTGGAGGAGACCCTATCTCCTGATTTCGGCATTGGTGTCACTGTTACGAGACACCACAGAGCTGGAGACACAGTGAAGCCGGAGACAGTGAGTGACACTACCTGTGATTATAGTTGCCATTAAAAGGACTCAGGCAGCGCTAAATGTCTGTGGGTTAGGGTAAATTACTTGTCTTGCCTTGGGTGCTGACAACCCACGCTACGAAAATAATTTTACTGTTAGGGGTCCCCACAAATTTTATCAAGCGGTCACGCACCTAGAAGGTTGAGAACCACTGCTCTAAGGGAACCGGGTAAACTCATGCCCTGTACACACAACCAGTTTTCCCATTGGCTGGGAATTCCGACCGTGTGTATGCTCTCTCGCAGTTTTTCCGACGGGAACAAAAAAAAAAGGGGGGGGGGGGGAGCAGGATCTCTTTTTTCCCCCCCAGTCAGAAAAAATCCTAGTAGGAAAACGTTCGTTCGTCTGTATGCTTTTCCGACAGGTAAAAAAACGTGCATGCTTAGAAAAAAATCAACGCATGCTCAGATGCATAGAACTTAATTTTCTCGGGTCGTAGTCTTTTACGTCACCGCGTTCTTGGCAGTCAAAGCTTCACCGGACTTTTGTGCAACTGTGTGTGTGCAAGGCAGGCTTGACAGGAGTTCCGTCGGGAAAAACATCAGTTTTTTATCCAACGGGAAAAACGGTCGTGTGTACAGGACATCTGAGATTAAATGGGTTGCCAGTTCCATCACAAGTGTGGAACAGTCTAGGACCCGATGGCAGTGCATTGGTGGACAAGCAGGAATCTACATGCTAAGAACCCCCACCAATCGCCTGTATGAACAGTGACTAAAACAGCTGGGCGTCCTGGAGCATACAATATATAGACTTCTTTTCTTTAGGGCAGAACCAGGAATCACTGGTCTATGTCTGAACACCACAAGAAGATCCTGGGTCCATGACCAAGCAAGAAATGGTGACCAAATTTGCTGCATGACTAACCAGGGACAACAATGGAGGTACAACTCGCACACATCACAAAAGGTCAAAATACACACCTGTAATAGAATCTCAGAAGAACACCGACAGTTTGTCTCATTACCTTTAACTGTTGCAGTTTAATTTTCTGCTGGTCGAGCTCCCTCTGGATTCTGTCCACCTCACTCAGGATCCTGCGCTTCTCCTGTCACAGCAATGCAAGAAATCAGATCATCTGTCCAGCATGTAAAAGGTTTTATGGTGTATTATTTATTACTGGTATTTATATAGTTTAACTTTTAGTCCCTATTCAAGTTTAAGCTGGTGCTATGACCCCTGCCATAGGTTTCAAGTCTCAGATTCCCCCATTTCTCTTGCAGCATCCTATGCAGCCACCCTTGTGTAGCGCCCTCCTCCGGTTAAACAGGCGCTGCCTTAAAAATTTAGTCTGAGCTGAGCTGTTATTAGTCTCAGACCAGAGTAATTAAGGGCAATTTAGCCTCTGTTCCAGCCATGGTTGTGCTGACAGTATCCACCATTGCTCGCCTGGGGGTGTCATTACCACCCCAGACCAAGGGTGGCAGCAGCAAGGTCATGGTGTATTGAGTGTTCCCATCAGCAACAAATCAGTGGGAGTGCTCGCCCCGCTGTGCATGCTGGGGGAGGGGTACTTAAGGGACAGACGCCATTGGTGTGGGGTCTGTCGTCCGCCCGCGCCTCGTGGCCTGCCTGGCCTAAGGTGCGCGTCCTGAATCTTGGTTCCGGGACCACGTTGGCCCGGGGCTGCAGCTTCGTTTGTGGGCCCAGTTGTCCGGCTGGAGCCTGTGCTGAAAGGGTGATCCTGTGCTGTCCGACCTGCGGGAGGAAGCCAGGGAAGGACCTATCCTGGAGGGGGTCATGTAAGAGGCCGGTACCTTGGGAGAAAACCTGGAAACTTCATCGAAGGATGCCTTGCACGCCGAAAGGCTTGATAGTGTCGCTTGTCAGATCTAAAAAGTTCTAAAGAAGTCAAGCTAAAGAGATCCAGGTGCTGAATCCTGTGGCAGGGGATTCAGGACCGAAAGTGTCTCATCTAAAAAGGAAGGTCTGTGGCAGAGACTGTACTTTGCTTTGTGCGCCATTCCGGCTGCTAGGCCAGTGGGAGGGACCTATCCGGGCGAGCAATACCCACTCTGGCTAGAGTGGCGACGAGAACAGTTTGCTGGAAACAGGAGTGTTTCCTTACTTTGATTATACACCTGAACCTACCTACCCTTCCACCCTTCATCCTTATTTTCTTCTGAAGTTCTCCCAAATAAATCCAAGAAAAAGAAGTGTATTATGTTGACATTGGAATTCTTCAGACTCTCTCCTTTCACCTTAGACAGAGAGAATACAGAGGTAACTTGCCACCCAAAAATATAACCAGCAGCTCCTACGGGGGTAGTGCTACACTTGTATGCAGGGACTAGAGTTGTGCCTCCCTACACTGCACAGAAATAGAAACACACAGCCCTGCAGCCTAGGGTGGCTACGCTCATGGTTTTGGGTGGAATGTGGAACAGTTAGAACCTCTGTCACATTTTTATTATGGCTGTCTGTCTCTACTTGGGAAAAAAAAACACTATTTGTCCTTTTTGTCCATTGTGACCAAGATAAAAAGGTAAATCCAAAATATTGCAGTTGTAACCAGAATAAGAGGTGACGGGGTGACCTCTCTGCAGGGACATCTGTTCCAGTGACAACTGTCTAAGAAGGGATTCCTTCTCACTTTTGGAGAGCTCTCCTTTCACATTCTGTTGTGTCTCAGAAACAGGAAGTGAAGGAAAAAAAAAGACAAAAAAAAAACTTTTGATTTTAGATACACTTTTCTGGGACTGTGTTAGTCATCAAAGCGTAAACTCTTCTTCACTGAGCAATTTCGGATGTGTTTTAAAAGTGGAACAAAAATGCATGAAAAAAAAAAAAGGTATCCCTTAAATCTTGCGGAAGTCTTCACGCCAATGTGCTGTGGGTGCGTTCTTAAAAATCCTGCCTGTTGCATTTTTGGTGCATGGTTAAAGAGGGAACCAAAAACGCACCGCCCCATGAAATGAATGGAAAACACAAAAAATGCACTTGCAGGGAGTTTTCGGTGCGTTTTTTTGAGTCACAATTCCAAGTCTTATGCCGCATACATACAATCATTTTACGGGTTGTAAAAAACTACGTTTTTTTTTTTATGTCATTAAAAACGATCATGTGTGGGCTTCAGAGCATTTATCGGGTTCTCAAAAACGGGCACATTCTTTTTCGAACATGCTCTATTTTTTTACGATGTTTAAAACGTTGTCGTTTTTCGGGTTGTAAAAAATGGTCGTGTGTGGGCTTTAACGACGTGAAAAATCCGCGCATGCTCAGAAGTTATGAGACGGGAGCGCTCGTTCTGGTAAAACTAGCGTTCGTAATGGAGTAAGCACATTTATCACGCTGTAACAGACAGAAAATCAGCTAAAGCAGCTCCAAGGGTGGTGTCATCATCCGCATGGAACTTCCCCTTTATAGTGCCATTGTACGTCACTGCGCTGTGTAGGCAAGGCCGTTTTAATGATCAAGTTGGAAAAAAAAAAAAAAAAAAAAAAAAAACTTTGTTTTTTTCTAGAGCCTGAAAAACTTTGTTTTTTACAACCCGAAAAATGATGGTGTGTACGCGGCATTACAGGTGCATGCTGGCAGACAGAAATTTAAAGACACTGAAAAAAACTGCATGCCATATTTTTAAAGCGAACCAGTTGCAGGACAAATCTGACATGTTTTACTTACCGTGATTCCATGCAGGCGCTGGCTGTAGATCTGAGTCTCCTCCATCTTGACACTGTAGAAGAAAAATAATAATCATGTATGAAACGGTACACAGTATCACCACTTCCTGTCACAGCTGAGAGCGCCTGCTGCAGCCTCTTCCTGCCACAAAACTCTTCTATTTACTAGATGTGCACCAGATCTTCTATTAATTGTATTCAGGTGAATTAGAAGATTGCACAGAGCAAAGATTTTAAGTCCCGCCTCATAAGCCTAAGCCCCACCCCCATGTCATGTTACCATCGCTGCTAAGAAGTCGGGCTGTGCTATACTTAAAGTGGAAGTAAACCCTTCTATCACTTTCAGCCAAGGAAGCTGCCATCTTGACCTATGTTTAATCTTCAACTGCCGTGGTGCTGCACATGTGATCAGTTATGACACCAGCCATTGGATGGTTTGACAGTTTGGTTGAGAGCACAACCAATGTGACAGTTGGCAATCCTGGCATGCCGGAAATTTAACTGCTTTTTGAAACTGTTAAATCGATGGGTTTACTTCCGCTTTAAGCTGGCCTGCTGAGGGGCAGAGAACAGGAGGAAGATGTGCTAAAACAGCTGTGCTGGTCACACCCAACCCTCTACAACCTAACTCCCAGTGTTTCCATGGCAACACACAGCAAAACACAAAGCAGGCCTCACAGACACAACTCTGAAAGTCACAAAAAAAAAAAAAAAATACTAAATCATTGCGGTTAGATAACATCATGTCCTATCTGGGGTTTTTCAACTCCCCTGTCCCTTCCAGTATGTCTCCAGTATCGGACCATTTCTTGTAACATGTCCTTCCTTTGTCCCCTCCACTATGTCCCCAATGATTGACCATTTCCTGTAACATGTCCTCCGTCTCCTCCACTATGTCCCCAATGTTTGACCATTTCCTGTAACATCTCTTCTGTCTCCTCCACTATGTCCCCAATGTTTGACCATTTCCTGTAACATGTCCTCCGTCTCCTCCACTATGTCCCCAATGTCTGACCATTTCCTGTAACATGTCCTCCGTCTCCTCCACTATGTCCCCAATGTTTGACCATTTCCTGTAACATGTCCTCCGTCTCCTCCACTATGTCCCTAATGTTTGACCATTTCCTGTAGCATGTCCTCAGTCTCCTCCACTATGTCCCTAATGTTTGACCATTTCCTGTAGCATGTCCTCCTCCTCCTCCACTATGTCCCCAATGTTTGACCATTTCCTGTAACATGTCCTCCGTCTCCTCCACTATGTCCCTAATGTTTGACCATTTCCTGTAGCATGTCCTCAGTCTCCTCCACTATGTCCCTAATGTTTGACCATTTCCTGTAGCATGTCCTCCGTCTCCTCCACTATGTCCCTAATGTTTGACCATTTCCTGTAGCATGTCCTCAGTCTCCTCCACTATGTCCCTAATGTTTGACCATTTCCTGTAACATGTCCTCCGTCTCCTCCACTATGTCCCCAATGTTTGACCATTTCCTGTAGCATGTCCTCCTTCTCCTCCACTATGTCCCCAATGTCTGACCATTTCCTGTAACATGTCCTCTGTCTCCTCCACTATCTGACCATTTCCTGTAACATGTCCTCTGTCTCCTCTACTATGTCCCCAATGTTTGACCATTTCCTGTAACATGTCCTCCGTCTCCTCCACTATGTCCCTAATGTTTGACCATTTCCTGTAACATGTCCTCCGTCTCCTCCACTATGTCCCCAATGTTTGACCATTTCCTGTAGCATGTCCTCCTTCTCCTCCACTATGTCCCCAATGTCTGACCATTTCCTGTAACATGTCCTCTGTCTCCTCCACTATCTGACCATTTCCTGTAACATGTCCTCCATCTCCCCTACTATGTCCCCAATGTTTGACCATTTCCTGTAACATGTCCTCCGTCTCCTCTACTATGTCCCCAATGTTTGACCATTTCCTGTAACATGTCCTCCGTCTCCTCTACTATGTCCCCAATGTTTGACCATTTCCTGTAACATCTCTTCTGTCTCCTCCACTATCTGACTATTTCCTATAACATGTCCTCCGTCTCCTCCCGTGTTTAACCATTTCCTGTAACGTGTCCACCATCTTCTCTAGTATATCCCCAATGTCTGACCATTTCCTGTGACATGTCCTTCGTCTCCTCCAGTATGTCCCTTAGTGTCTGACCATTTCCTGCAATATTTCCTCCATCTCCTGCAGTATGTTTGACCATTTCCTGTAACGTGTCCACCATCTTCTCTAGTATATCCCCAGTGTCTGACCATTTCCACCATCTACTCTCATACCTCCCAATTATTTGAAATGGGAATGAGGGACACCTATCAGCAAAAGTATGCAGGCTAAGGACACACCCTTTGCCACGCCCCTTAAAAGAGAATTGTACAAAAAAAAACAAGATTGGTTAAACACACAAGTGCTTTTTTGTACCACTACTATTCCTGGAAGCAAGTGGAGCAGTGCCAGTCCTGTGTGATAACATGCCCCCTAGGGGTGGCATGTATATGACAGGCTGGGCAAACAACAAAATGGGTATAATGACCAATCAAGCTGGGGACAGCCCTGGAACATGGCGAGGGTAAGTAGTGATTGGAATTTTTTTTATTTTTTTTATCTAGAAATAATTTCTATTTTTATGGTGCTTTTCTTTTTCAGAAGATCATTTTAAAAACCACCTAAAACTCTGAAAACTTTACTTGCAAGTGGTATCCCCCTCCCCCATCACATGCATCAGCGTTTTTCGAAACCCAGTCTGATTTTCGAGAGCGGTAGTTTATAATTACAGAAACCACAACGCTCAGATCACCTGCCTGTCCTTGGACTCGGAGAAACACATTAACCTCTGCTGCGCACAATATCAGCCAAGTCATTATACAGAGTCCAGGAAATCATTCTTTTTAAATAGAGCAATGAACTCCAGGTAGTAATACACAAAGGAATAGAGCCCTTTATCAATACATAGAGGGCCGGCCCACACCATAATGTGGTGCAGGAAAGGCACGTTTTTCCGCACCTCAGGTGAACATATTACCCTTGCCGTATGCATGCGGGCAGGGCCGGGACAAGGGGGCAGGAGGGGAGGCTGCCCTGGGCACAATGGTTTATTGCAGGGATGGGGGGGGGGGGTGCCCTGACCTTAACCATAAGGAAAAGGAGGGAGGCGCAGTTTGGCATCCTTGCCCTGGATGCTGGGTGACTCTGTCCTGGCACTGCATGCAGATGCCAATGTACAGTATTGGTAATGGTACCCCTGGCTCGCAGTTTCCTCTGTAATTTATCCCAAATGTGTTCTATCGGTTTGAGGTCAGGACTCTGTGCAGGTCAGTCAAGTTCCTCCACCCCAAACTCGCTCATCCATGTCTTTATGGACCTTGCTTTGTGCACTGGTCCAAACCATTTGGTGGGGGGGATTATGGCGTGGGGTTGTTTTTCAGGGGTTGAGCTTGGCCCCTTAGTTCCAGTAAAGGGAACTCTTAAGGCCACAGGTGATGTGCAGCCTTTTGCATTAGGGTGTGCCCCCCTAATCTCAATCACACATGCCTTTCTCTGCAGCCTCAGCTGCACTGGGCAGTAAATGAATGGGAAGTGCTCTGTGCTGAGCGGCTTCCTGTTCATTCACAAATGGAAGCATACTAAACACAGTTTAGTATGCTTCAGTTATGAATGAACACACTGAGTGTGTTCACTGCAGGGGTGGACTGACCATTCGGCCACTGTCCGAGGGCCCCATGCGACTAGGAGGCCCCATCAGGGTTGCCAGTCTCACTAAAACCAGGGACAGTATGTAAAAATGTGTTTTTTTTTTAAATCCCAAAAATCTTCAGTGTGTGTATGTGTAGTCTGCGTGTATGTATATTGTATGTGTGTATACTGTGTATGTATACTGTATGTGTAGTCTGTGTGTATGTATATTGTGTGTATGAATATTGTGTGTCTGTGTGTGTATACTGTATGTGTGCACACGTGTGTGTATGTATATATATTGTGTGTCTGTGTATACACTGTGTATGTATACTGTATGTGTGTATATTGTATGTGTAGTCTGTGTGTTACATACATTGTTGTGTGTGTGTGTATGTATGTATATTGCCTGTGTGTGTATACTGTGTATGTATGCTATGTGTGTGTATACTGTATGTGTATGTATACTGTATGTATACTGTATGTGTATACGGTGTGGCCCCATAATCTCCTATTGCCCAGGGACCCCATAATCTCCTATTGCCCGGGGGCCCCATGAGTTGTCAGTCAGCCCCTGGTTCAATGTGTTAATGTAGAAAAGGAAGGCCCTGGAAAATTGCATATTTACGAGCCCCTTCCACCACTCTCCATCATGAAACATCTCCCGCAGAAGCTGGGGGGGGGGGGGGGGGGGCAGCAACCCTGCGGGCTGGGGGGACGCCCAGGCAGTAGGGGAAAATCGCCACTGCATGTAGCGATTTGGGTGTGCCCAGGCACACCTGGCACACCCCCTGCACATGCCTATGCTATGCCTCAGCATACCAAGACATTTTGGACAATTTCATGCTCCCAACTTTGTGGGAACAGTTTGGGGGATGACTGCACACCAGTGCACAAAGCAAGGTCCACCTTCCATTTCCTCAATAAATGCAAAGCATTCTCCAATTGGATGACATGGAGAAGCAGGGCTGTGACATCACAATCTCCACCTTGTCCAATCAGAGAACATTTTGCACTTTTTATGCCCTCCTCCTCAACCAGTCCCCCTTAAAGCTGAGTTCCAGCCTGTATAAAAAAATAAAATAAATGAAAAGTCAGCCGCTTCAAACGCTGTAGCTGCTGACCTTTAATATAAGAACACGCACCTACCTACCTGTGTGTTACCCAGAGCTTTTTTTCTCAGAAAATAGGTGCAGGAACTCAACCACGACCCGTTCAGATTTCACAAACAGTAGAAGGGTCTTAAAGGGGCATTAAATACCAGAACTGCATTACATACAGTGTGCAGAGTTCAGGGGGTTACAAAGCAGTCACTTGTAAACACAGAAACCAGACTTCTGTGTTCACAAGTGATTGTGGTGAGCGGGCACCAAAGGGTCTGAGCCAAAGGTGGTGGAACTGAGTTCCACCAAGTTCCCCCAGAAAAAAAGCCCTGGTGTTACCTATGCGCCGCATACATACAATCCAGCTTAAAATAAGGGATTTACATTGCGATATGCAGAGAATAGAGGAGCAAAAGGGCAAATTATTGTATTGACTTTGGGGCAAACCCGAACCTTACACCCCCGGACCCCGGCGTTGTGTGTAGGGCGCACATTTACTGCTCAGTGTCAGGCAGTGCGTGGGTTAACAGCACGCTGCACATGAACGCCGCCCCGTGTCCCTGCATGGTCCATATCCCCCAGGAATGCGTGACATGCAGAACATGCGAGCCGGGCCACACAGGCAGACAGCACATGATGTACCTGCCAACCTCACTCCTTCCAGCTATGATCAGACCGAATGAGTGCGCACCTGGAGGCCAAGTCATTCCTGCAATCCTGCCCAATCACACTTTATCTTACCTTATATTATTTTATAGGCATTTATACCCTCACTGGCCACTTTATTAGGTACACCTTGCTAGTACCGGGTTGGACCCCCTTGTGCCTTCATTCTTAATGACATAGATTCAACAAGGCGTTGGAAACATTCCTCAGAGATTTTGGTCCATAGTGACATGATAGAATTACGCAGTTGCTGCACATCCATTATGAGAATCTCCTATTCTTCCACATCCCAAAGGTCCTCTATTGGATGAGATCTGGTGACTGTGGAGGCCATTGGAGTCCAGTGACCTCGCTGTCATGTCCAAGAATCCAGTAGTGAGATGATTGGAGCTTTGTGACATGGTCAGGGCCGGTGCTACCACTAGGCACTGCTGCCTAGGGGCGCCCGGCCACTGGTCTTCCTACTCTCTTCAGCAAGCAACCAAGTCTCAGCATCAGCCACAGGTCCGTTCGCACATAGTGTCAGAGGCACAGCAGCAGCAGAGGTCTGTGTCCCGAATCCCAAAAAGAATGGAAGCAAGCAAACATTCATTGATGGGCACTGGTAGGCTGCATTTGATGGGCGCTGGTAGGCTGCACTTGATGGGCGCTGGTAGGCTGCACTTGATGGGCGCTGGTAGGCTGCACTTGATGGGCGCTGGTAGGCTCAGCAAATACTCAGCAACTCCAGCTCCTACCCTTCGAGTCCCGAGCAGTCAAGCTGCATGGGGTGGGGTCAGAGCATCACTGGCGCTTCAGCCTTGCCCCTCCCTGCTGTCTGTGAACTAATAGGTATCGTTCTGTACAGCATGGGGCACCGCTGCCAGCCTGCCTCCCCTGTGTATCCATCACTCTCAGTGCCACCATGGGGCAACCCCAATTTCGGAGGAGCGTGGGCTCAAGGACCAGCTACTTTGGTGAAAGTGCAGGGCCCCCCCCCATGCAGCTGGGGCCTCTGGGCAGTGCCCAAGTGTGCCCTCTCATTAAGACAGCCCTGGCTGGTAGGCTGCACTTGATGGGTGCTAGTAGGCTTCATTTGATGGGCGCTGGTAATCTGCATTTGATGGGCTCTTCATTAAAAAGGTGGGGTATAGATGGGCAGGGCTAAGGGGGTAAGGGGGCGGCAAAATTAGGTTTCAAAAATCCTTGCACCAGCCCTGGAGATGGTGAATTATCATGCTGGAAGGAGCCATCAGAAGATGGGTACACTGTAGTCATAAAGGGATGGACATGGTCACCGACAATACTCGGGTAGGCCGTGGCGTTTAAACGATGCTCAATTAGTACTAAGTGGGCCAAAGTGTGGTGAGGCTGCATTTGATGGGCACTGGTGAGGCTTCACTTGATGGGCGCTGGTAGGCTGCATTTGATGGGCACTGGTGAGGCTGCATTTGATGGGCGCTGGTGAGGCTGCATTTGATGGGCGCTGGTGAGGCTTCACTTGATGGGCGCTGGTAGGCTGCATTTGATGGGCGCTGGTGAGGCTGCATTTGATGGGCGCTGGTGAGGCTGCATTTGATGGGCGCTGGTGAGGCTGCATTTGATGGGCGCTGGTGAGGCTGCATTTGATGGGCGCTGGTGAGGCTGCATTTGATGGGCGCTGGTGAGGCTGCATTTGATGGGCGCTGGTGAGGCTGCATTTGATGGGCGCTGGTGAGGCTGCATTTGATGGGCGCTGGTGAGGCTGCATTTGATGGGCGCTGGTAGGCTGCATTTGATGGTGTAACGGTCAACACCGCTTATGAACTTCCATCCACCCAACACAGCTTGCGACACTCCACAATCCGGCAGACACGACCCATTCCATTCCCCAGAGTAAAAACGAGACGCAGCTACGTTCTCTCTGGTTTAAAAATCTATCAACACTTTATTGGTATCTTTCCAGCTCTTTTATACAGTACAAGATGTTACAGCCAATCACAGGACAATGCCATCTCCACCCCCCTTCACACCATGGGGGGCTTCAATCACACTCTAAAAGGCATTCAGGTAGCTAACCATGTAGGCCGGTCGGCACCGCATCTTTATCACACAATGGCAGTGAGAGTGGGTGTAATCCACACCTTCAGGTATTTCAATAGCATATTATACAAAGGTATGACTCACTCTGGTCTTGTAGACCTGAATTAACACCTTTCAAAAGCATGTGTCCACACATTGAAGAGCCAACCTCACTTAACGTTTCAATAGCCAATTATACAAAAGGTATGACTCACTGGCTGACCTGGTCATGTCATCATGACTCCTTGTGATATCTCAGTCCTGCAATATGAATTATTATTAATGTCCCTTATTAATGTCTTCTGTAACATATGAATTATGATTCTTTGTCACCCTATGGCCCTAGTGGACATAAGGTGACCCTAGACATAGGAGAATCTCGGTCTGTCATGGTGCATTCCGTTACATCTCTCCCCTTTCGGTGGGAGACTGACACAGGAGGGAACCCCAAACGGGTTGACTCTGAAGTCAGTCAGTAGTTCCAGTCCTCCGATGCTGGGATCCATACTGTACCCCAAATAAATGGCTCCAAACTGAGCATTACTCACCCCGCCAGCCTCTGCCTCTCTCAGAGAACACGCCTGCCGCTGGGGAGGGGCCTGGACTGGCCCTTCTCCCTGGAGTCCTTTCAGCCACTGGAGAGAAGGCAGGGTGGCTGGGCTCAGTCCATCATGCTGTTGGGGGTCTGGGCCAACTGCCCCCACTTCCTGAGGTATACCAGTGGAGACTGCAGTCCCATCCACTGGTGCCAGGGGAAAACCCCCTGATGCTTGCAAAGCAAAGCCGACATCCTCCTGTCGCTGTCCTGTACTATCTTCTGGGGTTGTGTCAGTGGAGACTACAGTCCCATCCAATACCACAGGGACCCCCTCTTCTGATAGTTGGGAGCAGAGGCCCATGACACTCTGCTCTGTTGCCAGCTCTTCCGCTGGGTTGCTGTGAGTGGAGACCACAGTCCCATCCACCACCACAGGAACTCCCTCTCCTGCTAGTTGGGAGCAGAGACCTGGGGCACTCTGCTCCGTTGCCAGCTCCTCCGCTGGGCATGCAAAATCCACAACATCCTCTGAACAGTCCAGACATTCTGTAATCTGTGGCTGGGGAGTGATCGCCACCTTCTCACCCTGAGCCCTTGGAACTGCCACAAGGGTGGGGCAGAGGTCTTGAACCCTCTGTCCGGTGACCAGTGCTTCAGATGGGAGTAAAAGCTTTACAGCCTCAGCTTGTTGCTGGAGAGAGGGGCCAACCGCCCCGGCTCCCTGGAACTCCACACCATCCGCTTCGGCTTTAGAGATGGCAATCTCCATATTTTCCACTGCTGATTCATCAGCCAGGATTTCACAGTTGTCATCTGACCTTTCCTCATAGTCGCAGGCAACGGGAGCCCTACCCTGGTGCTGAGCCGAGTCTAGCAGCAGTATGTAGGCGATCTCCAGCTCCCATTCTCGAATGGCCAGAAATTCCAAATCTTCCTGTAACCAGTGCCCTTCCGGGATATTCAATTTTCCCTCTCTGTGCTCTATTATGTCCTCCAGGCGCCACTCCCGATCATCCCCGAAGTCCGGATCCGTGGACATCCTCCAATACAACAATCCAGGGCCATCATAGTCATAGCCTTCTGTGGGACTGTCATCCGCTGACCACGGGCACTCTTGGGCTACATACCACCGGAGGGCTCTGTAGCTCTCGTCCAGCTGCATCTCTGCCCGGATCAGCCGGTTTAACTCTGCTATCCACTCCTGCTTCAGTTGTTCCCCCAACAACGGCATTCGTACGTCATACTGCGGCCAGTACCTTTCATAGAAGGAGGGGAGGACCTTTCCCTGGTGATGCTGCTCAAGAGCTAGCGCTTCCTTCCAGAGTTGGCAACAAATCACATCCGACCATCCCAGCAGGACCTCCTCTGATACTGGTCCTCTGTGCTGTATCCGCATCTCTTGTAACCTTCTTTGGAATTCCTCCTCCATGGAGACTGGTGTCTGCATTGTCTTGTGCCCTTGTAGCTGTTTTTCTGAAGATGGAATCATCCCACTGCTAGCCACCAATGTAACGGTCAACACCGCTTATGAACTTCCATCCACCCAACACAGCTTGCGACACTCCACAATCCGGCAGACACGACCCATTCCATTCCCCAGAGTAAAAACGAGACGCAGCTACGTTCTCTCTGGTTTAAAAATCTATCAACACTTTATTGGTATCTTTCCAGCTCTTTTATACAGTACAAGATGTTACAGCCAATCACAGGACAATGCCATCTCCACCCCCCTTCACACCATGGGGGGCTTCAATCACACTCTAAAAGGCATTCAGGTAGCTAACCATGTAGGCCGGTCGGCACCGCATCTTTATCACACAATGGCAGTGAGAGTGGGTGTAATCCACACCTTCAGGTATTTCAATAGCATATTATACAAAGGTATGACTCACTCTGGTCTTGTAGACCTGAATTAACACCTTTCAAAAGCATGTGTCCACACATTGAAGAGCCAACCTCACTTAACGTTTCAATAGCCAATTATACAAAAGGTATGACTCACTGGCTGACCTGGTCATGTCATCATGACTCCTTGTGATATCTCAGTCCTGCAATATGAATTATTATTAATGTCCCTTATTAATGTCTTCTGTAACATATGAATTATGATTCTTTGTCACCCTATGGCCCTAGTGGACATAAGGTGACCCTAGACATAGGAGAATCTCGGTCTGTCATGGTGCATTCCGTTACAGATGGGCGCTGGTAGGCTGCATTTGATGGGAACTTCATTAAAAAGGTGGGGTATACATGGGCAGGGCTAAGGGGGCGGCAAAATTAGGTTAAGTCTAGGGTGTCAAAAATCCTTGCACCAGCCCTGGACACGGTGAATTACCCTGCTGGAAGGAGTCATCAGAAGATGGGGACACTGTAGTCATTAAGGGATGGACATGGTCAGCAACAATACTCAGGTAGGCCGTGGTGTTTAAATGATACTCAATTAGTATTTAGGGGGCCAAAGTGTGCCAAGAAAATATCCCCCCCACCAATACACCACCAGCCTGAACCGGTGATACAAGGAAGGATGGATCGATGCTTTCATATTGTTTACACCAAATTCTGACCCCATCATCTGAATGTCGCAGCTGAAATAGAGACTCATCAGACCGGGCAACGTTTCTCCAATCTTCTATTGTCCAATTTTGGTGATCCTGTGCCAATTGTAGCCTCAGTTTCCTGTTCTTAGCTGACAGGAGTGGCACCCGATGTGGTCTTCTGCTTCTGTAGCCCATCTGATTCAAGGTTCGATGTGTTGTGTGTTCAGAGATGTTATTCTGCATACCTTGGTTGTAACAAGGGGTTATATGAGTTAAGCCCCATACACACTATCAGTTTTCCTGACGGTTTTCTGTTCAGGTTTACCAAAACCATGTAGTGCAAGGGCCGGCCTGATTCCATACAAATTGAAACTCTTGAGGTTTGACCTCATATTAGATGGTTTTGGTAAACCTGAAGAGAAAACTGTCAGGAAAACTGATGCGTATGGGGCTTTACTGTTGTCTTTCTATCATCTGGAAACATCTGCCCATTCTCCTTTGACATCAACAAGGCATTTTCCTCCACACAACTGCCGCTCACTGGATATTTTCTCTTTTTTTGTCCATTCTCTGTAAACCCGAGAGATGTTTGTGTGTGAAAATCCCAGTAGATCAGCAGATTTTTAAATACTCAGATCAGCCCGTCTGGCACCAACCATCATGCCACGTTCACGTAAATCCCCTTTCTTCCCCAGTCTGATGCTTGGTTTGAACTTCAGCAAGTCATCTTCACCACGTTTAAATGCATTGCATTGCTGCCATGTGATTGGCTGATTACCAATTTGTGTTACCAAGCAATTGTACAGGTGTGCCTAATAAGTTGGCCGATGAGTGTGGAATGCCAGCAATTTACACAGCACTCTACATACAGATCTTTCCATCAGTCCCTGACTTTATGGAGCTTACAATCTAAGCTCCTTATCTCATACATACACATATAAGGGCCAATTAACCTACCAGCATGTGTTTGGAATGTCAGGGGGAAACCCACGCAGGCAGAGGGAGAGCATGCAAACTCCATGCAGATAGTGTTGCGACTCAAGAACACCATTGCTGTAAGTGTTGAGCACTAAGGACCATTTCACACTGCCCAGACTTGAGAGTCTTTTTTCCCCATTTTCTTTTTGCGATTTTCCCGTGATTTTGGCGCGATTCAGGGAATGCCCGTGTGAACTTGAGATCTATGGACCTTAAGTCACATCAAAGTCCAACCAAGGTAGTGCAGGGACTACTTTGAAGCCGGTGCGACTTGAAGTCGCACAGATATGAATGATACTCATTGGAAATCATGGGGAATGACTTTGCAGTCCCAAGTCGCAGAAGTGTGAAAGGGGGTCTTAGCCACTGTACTGCTCAGTATTAGTTAAAAAGCATCAACTTCATCTAGCTTTCTAAAAGCTTTAAAGTGGAACTTCAAGGTAAAGTGGCACCGCTATTATTAGAAAATCCATGCGTGCCCGTCTCTGCCAGGTATTTGGTACCCGCCATAGACTAGTGGCGCAAACAAGGATTTCCGTGCATGCGCACAAACACTGCCAGTTTGTGTTAATTGGGCACTATAACAATCTGTGGCATTTGGGTGCATGCAAAGAAGCCCCCCCCCCCACATGCATGCGCAGATGCAGGGATCTGTGCATGCCCTGAATCTTGTGGCGTGTGCACCCTTGGTAACACAGCAGAGTTGGTTTACTAAAACTGGAGAGTAGGGATGAGCTCCAGCGTGTTCGCACAGTGCACGTGCAGAGCCCGCCAGGAAGTCTGCACGGCGCTGCGCTAACCACAGGCAGGGAGACATTTCCCGATCTCTGCAGCCGAGCATCGGGCATATGTCTCCCTGCCTGTGATTAGCGCAGCGCCGTGCAGACTTCCTGGCGGGCTCTGCACGTGCACTGTGCGAACACGCTGGAGCTCATCCCTACTGGAGAGTGCAAAATATGGTGCAGCTCTGCATTATAACCAATCAGCTTCCAGTTTTTTGGGGGGTAAAGCTTAAAGGGGTTGTAAAGGTAAAAAAATCCCTAAATAGCTTCCTTTACCTTAGTGCAGTCCTCCTTCACTTACCTCATCCTTCCATTTTTCTTTTAAATGTCCTTATTTCTTCTGAGAAATCCTCACTTCCTGTTCTTCTGTCTGTAACTCCACACAGTAATGCAAGGCTTTCTCCCTGGTGTGGAGAAAGCCTCTTAAGGGGGGAGGGGGCAAGCAGGAGGGTCAGGACTAGGGTTACCACCTCATCCCTTTAAAACTGAACACCTATTAATTACACAGGTTCTGTGGCAGATTAAGGCTTTAATTAAACTAAAGTAGTGCCTTATTTGCATTAAATTAGCCTCAGAACCTGTGTAATTAATAGGTGTTCTGTTTTAAAGGGATGAGGTGGCAACTCTAGTCAGGACACTCTCTACTTTGCAGATAGAAAAAAGGAGCTGTGTGTTAGTGGGCGTCCTGACACTCCTGCCCGCCCCCTCCCCCCCTCAAGAGGCTTTCTCCACAATTAGGGAGAAAGCCTCACATTACTGTGTGGAGTTACAGACAGAAGAAGAACAGGAAGTGAGGATTTCTCAGAAGAAAGAAGAACATTTTAAAAGCAAAATCGAAGGAGGACTGCACTAAGGTAAAGGAAGCCATTTAGGATTTTTTTTTTTTTACCTTTACAACCCCTTTAAAGGGGGTCATGTTTTTTTTTTTTTTTTACCTTTAATGCATCCTATGCCATAATAATATGTTCAAGGATAAAAATATACACCTAGGCATGCAAAACAATGACTACTATTAGAAATAAAAGTTTGAAAAACCTATGGGCCGCGCACCCTAGACTATTATCAAAAAATATAATATTGAATATTTAAATAAATGTGATAAAAAATATATATAAGCAGCCCATGTGAGACTAAAAAGGTCTAGTGATAGTAAAGAAAATTGTATATATATATATAAATACATTTCATACCGCACTCAAAAATCCCAAAGTATCATAACAAATATTACCATCCATAAACCACCACCAAATTCTTCAAACCAAGTGAAAAGGTGGAGTATTCTTAATTGCTGTGAGGAATAAGCTCCGCCTTCCACCCATAATTAGGCAACCATTCTACTCACCAGACCGAAATGACACTCATTACAGGTAAGTCAAATAAGCATGGGTAACAATGAAGATGTATCCTCCAGTGTGATATATTCCCCCAAATGATATATCTGCCAACGATGATCATTTTCGGTACTAAAACAATGACTATGGCCTGGTGGGGCTTGGGGTCTGCATATTAGGTACTTAACCACTTAAGACCCAGATCAAAATGCAGGTAAATGACCAGGACCCTTTTTGCGATTCGGCACTGCGTCGCTTTAACCGACAATTGCGCGGTCGTGCGACGTGGCTCCCAAACAAAATTTGCGTCATTTTCTTCCCACAAATAGAGCTTTCTTTTGGTGGTATTTGATTGCCTCTGTGGTTTTTATTTTTTTGCGCTATATACAAAAATAGAGCGACATTTTTGAAAAAAAAACAATATTTTTTTTACTTTTTGTTATAAAAAAAAATCAAATAAACTAAATTTTAGTCAAACATTTAGGCCAAAATTTATTTAGCCACATGTCTTTAGTAAAAAAAAAAAAAAAAAAATCGCAATAAAAAAAAAAAATAGCTACCTAGCGGGAACAGCGACACTAATACAGCGATCAGAAAAATGATCGCTTAGTGACACTGGCAATAGGGAGTGAAAGGGTTAACTAGGGCGGTGATGAAGGGGTTAAAACTTTATATGGGGGGGGGTACGGGGGCTACCCTGGACCTAACACTAACTGCCTGTCACACTGACACTAAATACAGTGATCATACATATATGATCACTGTATTCAGTGACACTGTGACAGGGGGGGGGGGGTGATCGCAAGGGTTAAGTGTGCCTGCGTGTACTGGTGTCAGTGTAGTGTTGTACAGACTTACTATGTGATGTGATCTCTCCTCAGCGGCGGTTGAAAAAAACGCCGAGAGCAGAGATCACATCACTTCCCTCTTCCTGTGTTTACACAGGAGGAGGAAATGACACACAGGCAAGCGCGCGCATTGGCTGGGAGCGATCCGGAGGGGGCGGACAAAAACGAACCGCCGCCCCCTCAGCACGGATCGTTTGCACAGCCACCGGGACCGTCGCATGTACCGGGGGAGGTCCCGATTGGACCCCCAACCCACGTCGAGGCAGCCACGTACAGGTACGTTGATGTGCCTGTCCGTGCCATTCTGTCGACGTAAATGTACATGCGGCGGTCCTTAAGGGGTTAAATAGGAAGTAAAATCTGATTGCTTTTATTTCCTCTTTTGTTCCCTGCAAACTAAAAGCATAATGGGCTAGTATGCATTGCATACTAGCCCATTATGTGCCACTTGCCTGCAAATGAAGCCCGCGATGATCCTGCATCCATGTTCACCCCTCTTCCTTTCGGGGGCCATGGACTTCAGCTCTGTGACTGGCCGGAGTCACGTGAGAAATATCTCCTACACCGCGCAGGTTTAGGAGATATTTCCAGTACCTACAGAAAAGTCTTATATTAGGCTTACCTGCAAGTAAAAGTGGTGTGTGAGGGTTTACAACCACTTTAACTGCTTGCCGACCTGCCACCGTCATTTTACTGCGGCAGGTCGGCTCTCCTGGGCGAGAGGGGGCCGTAGCTCTACATCGGCTACTTTTGCGGCCACTAGGGGGCGCGTGTGCCGCCGGGCACACGCGATCGCTCGGTACAGAGTGAGGACCGGGAGCTATGTGTGTAAAGCCCCCGTCCTGTCAGTGGGGGAAATGCTGATCTTCCGTTCATACAATGTATGAACAGAAGATCAGTGATTGCCCCTAGTGAAGCCACCCCCCCCCATACAGTTAGAACACACCCAGGAACACACTTAACCCCTTCCCTGCCCCCTAGTGTTAACCCCTTCCCTGCCAATGGCATTTTTATAGTAATCCAATGCATTTTTATAGCACTGATCGCTAAAAAAATGCCAATGGTCCCAAAAATGTGTCAAAAGTGTCCGCCATAATGTCGCAGTACTGAAAAAAATGCTAATCGCCGCCATTCCTAGTAAAAAAAAATATTAATAAAAATGCCATAAAACTACCCCCTATTTTGTAAACGCTATAACTTATGCGCAAACCAATCAATAAAAGCTAATTGCAATTTTTTTTTTTAAGAAAAATATGTAGAAGAATACGTATCGGCCTAAACTGAGGAAAAAAAATGTATTTTTATATATTTTTGGGGGATATTTATTACAGAAATAAGTAAAAACTATATATATTTTTTTCAAAATTGTCGCTCTATTTTTGTTTATAGCGCAAAAAATAAAAACCGCAGAGATGATCAAATACCACCAAAAGAAATCTCTATTTGTGGGAAAAAAAGGACGTCCATTTTGTTTGGGAGCCACGTCACACGACCGCGCAATTGTCAGTAAAAGCGACACAGTGCCGAATCACAAAAAGTGCTCTGGTCATTGGGCAGCAATAAGGACTGCACACGGCCCTCAGGTCATACCGTAGGTTGGGCACTGGAGGTCTATAAACTCTTCATCAAGCTTGCCCCACACCCAGGAATACATGAAGCAGGGCTCAGAGATGGGGTAAGGGATACGCCTTCAATGGAACAAAGAAACCATGGAGCAGATTCACTGCACAGGTGTAATGCCGCGTACACACGGTCGTTTTTTGCGATGAAAAAAAACGACGTTTTTTAAAACGTCATTTAAATTGATCGTGTGTGGGCAAAACGTCGTTTTTTGTCTTCAAAAAAACGACCAAAAAAAAATTCCAACATGCTTGAATTTTTTGTGTCGTTTTTCAAAACGTCGTTTTTTGTTTCACAAAAAGTCACCGTGTGTAGCAAAAACGTCGTTTAAAACGACGTTTTTCAACCCGCGCATGCCCAGAAGCTAGTTATGAAGCGAGCTTCAATGGAAAAGAGTGGTGAACGTAACCTCGCTTTTTGTGAAAAAAACGATGGTGTGTATGCAACATCGTCTTTGAAAGTGACGTTTCAAAAACGTTGTTTTTTACTTCACAAAAAACGTCGTTTTTTTTCATCGCAAAAAACGACCGTGTGTACGCGGCATTAGAACATTTAGAAAAGGCAATCGGTTATTCACTTTTTGGAAGTCCATATTCATCTATAGGTGGGTAGCCCAGAAAAGTTGTCTGCCATGGGTGCCACGTTGGCACTCCACACCAATCTCTGCCTGAATCCCAAAAGCAGTGCCGGTTCATGAAGCTCCAAGGGGGTGTCCTTTTTTTTTTTTTTGACTGACTGGAGATGGATTAGAGCACCTGCCAGTTTTTATTGCTGTCTGTGTCCCCGTTCACACAGGGGCGGCACGAATTTGGGGGCGACTCGGCAAGGCGATCTCAAGACGACTTGAGAGGCAACTTGCAAAATGACTTCTGTGTTGAAGTCAATGCAAGTCGCCCCCAAAGTCGTACAGGAACCTTTTTCTAAGTCGGAGCGACTCCTATTAGAACGGTTTCACTGACTACTGCGGACTGCGACTTGTCAGGCGGCTGAGTCGCCTGACAGGTCGCCCCTGTGTGAACCACCTCTTAGGGAGATTCCTCCTCCCAATTAGTCTCTTCCTGCACTATACACCCGCCAGGAACCTCTCCCTGCACTATGCACCCACCAGGAACCTCTCCCTGCACTATGCACCCGCCAGGAACCTCTCCCTGCACTATGCACCCGCCAGGAACCTCTCCGTGCACTATGCACCCGCCAGGAACCTCTCCGTGCACTATGCACCCGCCAGGAACCTATGCACCCGCCAGGAACCTCTCCGTGCACTATGCACCCGCCAGGAACCTCTCCGTGCACTATGCACCCGCCAGGAACCTCTCCGTGCACTATGCACCCGCCAGGAACCTCTCCGTGCACTATGCACCCGCCAGGAACCTCTCCGTGCACTATGCACTCGCCAGGAACCTCTCCCTGGTCTATGCACCCACCAGGAACCTCTCCGTGCACTATGCACCCGCCAGGAACCTCTCCCTGCACTATGCACCCACCAGGAACCTCTCCCTGCACTATGCACCCACCAGGAACCTCTCCCTGCACTATGCACCCGCCAGGAACCTCTCCGTGCTCTATGCACCCGCCAGGAACCTCTCCCTGGTCTATGCACCCACCAGGAACCTCTCCGTGCACTATGCACCCGCCAGGAACCTCTCCCTGCACTATGCACCCACCAGGAACCTCTCCCTGCACTATGCACCCACCAGGAACCTCTCCGTGCACTATGCACCCGCCAGGAACCTCTCCGTGCACTATGCACCCGCCAGGAACCTCTCCGTGCACTATGCACCCGCCAGGAACCTCTCCGTGCACTATGCACCCGCCAGGAACCTCTCCGTGCACTATGCACCCGCCAGGAACCTCTCCGTGCACTATGCACCCGCCAGGAACCTCTCCGTGCACTATGCACCCGCCAGGAACCTCTCCGTGCACTATGCACCCGCCAGGAACCTCTCCGTGCACTATGCACCCGCCAGGAACCTCTCCGTGCACTATGCACCCGCCAGGAACCTCTCCGTGCACTATGCACCCGCCAGGAACCTCTCCGTGCACTATGCACCCGCCAGGAACCTCTCCGTGCACTATGCACCCGCCAGGAACCTCTCCGTGCACTATGCACCCGCCAGGAACCTCTCCCTGCTCTATGCACCCGCCAGGCACCTCTCCCTGCTCTATGCACCCGCCAGGAACCTCTCCCTGCATTATGCACCCGCCAGGAACCTCTCCGTGCACTATGCACCCGCCAGAAACCTCTCCGTGCACTATGCACCCGCTAGGCACCTCTCCCTGCACTATGAACTCACCAGGAACCTCTCCCTGCACTATGCACTGTCCCTAATAAGCATTGTCTCTGTTATTGACCTCCAACTCACGCCAGGTGTGCTCAAATAGCCCTGGTCCCCTAATTTATAAGGTCCGACACCAAGATGGCTGCCATAGATCACCAGAAGTTGAAACATTCAACTAGACAGCTGGATCCTCTGAGACACCAATAGAGTTCATGATAGGACAATTCCCCTAACAGACTCCACTCCATCTGTATAGTGACACAGTGCTACCTACAGGATGGAGGGGGAACTTCAGCCTGCCTACACCCTGGCCATCTATGCAGTGTGCCATTTGAGTTTTTTTTGTCAGGTCTATCCCAATGATCATTGGGCCAGGAAGGGAGGATAAAAAAAAAACATGAGTTCTAACTCTTACCTTACACTTAGGAGTTACCAACTCTGCCCAAGACTGAAATAAAAACGCTTGGCCTGGAGTTGATAAGCAATGGTCTTATCTGTCTATAACTTGTCACTACTACAGGCCATAAAATGGCACCTCTGCATGCTTTGGTTATACATAGTATGAAACACAAAGGACTGAAAGACGTAAAGCCGCCACCTATACATTCCGAGCCACGAGCCCTCCAGGCAGAAGTTTCCTTGTATCCACCCAGCCATTGGAAACATGTACAGTATGTCTCCCTCCCTTTGTATATGATGTGTAAACACACTTGTTGTGTGACCTTTGCTCATATATAGGAACATCGCAGACACATCATGCTGGTTTTCAGAGGGGAAGGCTCACATTGTATTCAGAAGTAAGCCAATTACAGTAATGTGGCTGTTCAATGAGGGATCCGGACATGGCCACTTACAGCAGGACTAAAGTACAATTACAAACCCTTTAAAAAAAAGTGCATGCATACTTGCAAATATGTGCTAGCTTTTATGTATCCATATATTATATTATGATACATATACAGTGCCTTGAAAAAGTATTCATACCCCTTGACATTTTTCCACGTTTTCTCATGTTACAACCAAGAACGTAAATGTATTTTATTGGGATTTTATGTGATAGACCAAAACAAAGTGGCACATAATTGTGAAGGGGAAGGAAAATGATAAATGATTTTTTTTTTATTTTACAAATAAATATGGTCCGACGGATCGTTTTCATCGGGTCACCGCTGAAGTGGCCTAATGGTCTGATGTGCGTACACACCATCAGTTCAAAAACCGATCGGGTCAGAACGCGGTGACGTAAAACGCAACGACGTGCTGAAAAAACGAAGTTCAATGCTTCCAAGCATGCGTCGACTTGATTTTGAGAATGCGTACTAACGATCGGTTTGGACCGATGGTCAGGCGTCCATCAGTCCGATTTTAAAGCAAGTTTTAAAACTTTGGACCGAAGGACGACGGACCTATGGGCCGTACACACGGTCAGTTTGGACCGATGAAACTGGACTTCAATCCATTTTCATCGGTTTGGACTGATCGTGTGTACGCGGCCTCAGTCTTCAAAAGACTTGAGACTGGGACGGAGGTTCACCTTCCAACAGGACAAAGACCCTAAACATACAGCCATAGCTACAATGGAATGGTTTAGATCATGGGTCTCAAACTCAAATTACCTGAGGGCCGCAAGACAAGTTTTCATATCCCATGGGGGGCCGCATGCAAACTTTCAAACTTCAAAAATAGTACTGGTGTCAGCAGACACATTATTAACCCCCAGCACTGGTGTTAGCGGAAACATTATTAACCCCCAGCACTGGTGTCAGCAAACGCATTATTAACCCTGACCACTGCACTGCACACTGACCACTACATTGCACACTGCCGACAGACCACTACACTGCTGACAGACCACTCACCATCATGGCACAGCACATCAAGGCTCAGAGCCCAGCACATCAGGGCACAGCACATCAGGGCAAAGGGCACAGCACATCAGGGTACAGCACATCAGGGTATAGGGCACAGAGCACATCAGGGCACAGAGCACATCAGGGCACAGAGCACATCAGGGCACAGAGCACATCAGGGCACAGAGCACATCAGGGTACAGGGCACAGCACATCAGGGTACAGGGCACAGCACGTCAGAGCACAACAGGGTACAGGGCACATCAGAGCACAGCACATAGGGATACAGCACAACAGGCCACATCAGGGAACAGGGCACGGCACATCAGAACAGGACATATCAGGACAAGGCACATGGCACATCAGGGTACAGGACATGGCACATGAGGGTACAGGGCACATGAAACGGCACATCAGGGTACAAAGCCCAGCAAATCAGGGTACATGGCACACATCAGGGTACATGGGCCACACTCAGAGCACAATCAGGGCACATGGGGCATATCAGGGCACAATCAGGGCACATGAGAGCACACCAGGGCACATCAGTACAGGGCACATGGCACATCAGGGTACAGGGCACAGGGTACCCTGATGTACAGAGCCCAGCACATCAGGGTACATGGGGCACATCATGGTACATGGGGCACATCAGGGTACATGGGGCACATCGGGGCACATGAGAGAACATCAAGGCACATGAGAGCACATCAAGGCACATGAAAGCACATCAAGGCACATGAGAGCACATCAAGGCACATGAGAGCACATCAGGGCACATGAGAGCACATCAAGGCACATGAGATCACATCAAGGCACATGAGAGCACATCAAGGCACATGAGAGCACATCAGGGCACATGAGAGCACATCAAGGCACATGAGAGCACATCAAGGCACATGAGAGCACATCAAGGCACATGAGAGCACATCAAGGCACATGAGAGCACATCAGGGCACATGAGAGCACATCAGGGCACATGAGAGCACATCAGGGCAAAGGTCAGCGTTTACTTGTTGTTTTCTTCAGATGCAGAGCAGTGCAGGAAGCGTCTGTCAGAGGTTCACTTCTCTCTCATGTCACGCTGCTACTCCCTGGCGGCCCCCCCTCACTTCTCGTCCATCTCAGATGATGTCACAAGCAAATGGGGATGGACGAGAAGAGAGGGGGGGCCGCCAGGGAGTAGCAGCGTGACATGAGAGAGAAGTGAACCTCTGACAGACGCTTCCTGCGCTACTCTTCATGCACCTCGATCTACACTTCCGGGGCACCCGCTCTGCATGTGGGCCATTTATTACCGGTCCGCGGGCCGTAAATGGCCCGCGGGCCGGTACTTTGAGACCCCTGGTTTAGATCAAAGCATATTCATGTGTTAGAATGGCCCAGTCACAGTCCAGACCTAAATCCAATTGAGAATCTGTGGCAAGACTTGAAAATTGCTGATCACAGACGCTCTCCATCCAATTTGACAGCTTGAGATATTTTGCAAAGAAGAATGAAAAATGTCCCTCTCTAGATGTGCAAAGCTGGTAGAGACATCCCCACAAAGACTTGCAGCTGTAATTGTAGTGAAAGGAGGTTCTACAATGTATTGACTCAGGGGGGCGCCATACAAATGTACCCTACTTTTCACATATTTATAAAAAAAAATATATAATTTTCCTTCCACTTCACAATTATGTGCCACTTTGTGTTGGTCTATCACATAAAATCCCAATAAAATATATTTACATTTTTGGTTGTAACATGACAAAATGTGAACAATTTCAAGGGGGGTATAAATACTTTTTCAAGGCACTGTATATATAATATGTCATCCTGCATAGTTTGGTCTGTTTATTTCCTAAGCATTGGGCTGGTTTCATGCCACAATGCAGGGCGCAGCAACGCTTAGTATTTGCATAATATATTGCATTGTAGTGCTCGCTTTATTTCCCCACTCTTTATAGTGAATAATAACCACAGAAATAGGATTCTCTGTCAGTTATAGGAATTCAGACATGTAGGCCAATCACTCTCTCATAAATGACACACAATGACTATTCCACTTCTTCAATGGGGGGGAATGGGGGACACTTTTTGTAGCTGCTGACTTTTAATAAACAGAAAAATGAGTGGAACTCTGCGTACAGTTTTCTTTTAAATTGTATTATCTATAGTGGTGGACAACTTAATGGATATAAAGGTTCTCAACTGCAACCCCTGACATCACCAAAGGTCCACTCATGATATTTAGAACATATAATGCTACGGTAGAGTGTCAGAGACTGCAGACATACTAGAATGATGGTCAGAGACTGCAGACATACTAGAATGATGGTCAGAGACTGCAGACATACTAGAATGACGGTCAGAGACTGCAGACATACTAGAATGATGGTCAGAGACTGCAGACATACTAGAATGATGGTCAGAGACTGCAGACATACTAGAATGACGGTCAGAGGCTGCAGACATACTAGAATGATGGCCAGAGACTGCAGACATACTAGAATGACGGTCAGAGACTGCAGACATACTAGAATGACGGTCAGAGACTGCAGACATACTAGAATGATGGTCAGAGACTGCAGACATACTAGAATGATGGTCAGAGACTGCAGACATACTAGAATGATGGTCAGAGACTGCAGACATACTAGAATGACGGTCAGAGGCTGCAGACATACTAGAATGATGGTCAGAGGCTGCAGACATACTAGAATGATGGTCAGAGGCTGCAGAAATACTAGAATGATGGTCAGAGGCTGCAGACATACTAGAATGAAGGTCAGAGGCTGCAGACATACTAGAATGATGGTCAGAGGCTGCAGACATACTAGACTGATGGTCAGAGGCTGCAGAAATATTAGAATGATGGTCAGAGGCTGCAGACATACTAGAATGAAGGTCAGAGGCTGCAGACATACTAGAATGATGGTCAGAGGCTGCAGACATACTAGACTGATGGTCAGAGGCTGCAGACATACTAGACTGATGGTCAGAG
Organism: Rana kukunoris; assembly: GCA_029574335.1. Classification (NCBI taxonomy): domain Eukaryota; kingdom Metazoa; phylum Chordata; class Amphibia; order Anura; family Ranidae; genus Rana; species Rana kukunoris. The sequence continues at coordinate 506,339,950 of CM056051.1, read as the reverse complement.
GCTGCAGACATACTAGACTGATGGTCAGAGGCTGCAGACATAGTAGAATGATGGTCAGAGGCTGCAGACATACTAGAATGATGGTCAGAGGCTGCAGACATACTAGACTGATGGTCAGAGGCTGCAGACATACTAGAATGACGGTCAGAGGCTGCAGACATACTAGAATGACGGTCAGAGGCTGCAGACATACTAGAATGACGGTCAGAGGCTGCAGACATACTAGAATGACGGTCAGAGGCTGCAGACATACTAGAATGACGGTCAGAGGCTGCAGACATACTAGAATGACGGTCAGAGGCTGCAGACATACTAGAATGACGGTCAGAGGCTGCAGACATACTAGAATGACGGTCAGAGGCTGCAGACATACTAGAATGACGATCAGAGGCTGCAGACATACTAGAATGACGGTCAGAGACTGCAGACATACTAGAATGATGGTCAGAGACTGCAGACATACTAGAATGATGGTCAGAGACTGCAGACATACTAGAATGATGGTCAGAGACTGCAGACATACTAGAATGATGGTCAGAGACTGCAGACATACTAGAATGATGGTCAGAGACTGCAGACATACTAGAATGATGGTCAGAGACTGCAGACATACTAGAATGATGGTCAGAGACTGCAGACATACTACAATGATGGTCAGAGATTGCAGACATAATACAGATGGTGGTCAGAGACTGCAGGCATACTAGAATGATGGTCAGAGACTGCAGACATAATACAGATGGTGGTCAGAAACTGCAGGCATCCTGCAGATGCTGGGCAGAGACCTCAAACATACTAGAGATGATGGCAGAGACCTCAAACATAGTAGAGATGATGGCAGAGACCTCAGATATACCACAGTAGACAATCAGAGTCTGCAAACATACTACAGATTAGAGCTGCACGATTAAACAATAAAAAATTGTGATCTCGATTCAACCTCCCCTCACTATGCAGAATTTCTCGAATTCATTCATGTAACAAGTGTAAAGAGTTCTCTGCTCACTCGGCTGTCAAAAGAAAAAAAAAACACGCAGCCTGCCAAGTTTTTCACAACATTGTCTGTGCTGGTAGATAACTAGAAACATTGTAACTCTTCCTTCCTAGATCAAAGGGATGAACTTCTGTGTGTAAATAAGCAAAGTTTAACCACTTAAAGGAACACTAAAGTCAGGATTAAAAAATAAAAAAAATAACAAACATGTTATACTTACCTACACTGTGCAGCTCATTTTGCACACAGTGTCCCCGAAGCTTTCTACCTTCATACGAGCTCGGTGGAAAGCTTTTGCGAGCGCGCTCCCGTGATACAGCAGCGGCCATAGCCGCCGACTGTATCACTCGTCCCCGCCCCCCGGCGCGCCGCGTCATCCGCTGTGATTGACAGCAGCGCCAGCCAATGGCTGCGCTGCTATCAATCCGACCAGCCTAGCCAATCAACGGCCAGGCTGGGAACGGAACAGGATGACACAGAAATTTCGAACGGTCAGGTAAGTAAAACGGGGGCCCGGGGGGCGGTCCTGACTGTCAGATGTTTTTTTACCTTAATGCATAGGATGCATTAAGGTAGAAAAACTTTTACCTTTACAACCCCTTTAAAGACTAAAAGACCCCTTTCACACTACTGCAACTTCAAAGTCGCGCAATTTTACCGCGATTGTGATTCTCATTTTAGCCAGAATCTGCATCTACTGCAGATGTTGGTCAGAGACTGCAGACAGGGCCACCGTCAGGGGGGTACAGGCAGTACACCTGCAAGGGGCCCAGAGGTGCCCTTAAAAAAAAAAGAATATTATAAAAAAAAAAATGTATATATATTTTTTTTCTTTCTTTTTATTTTTATTAAAGGGCTCAGAGGTTCCCAGGGCCCCGGATATCAACCCCCCCCCCTTTTTTTTTTTATTAAACAAACATTTTTATTTTATTTTATTTATTTGTTTTTATTAAAGTGCTCAGAGGTCCCCAGGGCCCCAAATGGCAACCCCCCCATATATATATATATATATATATATATTTATTTATATTTTTGTAAGGGGCCCAGAGGTCCCCAGGGAAACCCCCCCCCCCCAATTCGCAGCAGCCCCCCGCTTCTCAATTTGAGGCAGCAGCACCTCCCCCCCCCCCCCCCCCCGGTTGTCTGCTCCAGGGGGCCCATGCTTGAAGCTGTGTAAGGGGCCCCATAATTCCTGATGGCGGCCCTGACTGCAGACATACTATAAATGATGGTCATGGACCTCAAATATATATATAATAGACTGTCAGGCTGCAGACATCCTGCAGATGATGGTCAGAGACTGCAGACATACTACAGAAGATGGTCAGAGACCTCTGATATACTACAGTAGATATTCAGAGACTGCAAACATACAACCTTCATACTGACTACGGGTGCAAATGGTGCACAAACGCACCCAGAGCGTAATGTCTGTAATAACGTCAAGTCATGATGGATTCTGCATGGTCACAACCTTCCAAGATGAAAAAATTGCAAAACTCCACTTGCTAGCATTCTTCCAGCACACCATGACAAAATGCCGGATATGGGAGTTAGTTTTTTTTTTTTGCACACCTGAACATATGTTTATAATGCATGACGAATCATTCCGCTTCTCTAGGTGGTGATCATTCATTTTACGAGCAGCATTTTTGTCACAAATGTTTGGTCCTGGTCATAGATGTCAATTTAAAGAGAACCAGTCACCAACAGGTGTTTGTAATAATCCAGATCTCCACTCTGGAATTGCTAGAACAGTGCAGCCCCACCTCTCAGAGATGATTTGGTGTTTATTTACTTGTATTCTCTCCCTGTCAGACCAGAAAGGTTAAGGAGGGTGTAAGGTCCTACTTGAGCTCAGACACAGAGGGCCAGATTCAGAAAGTATTTACGTTGGCTTATCAAGAGATACGCCGCGTAAATACTAAGAATAGCCAGCGTATCTTTTTTGCTATTCAGAAAAGAAGATGCGCCGGAATTCTGCGCATATATACGAGCGTCGTAATTCTGTTACACCGTCGTATATTAGTTGCAGTTTTACGCTGGCCGCTAGGTGGCGCTTCCATCATTTTACGTGTCGAATATGTAAATTAGGGAGTTACGGCGATTCCCGAACGTACTTGCGGCCGGCCGTCGTAGTTTACGTCGTTTGCGTAAGCGTTATTCCGGCGTAAGGTTACCTCTGCTATAGCAGGCGCAGCCAATGTTAAGTATGGACGTCGGGACAGCGTTGAATTGTACGTCGGTTACATGGTTTTCATAAATCCTTCGGGAATGGGGCTCGACGTAAGTTACGTTCACGTCATTTACATTGACAAAAAGCGACGTGATTTGATGCATGCGCACTGAGATTCGTCCACGGACGGCTCATGCGCTGTTCAGAAAGAACGTCATGAGCGTGGGGTCATGATTCAGTTACATGAATCACGCCCCTATCCTCAACATTTGAATTGTGCGGCCTTACGCCGGGCACTTTACGCTACGCCGCCGCATATTATGGAGCAAGTGCTTTCTGAATAAGGCACTTGCCCATAATATTTGCGGAGGCGTAGCATAAAGACCATACGCTACGCCGCCGGACAGATACACCATATGTATCTGAATCTGGCCCAGAGGGTTACCCCTGCTATATGAGGCGTACGTAATGTTAAGTATGGACGTCGGGACAGCGTAGAATTTTCCGTAGTTTGCGTAAAACGTTCGCAAATCTGGCTTTGCGTAAGTTACGTTCAAGTCGAAACCAATGAGTATTTGTGGCGTAATTTTGAGCATGCGCACTGGGATATGTCCACGGACAGCGCATGCGCCGTTTGGAAAGAGCGTCAATTACGTGGGGTCACGATTCATTTACATGGATCACGCCCCCTACCTGCCTATTTTGAATTCGGCTCGGTTACGCCGGCCCATTAACGCTACGCCGTCATAACTTTGGGCACAAGTTCTTTGTGAATACGGCACCTGCCTCTCAAAGTTACGGCGGCGTAGTGTAAATGAGATACGCCTCTGTACATGAATCTGGCCCAGAATCGCTGCCATATAACATACATCGCTGTCAGGATTACAAGAAGGAATGCCTTGGAGCACTGAGCTCAGGCAGGAGACAGGTAAAGCTCAATAGCCTTAACCCCCATACACACTATACAACTTTTGTTGTCAGATTTACCAAAACCATGTAGTGCAAGGGCCGGCCTGATTCCATACACATTTTAACTCCTAAGGTTATATGGTTTTGGTAAATCTGAAGAAAAAAATCTACAGAAAATTGGATAGTGTGTATCCAGTTTAACACTGGGGTGACATGTCTGTTCTGACAGGGAGAGAATACAATTAAATAACAGCACACACACCCATTCCTAAGAGGTACAGCTGCACTAATCTAACAATGCAGTAGTGGAGATTCATGTTATTAAAAATGCTGATTCCTGACCTGTTCTCTTTAAGACATTTGCAGGTGATAGAGTTAAAAATAGCGCCTGCAAAGCGCCCTAAAACACTGGAGAGGTGCACTGGCAGGGCGTCAAAAAAAGTCCTGCCAGCAGCTTCTTTGGAGCGTCTCTCCTAATGCGCCTCTGCCCATTAAAATCAGCTATAGCAGCGCTTTGCGGGTGGTTTTAACCCTTTTCGGGCCGCTAGCAGGGGTTAAAAGCACCCCGCTAGCAACCGAAAAGTCCTGCAAATCCGACGTAAAGCCTCTGGGGCAGCTCAGTGTGAAAGGGCTCTCAGGATAAAGAATTTGAGGCCAGATTAAGGGTTAACACTCTCATGTTGCGTACACACGACGGAATAAACTCCGACAGATTTTTCCGACAGAATTCCACTCAAGCTGTCTTGCATACACACGGACGCACCAAATTCCGAACGTCAAAAACACGGTGACAAACAAACAACACTACGACAAGCTTAGAAAAATTAAGTTCAATGCTTCCGATCGTGGGTCAAATTGTTTCCAAGCATGCATGTTTTTTTCTCCGTCGGAATTTTTTATACAGGCGAATGGAATTTCCGATAGAAACGTTCTATTTCTAAATCCATCGGAATTTCCGACGGAAAAATTCTGATGGGGCATACACACGTTAGCAATATCCGATGAAAAAATTCCATCTGACTTTTTTCATCGGAAATTCCGACCGTGTGTAACCATTAAGTTATATTTTAGACCCCCCTAGTTGTAGCATTGCTTTACTGCTGTTATAGCAGCGCTTTTCGGCCGCTAGCGTTGCGCTTTTGACCCCTGCTAGCGCCCAAAGAGTTAATGGCACTTTGACAGCCCTGCTCATTAATTTTAACGTCCCAAAGATGCTGCTTGCAGGACTTTATTTCCCGTCCTACATGCACACCGCCGAAGTGTGTTAGCACTCAGGCTTTCACACTGAGGTGGCTTGAGAGGCGCCATTTTTAGCGCTAAAAAGCCTTAAAAGCGCCCCAGTGTGAAAGGGGTCTAAAGGCAAAACTTTTTTACATAGTTCAGCAGGAACCGGCCGAGATTCAAATCATTAATGGACAGGCTGAATGTACCAAGTTGATAAATCTGGCGGCATTTTAGGGGCAAACTGGCGACAATGGCATGGCACAGTGGTGACAATTGATGGGCACAGTGGCGACAATGGCATGGCACAGTGACTGCATTTGGCATGGCACAATGGCTGCATTTGGCATGGCACAGTGGCTGCATTTGGCATGGCACAGTGGCGGCAATTGATGGGCACAGTGGCGACAATGGCATGGCACAGTGGCGACAATGGCATGGCACAGTGGCGACAATGGCATGGCACAGTGGCTGCATTTGGCATGGCACAGTGGCGACAATTGATGGCACAGTGGCTGCAATGGCATGGCACAGTGGCAACAATGACATGACACAGTGGCTGCAATGGCATTGCACAGTGGCTGCAATGGCATGGCACAGTGGCTGCAATGGCATGGCACAGTGGCTGCAATGGCATGGCACAGTGGCGCCAATTGATGGCCACAGTGGCGACAATGGCATGGCACAGTGGCTGCGTTTGATGGCATGGCACAGTGGCTGCGTTTGATGGCATGGCACAGTGGCGACAATTTTATGGCACAGTGGCGACAATTTTATGGCACAGTGGCGACAATTTTATGGCACAGTGGCTGCGTTTGGGATGGGCACAGTAGTGGCAATTGATGGGCACAGTGGCGGTAATTGATGGGCACAGTGGCGGCAATCGATGGGCACAGTGAGGCTCCAATTTATGTTTTTTTTCGTTTGTTTGCGCCCCCCCCAAAAATTTTGAGCACCAGCCGCCACTGGGTACAACCAGCCTGCCGGATTCGCTTCTGATTATCGCAAGCAGCTGCTATAGCCGCCAGTGATAATCAAGGTCTTCTCCCAGCGGGGACTGCTTCCCCCGTCCACCTCCCGCCAGGAGAAGACCATAGCTCGGCAGGAGGAATTCCTCTTTCAACACTGTCTGTGTTGATGGGGGAATCGTGTGAATTGCTTCCCTGCAACCCGTGGTTGCAGGAAAGAAATTGACACCATCTATGGGCTGTTATGGTCAAGTTTTTTTGCCATCTGTGTAAGAGGCAATCCCTCCAATTAAAAGTTATCTCCGGGGGAAACCAGAGCTAGTGTCCCCATTGGAAGATATCCCGTCTATTGCTGTTCTGGTGACAACCCAAAGATAATTTCTTTCACTTTCACTCTTGATAATAATTCCGATCAGGACAAATAGAGAGGCTGACTCTTTTCCTAACAGGTGCACAGACAGCCATAAAAACTGATAGGCTGACTGTTCTAATCCTTCTCCACTTCACAAAAAAAAAAAAAAAAAAGCTTTGCCTTTAATTATAGTCCTTGAAAACAAACTAGCCATTTCACCTCAGGCAAAACCCTCCCGCTAAAACCAGAACACCTGCTCCCAGCTGGAATGAACTGACTTGCAATGTTCAGGTCATGGCCTGCCATAATCCACACAGTGTCCTTTCTCCGACATCTGGACTGACAGGACTGTAGAACCCAGCCAGTGTAATATTCCGGCTCATTAGCAGGAGGATGACATTGTGTAATTTACTAAACCCCACACACCCGTCCTGCTTGGAGCATTCTATAATCCCCAGACACACAATGCCCAAACACCAGATTAATAAAACTGACAGAGCAGCAGGAAGTAACAAAACTCTAATCCCGGCCTAATCCCAACACTCCATCCCTCCACAGACCGCCAGACACAGGCCCAGTCATACACGGCAGGCCCAGTCATACACCGCAGGCCCAGTCATACACCGCAGGCCCAGTCATACACCGCAGGCCCAGCCCAATACAGTAATACAAACCCCATGTTCTGTGTGGGGTTAGAATCGCTATCTTTCTCTTTAAAGGAAAAAAAATGTTTTCCCCTAAATAGCTTCCTTTACCTCAGTGCAGTCCTCCTTCACTTACCTCATCCTTTGGTTTTGCTTTTAAATGTCCTTATTTCTTCTGAGAAATCCTCACTTCCTGTCTGTGAAGTGGTTAAAGCGGAGCTCCACCCAGTATAACAACATTTTACAATGTTGTTTGAAAAAAAAAAAAAAAAAAAAACCTGAAAAAAAAAAAAAAAAAATACTCACCCGAAATAGCTGTTGCTATGCGGAAGTCCGTAATCTGCCTCTTCCTAATCCGCGGTGTGTTTTCTTCTTCTTCTCCTTGTGAATGGGCGCGCTGCTTCCTGGGAACTGTGTGTGTTCTCAGAGAGCAGCGCGCCCATTCACAAGCCAACGTGAGACTCGCGGAGGCGCAGTAGGAAACGGGCAGTGAAGCCGTACGGCTTCACTGCCTGTTTCCCATATTGTGAATGGCGGCGCGGGACCCGGAGCGATCGTGGGACGGGCATCGGGGGGCCCATCAGCGCGGGCGCCTAGGACAGGTAAGTGTCTTTATTTAAAGTCAGCAGCTACACTGTTAGTAGCTGCTGACTTTAAAAAAATGTTTTACCGTGGCTGGAGCTCCGCTTTAATGATGACAATGAAAGCAGATAAAATCATTACTTTAAAGGGGTTGTAAAGGAAAAAAAATGTTCCCCCTAAATAGCTTCCTTTACCTTAGTGCAGTCCACCTTCACTTACCTCATCTTTCCATTTTGCTTTTAAATGTCCTTATTTCTTCTGAGAAATCCTCACTTCCTGTCTGTAACTCACCACCGTAATGCAAGGCTCTATTCCTGGTGTGGAGAAAGCCTCTTGAGGGGTGAGGGGGCGAGCAGGAGTGTCAGGATGCCCACTAACACACAGCTACTTTCTCTATCTGACTTGCCTGCTCACCCCCTCAAGAGACTTTCTCCACACCAGGAAGAGAGCCTTGCATTACGTTGTTGAGTTACAGACAGAAGAACAGGAAGTGAGCATTTCTCAGAAGAAATAGGGACATTTAAAAGCAAAATGGAAGGATGAGGTAAGTGAAGGAGGACTGCACTAAGGTAAAGGAAGCTATTTAGGGGAAAAAAATGTTTCCTTTACAACCCCTTTAAAATAATGATTTTATCTGCTTTCATTGTCTTCATTAACCACTTCAGCCCCAGAAGATTTGGCTGCCCAATGACCAGGCCATTTTTTTTGCGATTCGGCACTGCGTAGCTTTAACTGACAATTTTGCGGTCGTACGACGTGGCACCCAAACAAAGTTGACGTCCTTTTTTTCTTACAAATAGAGCTTTCTTTTGGTGGTATTTGATCACCTCTGCCATTTTTTATTTTTTGTTGCGCTATAAACAAAAATAGAGCGGCAATTTTGAAAAAAAGCAATATTTTTTACTTTTTGCTATAATAAATATAATATATAAAAAATATTTTTTTTTTTCCTCAGTTTTGGCCGATACGTATTGTTCTACATATTTTTGGTAAAAAAAAAAAAACGCAATAAGCGTATATATGTGATAATTGTAAACAGGACAAATAGAGAGGGGGGATCTCCCTAACACATACAGCAATGAAAACTGACAGGGGTTCTAAACCATGTCCAAAACAAAAAAAATAAAGTGTACTTTAAGATTTTTCATTTTAGATTGTCCTAATAGTGGCAATCACATCCACACAGGCCATCTATTGTTTTCAGTAGGTCGACTTGCATTGGGAGGGGGATCAGTGTGGTACAATGTCATATAACACTACTGAGTAGGAAGCAGGACCTGTATATGTAATAAGCAAACATGGCTGCCCCCCGTGTATATTTATAAGGTTTATATTGTTATATTCTCTAAATTAACATTCTCTTGAAATACTCTGAGCCACCCTTCTCTGTACTATGTGCTGTATGTGATATACTCCAGGCTGTCCCAGACTATACATAGTGCTATACGCAGGGCCGCCATCAGGGGGGTACAGGCATTACACCTGTAAGGGGCCCGGGGGTCCCCAGGGGCCCGGATGGGAACCACCCTAAAAAAAAAAAAAAAAAAAAAAAAAATGTTTTATTTTTTTAGGGGTCCGAAGAACCCCAGGGGCCCGGAGGCCACCAAGGGCCCCAGACGGCAAGCCCTTTTTTTTTATAATTTTTTTTTTTTTTTTTATAAAAAAATATATTTTTTTATAATTTTTTTTTTTTTTTTTTTTAATATATTTTTTTATTATTTTTTTTATTAAAGGGCCAATTTTTTTTCTTTTATTTTTTTAGAGGTCCCCAGGGGCCCGGAGGCCACCAGGGCCCCAGATGGCAAGCCCTTTTTTTCTTTAATAAAAAAATATATTTTTTTATAAAAAAATATATTTTTTTAATATATTTTTCTTTTATTTTTTATTAAAGGGCAAATTTTTTTCTTTAATTTTTTTAGAGGTCCGGAGGTCCACAGGGGCCCGGAGGCCCCCAGGGCACCGGATGGCAACCCCCCTTTTTTTTATTTATTTTCTATTAAAAAATATATAGATTTTTTAATATATTTTTATTTTATTTTTTTATTAAAGGGCCATTTTTTTTAGGGGTCTAGGTGTCCCCGTAGGCCACCAGGGCCCCAGATGGCAACCCCCTCTTTTTTTTTTTAAATATATTTTTTTATAAAAAAATACATTTTTTTAATATATTTTTCTTTTATTTTTTATTAAAGGGCCAATTTTTTTTCTTTTATTTTTTTAGGGGTCCGGAGGTCCACAGGGACCTGGAGATCCCCAGGGCCCCAGATGACAACCCCCCTTTTTTTATAAAAAAATATATAATTTTTATATATTTTTGTATTTCTTTTATTTTTATATTTATATTATCCTTTTTTATAATTTTTTTTAACTTTTTTATATTATTTTTTTTTTTTTTTTTAATATATAGATGTATTTTTATTAAAGGGCTCAGAGGTCCCCAGGGCCCCATGTGTCAAACCCCCTTTTTTTATAATTGTATTTTTTTATTTTTGTTTATATATTTTTTTATATATATTTTTTTATTAAAGGGCCCAGAGGTCCCCAGGGCCCTGGAAGGCAACCCCTTTTTTTTATATATATAAATGTTTATTTATTTTTTATATATATATATATTTTTCTTTCTTTCTTTTTTTTTTAAAGGGCCCAGAGGTTTCTTTTTATTAAAGGGCCCAGAGGTCCCGAATAGAAAGCCCCCTTTTTTTTGTAATTTCCTTTTATAAAAAAAAAATAACGTCCCCGGGGCCACAGTTGGCAACTACCCTTTTTAAATATATATATATATATATATATATATATATATATATATATATATATATATATCTTTTTTTTCTTTATATTAAAGGGCACAGAGGTCCCCAGGGCCCCGGATGGCTACCCCCCTTTATTATATATATTTTTCTTTATTTCTTATTTTTGTAAAGGGCCCCCCCCCCGCTTCTCAATTCGCAGCAGCAGCCCCCCCCCGCTTCTCAATTTCATGCAGCAGCACCCCCCCCCGGTTCTCTGCTCCAGGGGGCCCATGCCTGAAGCTGTGTAAGGGGCCCCAAAATTCCTGATGGCGGCCCTGGCTATACGTGACATACTCTGAGCCACCCTGCTATGTACTATATCTAATATACTCCAGGCTGTCCCAGACTATACAGACAGGTTTATTTTATTTATCCAACAACACTTTTGGAGGAAGACGGGAGCATTTCACATATTGCCTTGTGTTGTTTCAGGCTGAATGCTGCCTGTGGCCAGCACAGTGGGTAATAGACAAACACATCCCGTCCTGGCAGGCTTTGTGCTCATTGTGAGGAAGGTAACCTGAGTAGAGGTAAGCAGGCGGGAGGGGAGAGGCTGCGATGGAGGAGCCAACAAAAGATGGAGGCAGAAGAGCCAGCAACAGACAGAGGAGCTCTGTGCAAGCTGCAGATATAGCTGGACTACAAATCACAGCATGCCAGGCCAGGAATCCCAGACTGGCGCACTTCTTTTGATTCAAGGGACATTCCACCCAAAATGTTACCATAATGAACATTACATGTGTTGATATGATGGGGTGCCTTTCATTCTGCACCTTTCCAACATATGTGTTGCAGCGCCATGCAAGGAGAGGCACTGACCTGCCTTGTGGTGCGGTGTGGTGACAGAATGGTGAATGTACCGTTACCGATGCGTTTTGGTGCAGACAATTTTAAATAGGCCGCCATAACTCACCCAGGTTTATGCACAGCATAGCGCACATCCATACACATGAGTTGTAGTTGTACAATGAGTCCTCCAGTAATGCCTGGATATCTAAAGCCCAAAGAATAGTAAATAAATACTGTCTTAGTAAAAGAAATTTCCTATTACCCCCTACTTTGTCTGACACCTGTCATCTGGGTGGGAAATTTCCCTGATGGGGGCACAGACATGTTTCTCACTATACTAAAAAAGTGCATTTCTATTACTCTGTCTCCTCGTGGGAGGGGTTGAACATCTGTTCAATCCCTCCCACTGAACTGAACATTCTGTTCTGACACCCATCAAATATACAGAAATCTGGGAGATTTTTCCTTACTTCCTGCTCTGCTCTGACAGGAAGTGATGGAAATTTTCCCTCATGGGAACATAGATAGCAATGACAGTTCTACATTTTCTCACTATACTAGAAAGTGTGTTTCTATTACTGTCTGTCTCCTCGTGGGAGGGATTTCACTGAGCATCCAAATCTCTCTGACACCGATCAAATAGAGCAGGGATATGCAATAAGCGAACCTCCAGCTGTTGCAAAACCACAAGTCCCATCATGCCTCTGCCTCTGGGTGTCATGCTTGTGGCTGTCAGAGTCTTGCTATGCCTCATGGGACTTGTAGTTCTGCAATAGCTGGAGGTCCACTAATTGCATATCCCTGAAATAGAGTAATCAGAGAGATGTTTTACTTATTTCCTTTTCTGCTTGATCCCCCTTAAATGGAGAGGAAGTGATGGGAACTCTCTCTCATGGGAACACAGACAGCAATGATATTCTGGAAGTTCTACATTTTTCTCACTATACCAAAAAGTGCATTTCTATTACTCTCTGTCTCCTCATGGGAGGGATTTAAGCAAACTTCTTGTTCTGCCTGACACCCATGGAACAGATAAGAAGTGATGGGAATTCTCCCTCACGGGGAAACAGACAGCAATGATATTCTGGAACTCTACATTTTCTCACTATACTAAAAAGTGCATTTCTTTTACTCTGTCTCCTTGTGGGAGGGATTTAACTCAACATCTTGTTCAGTTTGATACCCATCAAATATACAGAAACCAGGGTGATTTTTCCTTACTTCCTGTTCTGCCCAACACCCATGAAACAGACAGGAAGTGATTGGAACACTCCCTCACGGGGACACAGACAGCAATGATATTCTGGATGCTCTACATTTTCTCACTATACTAGAAGGTGCATATCTATTACTCTGTCTCCTCGTGGGAGGTATTTAACTGAACATCCTGTTCAGTCTGACACCCATCAAATATACAGAAATCAGGGAGATTTTTCCTTAGTTCTTGTTCTGCCTGACACCCATGAAACAGACAGGAAGTGAAGGGAACACTCCTCCATTGGAAAACAGACAGCAATGATATTTTGGCAGTTCTACATTTATCTCACTATACCAAAAAGTGCATTTTTATTACTCTCTGGCTCCTCATGGGAGGGATTTAAGCGAACATCCTATTCTGTCTGACACCCATCAAATAATCAGGAATCAGGGAGATTTTTTTTTGTAATTTCCTGTTCTGCTTGACACCCATGAAACAGATAGGAAGTGATGGGAATTCCCCCTCGTGGGGACTCAGACAGCAATGATATTTTGGAAGCTCTACATTTTTTTACTACACTAAAAAGTGAATTTCTACTACTTTGTCTCCCCGTGGGAGGGATTTAACTGAACATCCTGTTCAATCTGACACCCATCAAATAACTAGGAATCAGGGAGGCTTTTTACTTATTTCCTGTTCTGCCTGACACCCATGAAACAGACAGGAAGTCAAGAGATTATCTTTTGCCTTCTGTTCTGCATGACACCCATAAAAAAATACAGGAATCGGGGAGATTTTTTCTTACTTCCTGTTCTGACACCCATAAAAAATACAGGACTTACCCTATCGCGGGGGGGGGGGGGGGGCAGTGTGTTGTAGCGACCCGGACCTGAGTCCTCTACTCCATGGCGGCTTCCAACTTCTCCCCTCCTCCTCCTAGGCGTCCAATAGGATTGCCTGTCCTTTCAGCCAGTCGGGTGACCGCTCTCAAAACCTGCTTCCTGATTGGCCAGGAGGAGGATCAGTGTTACAACAGTGAATATTCATTCGCTGTTGAAACACACCTTGCATTGCATGGCTGACCGTTACAAGCATGACTCCCACAGGCAGAGGCATGATGGGACTTGTAGTTTCACAACAGCTGGAGGGCCGCCAGTTTGAGACCCCTGGCAGAGGCTCTAATAGGCTTCAATGTAGGGTGGGCTCGGGTCGCAGAGAGTGCGCTTTGAGCCCATGCCTCTGCCTGTGGGAGTCATGCTTGTAACGGTCAGCCTTGCAATGCCTCATGGGACTTGTAGTTTTGCAACAGCGGAGGGCCGCCAGTTTGAGACCCCTGCAAACAGTGCTTCAAAAAATAAAAGGCCCCCATTAGCACTAATCACTGTATTATAAGGCTGGCCATACATGTTCAATTTTCTTGTACAATTTTCTTTTAGATTTACCAGAAACCATATGATATGAGGTTAAACTAAACAACACTTTCAATTGTATGCAATCAGGCAGGCCCTTGTACTACATAGTTGGAGGTAAATCTACAGAAAATTGTATCATGTATGGCCAGCCTAAGTGTAACTGGTAATGTAAGTGGCAGTTAGTCAGTTCCCACTCAATGGCAGTTAGTGTCAGATTGTCCACCGCACTGTCGCAGTCTCACTATAAGTCGCTGATCACCACGATTACTAGTATAAAAAAATTAATTAAACAAATATAGTATTTATACCATAGTTTGTAGATGCTATAACGTTCACACAAATCAATCAATACCAAAAGACATGTATTGTACTAAAACACATTTTGGCCTAAATTTATGAAGAAATTCGATATTTTTTATCGGATATGTTTTATAGCAGAAAGTAGAAAATACTGTTTATTTTTGTAATTTTTTTGTTTATATTGCAAAAATGTAAAAAAAAAAAAAACACAGCAAAAACAGCAGTAATCAAATACCACCAAAAGGAAGCTCTATTTGCATGACATTTTTTTTTACACAAATGTTATTTGGGTACAGTGTTGCATGACCGCGCAATTACCAACTAACCACTTGTCTACCGCTGTATAGTAAAATGACGATGGCAGGCACTCTCCCTCCCTCCGGGTGGACGTCATACGACGTTCTTGTTTTCCCGGCATTCTAGCGAGCGCGTGCACCCTCCGCCAGAGTGTCCGATATGTCATCCGCAATGTCACAGTCACGATTAAAATCACAGATTGCTGCCATTAGTAGAATGTTTTTTTATAAAAAATGACATAAATAAATCCCCTATTTTGTAGACGCTATAACTTTTGTGCAACCCGAACAATATTCGCTTATTGCGATTTTTTTTTTTTTTACCAAAAATATGTAGAAGAATATATATTGGCCTAAACTGAGGGGGGAAAAAAACATTTAAAAAAAAAAAAAAAAATGGATATTTATTATAGCAAAAAGTAAAAAATATTGTGGTTTTTTTTTTATCGCTTTTTTTTGTTTATAGCGCAAAAAAATAAAAAAAAACGCAGAGGTGTTCAAATACCACCAAAAGAAAGTTCATAAAATGTAACTTGGGTACAACATCTCACGATCGCGTAATTCTCATTCAAAGTATGACAGCGCTGAAAGCTGAAAATTGGCCTGGGCAGGAAGGGGGTGAAAAGGCCGCGGAGACCATAGAAATGGTTAAGGTAGCACAGTACCGAATAGAAAAAAAATGGCCTGGTCATTAAGGGGGCAAAACCTTCTGGAGCTCAAGATGTTTTATTTGAATATTGACACCCGCTGCAGATCGCAACTGCGGTGCATTTTGAACGCGGTGCGAGAAACACACACAGAACGCAGGTTTCCTGCTCCGCGTTCTGGTGTGAACTGGCTGTTAATGCTAAATATATCTGTGAGCTGGGAAGGTCCTAGTGAAGGGCGCCTATTTCTAGCTTTGAGTACCAGCGGTTTTGTAAAATGACAATAATAAATGTATACATATGTATTATACATTTTTGTGATTACGTTGTATTGCTGAGCACTAAAATATCTTTCATAAACTTTTGCACACATGCGGTTGGACATTACTAATGAACAGAACAATGTTCCAATTCTACAGATCCTGCATTTCCAGAAAACATATCATTTAGAAGGTCTTTCAAAAAGTTTCTGTCTGTAGTGTGTACACTATATTACCAAAAGTATTGGGACACCTGCCTTTACACACACATGAACTTTAAAGCGGGGTTCCGGGCATAATTTTTTCTCAAATGTAAACATATGAGATCATCTCTCATTGCCGGCTCACACAGCGTCCTGTCACTGTCAGGGAGATTTAACTGCGCATGCACCGCCGGCTAAATTTTCCAGCGTGCATTGCTCCAAATGACGTCGCAAGGACGTCATTGGTTTCAACGTTAACGCAAATTACTTATGGCCTTATACGCAAACGACGTAAAAAATTCAAAACTCGGCGAGGGAAACGACAGCCATACTTAACATAGTATACGCCGCACTTACCCCTCATATAACAGGGGTAACTATCCGCCGGAAAAAGCCGAACGCAAACGACGTAAAAAAAAAAAACGACGGCCCGGCGTTCGTTTCTGAATCGGCGGATCTCCTCATTTGCATATTCGTCGCATATACAAACGGAAGCGCCACCTAGCGGCCAGCGGGAGATTGCAGCCTAAGATCCGACGGTGTAAGTCACTTACACCTGCCGGATCTAAGGGAGATCTATGCGGAACCTGATTCGATGAATCAGCCGCATAGATCCGACTGTCGGATCTCAGAGATACGACGGCATATCAGTAGATACGCCGTCGTATCTCTATATGAATCTACCCCCCTGTTCCCGGGAGAGAGCGGGGACCAGTGGCGGTGCGCCGCGCTTCTCGCGCATGCGCAGTAGGGAACCGGGCAGTGAAGCCACAACGCTTCACTTCCTGATTCCCTCACTGAGGATGTTGACGGGTGCAGCCGAGAGATGAGCGATTGCTCGGCCTCGGCTGCCAACAATGCGGGTGCGCTGGACAGGTAAGTGTCCATATTTTAAAAGTATTTGTAGCTGCTGGCTTTTAAAAAAAATTTTGTTGGCGGAATCTCCCCTTTAAGGCATCAGCATACCAAGACATTATGGACAATTTCATGCTCCCACCTTTGTGGGAACAGTTTGGGTATGGCCCCTTCCTGTTCCAACATAACTGCACACCAGTGCACAAAGCAAGGTCCATAACCACTTGCCTACTGTGCACCTACACCCCCTTCCTGCCCAGACAAAATGTTAGCTTCCGGCACTGCGTCGTTTTAACTGACAATTGCGCGGTCGTGCGATGTGGCTCCCAAACAAAATTTACGTCATTTTTTCCCCCACAAATAGAGCTTTCTTTTGCTGGTATTTGATCGCCCGTGCGGTTTTTATTTTTTGCGCTATAAACAAAAAAAGAGCGACAATTTTGAAAAAAGACACAAAGGGCCAGATTCACAGAGCGATTATGCCGGCATAACAGGAGATGCGCGGCATAAGTCTAAATTTGCGCATGCGGTTCGATGCGCCGCATCCCCAAAACGAGATACGCAAGGAATCTACTTTTTTTTGTCCGGCGTAATTTCGATAGACAGGCGCATTCGTCCGCGTAAAACTGCGCTAGACACACCATTGATTTGCTATTCAAATATGCTAATGAGGTAGTTACGGGGATCCACAAAAGAATGTTGGTGCAGCGCAGGCTACGCGTTGTGCGCAGCAGCTGCACGGCCTGTCTAAAATTAGACCATATAAAAGGTGGAATAAAATTAGACAATTCGTCTACATGTCAGAGAAAGCAACACTGTTAGTGAGGAGCTGAGCAGTCACACGTGTTGCACAACAATCTGTATGCCAACATGCCAGTGGCATCCATGCTCATAGCTATACTACTGACTTTAGATGAGCAAAGAAGGAGGAGGGCACAGAGGAGGGCACGGAGGAGGGCACGGGAGAGGATTTTTTTTTTTTTTTTATTTGCTTTAAGAAACATTTTTACAAAAAATATACATACATATATACATCAATACATAACACACATACAAATTACAAACACGGTCTCACTGTCTTTCAATAGCCCTTTAAAACCTTGATGGATATAATAATCTAATCTGATACAAGCCCCTCACTCTTCACTTGATATATCACACACACATAGACATCTTTGGCATGAGTGATTCTGAGGTGTCTCGCATCTTCAGATTCACCCCTCATGCCATCCTGGAATTAACCACAACCCTGCAGGAGCCCAACACATGACACCACCCATGACACCCATGACAGCTACATATACAATCATAGCCCCATCCCCACAGATTTCGAAACAGAACATGTATGGGGACAGCTGGCTGGTTGGTGAGTGACATGGGTGGCAGGCATGACTGTCCCCCCCATGATGCTGAAATCACAAGGGGCACATGCACTACTAACATCCTCCTGTCTTATCCCTTCAGGGTGACTCTGCATATGCACTGGGACCCCATCTCATGACTCCTATACGGAACCCCCCTAACCAAGGCTACCCCGTCTTCTGAGGGAAGAGCAGCCAGGAGACAGCTCACATTAGGCATCTTTGCACGTTAAACACACACATTAATCATGGCACAATGAGAATGCATGCATGCACACCACTGTGGTCCCTAGCACAGACACCCCACATCCTCATCACATTGGATTGGCACCAGTCCACCATGCAGGACTTGTGAGCAGCAACACCACGCCACGGCTCCAATTATGTCACTGTACATTCATACACCATTCACACGGACCTGGGGATCACCTCTCCACCTCCTTTTCCGGCAGGAATGTCACCCCCACATTCCCAAATCATACACAAACAGAACCAAAAAAAAAAAAATTGACCAGCAAAAATAAAAAATGCCCAGCAAAAATATAATTTAAACAAAATAACAACAAAGAAAACACATAAAAGACAAAAATCACTCTGCAAAACAGTCCCCAAATATCTCAAAGACACGTCACAAACAAACGCTATTAAACAACAGAACAAAAGCACCTTGCTGTATAGGGAGGGATACAAAGGGATGTACTTTTGCAAAGGAAGTGAGTTTGTGTCTGTCTATTTATGCTGTCTGCGTAGTTCACTAAGTTGCCCGGGTCCACTTCCAATTTCACTGATTGCGCCGTTCCCGAGTTGTGAGCATGCACACAGAGGTGCTGACCATGGTCTGCTTCATGTGCGCATTCGCGCGAGCCGGCCGGCCGGCCCTTCATTTGCATGGGGTCACGGCTCATTTCAATGTAACACGCCCACGTCCTTCCCAATTTGAATTACTCCGCCTTACGCCTCTGAAATTACGTTGCACAGGCGCTATTTTCTGCGCAAATCAATCGAGAATACGGTGATTGCGCCGCTACATTGCGGCAGTCTAACGTAAAGGAGGTGCGCTATGCCAGTCAAAAAATGCGCCGATGTACGTGAATCTGGCCCAATATTTTTTGCTATTTGCTATAATAAATATCCCATTAAAAAAAAAAAAAAAACATTTTTTATCTCAGTTTAGACCGATACGTAATATTCTACATATTTTTGGTAATAAAAAAAAAATAAAAAAAATCGCAATAACCGTATAGTGACTGGTTTGCGCAAAAGTTATATTGCCTTCAAAATAGGGAACATACCGTATTTATCGGCGTATATCGCACACTTTTTTGCCCTGAAAATCAGGGCAAAATCGTGGGTGCGCGATATACGCCGATACCCGCTTTCCCGCGCTGAGTGTTGAATACTGCGCCGACATATACCCAGCGCAGTACACTCGGGTATATTCGGCCAGTCTCGGCTTCTTCCGCGGTCATGTCCTGGACGTACAGGACGTGAGCGCGACAGTTGCCGAGTCTGCCCGAGTGTATTGCGCTGGGTATATGCTGGCGCAGTATTCAAAACTCGGCACGGGAAACGAGCGGGGAGGACGCAAGGACGCCGGACCCGCCGAAGAGGACACCGGACCCACCGAAGAGGACACCGGACCCGCCGCAGAACGACACCCGAAGCCGCAGAAGGACGCCGGACCCGCCGAAGAGCACACCCGAAGCCGCAGAAGGACGCCGGACCTGACGAGGCCGCGGATGGACGCCGCGCAAGACACCAAAACTGTAAGTACAAAAATAACTTTTTTTCCACAGCATTGGGGGTCACTTTAGGGGTGTGTGGTATACGCGGGAGCGCGTTATACCGCGATAAATACGGTAATTATGATTTTTTTTATTTATTTTTTACTAGGAATGGCGGCGATTTTTTTTCGGGACTGGGACATTATAGCGGGCACATCGGACACTTTTGACACATTTTTGGGACCATTTACATTTATACAGTGAACAATGCTATAAATATGCATTGATTACTGTATAAATGTAACTGGCAGGGAAGGGGTTAACCACTAGGGGGCAGGGAAGGGGTTAAATGTATGTCCTAGATTGTGTTCTAACTGTAGGGGGAGGGGGTTGACTGGGGGAGGTGACCGATTGTGTCCCTATGTACAAGGGACACAGATCGGGTTCCTCTCTCCCTTACAGGGACGTGGAGCTCTGTGTTTACACACAGAGCTCCACGTCCCAGCTCAATTGTCGGCAATCGCGTGTGCCCGGCGGGCATCGCGGCCGCCGGGCACACGCACGGTGTTCGCAATGACGCGACGGTGCGGCGCACGCGCCCCTAGCAGCTTTAAATGACAGGACGTCATATGACGTCCTGTCAGGACAATACAGTATCCCGCCCACCGTCATTTGACGGAGGGTGGGTATCAAGTGGTTAAAGACATGGATGAGCAAGTTTGGGTTGAAGGGACTTGACTGGCCTGCACAGAGTCTTGACCCCAACCCGATAGAACACTTTTGGGATGAATTAGAGCGGAGACTGCGAGCCAGGCTTTCTCATCCACATCAGTGCCTGACCTTACAAATGTGTTTCTGGAAGAATGGTCAAACATTCCCATAGACACACTCCTAATCCTTGTGGACAGCCTTCTCAGAAGAGTTGAAGGTGTTATAGCTGCAAAGGGCGGAGCCAACCCAATATTGAACCTTACAGACTAAGACTGGGATGCCATTAAAGGTCATGTGCGTTGGTAATATAGTGTATGTAAAAAAATAATAAAAAGCGCCGGCCATCTATTGTGCTAAAGTGTAGGTGGTGCCCAGCAGTGAAGGGGTAAACATCTAACCGGGCTTCCGTAACAGGAACAAGTGCTGGGGCAGATTATTTTCTATCTCATTGGTTGGGTTATATTCAGGTGCATGCCAAAATATCAGTACTATTTATTTATGTATCTATTTACAGACTTATTTTATTCTTGAACCCAGCGGTGAAAAACCCAAACGGCTAGAGCTGCTTATGGACAGTCTGTAGATCTCTGTTTGCCTATCCTGTTTACTCAAGCAAGATTTTCCTGAATGTAGACACACATGAAGCAAAAAGGTAAGACATTTTTGTTTTGCTTTTTTGTTAAATGTATTTTATTTATTATTCTTTTCTTATTTGAACAGATTTTACAGCAGAATTTCTCAACCAGGGTTCCATGGAACCTTAGGGATCCTCCAGAGGTTCCAAGGGGTGTAGTGAGAAGTGGCAGACCAATCTTCTGCCCACAATGACCACCAGTGGGGGAGGGGGCGTCTCCACTGATCACCACTGTTGGGGTGGACTTACTCCACTAACCCCTCTCCAATGTCCACAAATGTTAGATGGCCCTTTTCCACTCATCGCCAATATTGGGGGGGGGGGGCATCTCCACTGACAACCACTATTGGGGGGCTTTCTCCAATGACCACATATGTTAGACCCATCTGCACTGAGCATCAATGTTATAAGGCCTTTTCCACTGATCACCAATGTTAGGGAAGGGGGAGGACCCCTCTCCACTGACCACCAATATAATTGGGCCCTTCTTCACTGACTAGCAATGCTAGAAGGCCCTTTTCCTCTGAAACCCAATGAAAGTGGGCCCCTCCCCACTGCTCATCATGTTAGGTGGGCCTTCTCCACTGACCTCCAATGTTGGGTGGATCTTCTCCACTGACCACCATTGTTGGGTGGATCTCCTCCACTGACCACCATTGTTGGGTGGATCTTCTCCACTGACCACCATTGTTGGGTGGATCTTCTCCACTGACCACCATTGTTGGGTGGATCTTTTCCACTGACCACCATTGTTGGGTGGATCTTCTCCACTTACCACCATTGTTGGGTGGATCTTCTACACTGACCACCACTGTTGGGTGGATATCCTCCACTGACCACCATTGTTGGGTGGATATCCTTCACTGACCTCCAATGTGGGGGCGTTCTCCACTGACCACCAATGTTAGGTGAACCTTCTCTGCTGACCACCAATTCTAGGTGGATCTTCTCCACTGACCCCCAATGTTGGGTGGACCTTCTCCGTTGACCATCAATGATAGGTGGACCTTTTCCACCGACCATCAATGTTAGGTGGACATTCTCCACTGCCTATCAATGTTAGCCCTACTCCACTTACCACCCACCAATAGCAGTGGGCCCTTCCCCACACTGACCACCATTGTTAGGGGGCATAACAATATCCACTTTCGGGAGCCGATATACCGATACTTTGAAAAATGTGAATATGTCAGAAACATACCAATATTACTGATATTGCTTCAAGGGGTTGTACCGGGGTGATGCCTGCAGCTAAAGGCATCACCCCAGTACCGTTCTTTAGAGCGGACGGACAGCTTTCTTATTATAGCAGCCAATGTGTCTCAGCAGCTGCTCTGCTATTATCACAAGCAGTGGGCGGGGCAGCCCCCCTTCCGTTTCCTTTCATGGCTCCACCCAGGTCTCCCGTCCCACTCAGAGGCCCGAGCGACCAGGTGGCATGTCCTCCAGCTTGCCAGAGACATGAACAATGCCAGAATCGGCTTTGATCATACACTAATTGTGATTTTTTTTTTACAAAAATATGTAGAAAAATACACATCGGCCTAAACTGAGGAAAAAAATTGTGATATTTAATAAATAAAAAAGTAAAAAATTGTGGCTCGGATTCACATACATCGGCGCAAATATATGCCGGCATAGCGTATCTTCTTTAGGCTGCATTCACACCTAGGCGACAAGATACGCCGCGTACGCGGCTTATCTTGCCGCCTGTAGATGAAACTTTTTTTTTTTTTTTTTTTCTTTTACATTGCGGTCTATGAGCGAATGCCAATGTCGCCTGAAAAAAAGGGTCCGGGACTTTTTTTCAGGCGACAGGTGTGGAGATGTGAACAGTCTCCATAGACCGCAATGTTATTTCACATCTCGAGCGACAAGCGCGACGGGCGTCCGGCGTTTTGTCGCTCAGATGTGAATGGAGCCTTACGCTACGCTGGTGCAACGCAGAGAGGGAAGCATGGAATTCACAAAGCAAATGCTCCCAACATTGTGCCGGCGTAGCGTAGGCGTAAGGCAGCGTAAGTCAAAGTAGGTGGAAGTGGGCGTGATATATTTAAATGAAGCGTGACCCCATGCAAATGATGGGCTGAGCTTCAGACAAGTACTTAAAATGAACTGCGCGTGCCTCGTACCTTGGACGCATCCCAGTGCGCATGCTCACAATCACGTCGAAACAACTGCCTAAGATATGTCGAATCACTGCCTACGACGTGAACGTAACCTACGCCCAGCCCTATTCACGTACTACGTACACTACGTAAAATTTGACGGCGTTCGTTCCCTGGTCCATACCTTTGCATGAGTTGCGCCTCCAATATGGGGAATAACTTTACGCCGGACGTAAACCTTATACAAATCGCTTAAAACATGCGCCGGGCGCAAGTACGTTCGTGAATCGGCGTATCTCCCTCATTTGCATCGAAAATCAATGGGAGTACCAAATGCGTCCAGCGTAACTATGCGCCCACTATACGCCGGCGTAGGCAAGTTACGTCGGTCGGATGAAGCCTATTTTTCGTATCTAGCTTTGTGGGTCGGCGCATAGATACGACGGCGCACATTTGTACTTACATCAGCATATCTGGAGATACGTCGGCGTAAGTGCTTTGTGAATCCGGGCCATTGTGTTTTTTTTCAAAATTGCCGCTTTTATTTTTGTTTATAGCGCAAAAAATTTAAACCGCAGAGGTGATCAAATACCACCAAAAGAAAGCTCTATTTGTGGGGAAAATTTGGGTACAGTGTTGCATGACCGCGCAATTGTCATTCAAAGTGCGACAGCGCTGAAAACGAAAAATCGGTCTGGGCAGGAAAGGGGTGAAAATGCCCGGTATTGAAGTGGTTAAATAAACTTACTGTTAACTAACCCACTACATCTGCTGGAAGTCCTCTAATGCATCCACTACTCCTAAAATAATACCTTCTGGTGAGTTTGGAACTTTCCTCCTAGTTGGAGATCAGGTGCTCGTGATTTTGACCTTCATACGCACAAGAAGGTGTTATCCATATGCATTGCACCCTCCCGACCCCGTATGTTGCATCCCCTGACATTGCACAATAACGCAGGTGCAGCATGGGGGGGGGGGGGGTGTTGGGACAGAGTGTGAGTGATGAATAGAAGATGGAGAATGGCAGAAATGTTATCACTGTCTTGGATAACAAAAACATTGCAAATTGTTCACATACCAAAAATACCAATAACAGCGTCCTACTACGCACTACTCCTACAACATCGCAAAGTCAATAAACATTGAAACACAGCCAATACCCTCCCCGTTTGACACCAATGACTAATTGATCAAGTTAGGTAATTAGGCACTGATGGCTTTAATAAACAAACAAGAATAAGGCTGAAAGGGGTTGTAAAGGTAAAAATAAAAAAAGCCTAAATAGCTTCCTTTCCTTAGTGCAGTCCTCCTTCACTTACCTCATCCTTCCATTTTGCTTTTAAATGTCCTTATTTCTTCTGAGAAATCCTCACTTCCTGTTCTTCTGTCTGTAACACCACACAGTAATGTGAGGCTTTCTCCCTGGTGTGGAGAAAGCCTCTTGAGGGGGCGAGTAGGAGTGTCAGGACGCCCACTAACACACAGCTCCTTTCTCTGCAAAGTAGAGAGCGTCCTGACACTCCTGCTCGCCCCTTCCCCCCTCAAGAGGCTTTCTCCACACCAGGAAGAAAGCCTCGCATTACATTGGTGAGTTACAGACAGAAGAACAGGAAGTGAGGATTTCTCAGAAGAAATAAGGACATTTAAAAGCAAAATGGAAGGATGAGGTAAGTGAAGGAGGACTGCACTGAGGCAAAGGAAGCTATTTAGGGAAAAAATGTTGTCCTTTACAACCCCTTGAAGGACTTTTCATCCAATGTGACGAAGATTTAACCTTTACCGGATGCAATACAGTAAAACCTTGGTTTGAGAGTAACTTGGTCTGAGAGCGTTTTGCAAGACAAGCAACATTTTTAATACATTTTGAGTTGATATACAAGCGATGTCTTGATATAAGAGTAGCATCAACTGAGTATATATTAGTAGAGAGGCACCTCCTAAGTGTAGCAATATGTTTATATTTAATTAAGGTACAACATTTAGCAACTCACATGGTTGATAATTAAAACAGGCAGATCTAAGTATGCAGGCATCCAGGGTAAAGCTGTCCACATAGACCATCCCCCGCACCACCATTGATGTCATCCCTTCCACGAGCGGTTCAAGCCTCGCTTTCAGATCGCTCTACTGCAGGGTAGTCTTCCCGGTCACAATTGTAGACTGAGAGCGGTGAGAGCCGGCGTTGCGGGACGGTCTATGTAGACAGCTTTACCCCGGATGCCTGCATACTTAGATGTGCCTCTTTTAATCATCAACCATGTGAGTTGCTAAATGTTGTACCCTCATTAAATATAAACATATTACTACACTTAGAGGCGCCTCTCTTCTCTTATACTCTGTAGTGCCTGCTGGATTTTGCTTCTAATGGGTCAGCTTCCATTTGTGGATGGACATTTTATGATTACACAACTTATCACATTGCTAGAATCTTTTTATATGGACTATAAACTGAAGGACCTATGAATCAATGGTTGTGGAACGAATCATTTGAGTTTACATTATTTCTTATGGGAAAATTTGCTTTGATATACAAGTGCTTTGGATTACAAGCATGTTTCCGGAACAAATTATGCTCACAATCCAAGGTTTTACCGTAATAACAATATGGTTGGAATAAGATGGCTTTCCTGTAGACTGTGGACATGACAATTGTTTTCCTAATACAATTAAGATTTAACCTTTATTTAATAAAATGGGAATACAGTAAGAATGGGCTAGTGATCCCAGAAGGGACGACGCTATAGATTAGGGGTTGCCAGAATATCTAAGCAAAGGGCCAGCTTACTGTCCTTCAGGCTTTATGGGGGCCAGACTGTGGGAGTAAACCTTGCTTCATCATCATCGGAAATTGTGCTCTATTGTCAGTGGGAGGAATGTTGCCCTATTGGTGGTGTCACTGGAAGGAATGGTGCCCCATCATTGGGGTCATTTGGAGAAATAATGCCCCATTGTTGGTATCGATGGGAGGAATAGTGTTCCATCAATAGTGTTTGTGGGAGGAATGGTGGCCCATCATTGGTGACATTTGGAGGAAAAGTACCCCAAGAGCCGGATACAGGCAAGCAAAGGGCATACTAGAGACTAGAAACAGGAGTAATTTCTCAATATGGTGATAAGCAAACCTCTATATCAGGGGTGTCAAACTCAATTTCATTGTGGGTCATATCATCATGAATATTTTATCAATACGATGAAAAGCAAACCTTTATATCATAGGTGTCAAACACAAGGCCCGCAGGCTGAATCCGGCCCTACAGGCCATTTCATGTGTCCCTTGCACCTCCAGCCCTCCTCTGGTCCTCCTCCAGGCCCTTACTTTTCTGCTTTTAAGCAATGCATCCAGCTTCTTTCCAGCAGCAGCATAAGGAAAGGGGGGTGCACTGTGATGTAAGGGAGAGTTGGGGACTCAACTTCTGATGGTGGGGGGGCTCTGAACATCTAATGTAAGGGGAGGGGATGCGCTGGACATCTAATCTTACAGATACAACTGGCCCTTTTGAGGGCAATCATAATGCTGATGTGGCCCACGATGAAATTAAGTTTGACACCCCTGCAGTCTGTATGATACAATGGTAATACGATGAGAATAGAATGGTTATCTAACAATATTACAAGATTATAGACTAGGCAATTTTTTGCCCAAAAAAATATGTATATCCAGGGCGCTCCAAGAATTTGAATCCTGACAGATAAAGCCTGTGTTGGTAGCAGATCTTCACACACTTTAGGCAATTTTTTGCCCAACATGGGGAATATTTAACATTCATCATATAATACGATAGTGAAGGGATGAGAGTGTGATGGTGATCCCAGAGTGACGAGATGGGATCAATTGTTCTCCAATATGGTGAACATTCAACCTTTAAAAGATACATCGATGATGTGATGAACAAGGAAGACGGACCCATAGACTAGGGAGATATATATATATATATATATTTTGCTCAATATCACAGAGATTCAACATTCATATGATATCATGGTGATACAATGAGAATGGTACAATGATCTCAGAGGTGACGAGATTATAGACGGGACAAATTGTTGCCTATTTACAGTGAAGAGATAAGATTGTGATCTCATGAGTGGTACAACTATATGTTGAACAAACTGTTGCCTGATATGGCGAAGATTCAACTTTCTTAAGAAACAATGGTGATTTCATAGATTGGAGAGACTATAAAAATACAGGGAGACTGGGATGGTAATCCCATAGATTGAGAAGACTATAGAGGGGACAATAAAGGGAGATAAAGATACAATGAGAATGGGAGAGACTATAAACAGCCACTTTTTTGGCTCATATAATGAAAATTCAATTTAGCTGCTACAGTGATGTTATGATGGGAATGGAACAGTGATCCCAGAAGTGACAAGACTTCCCCAATACAATAAAGATTTGATCTGTATAAGATCCAATGAAAATGGAATTGGCATACTAGAGACTATAGATTTTAGACAATTTTTCTAAATACGATGAAGAGTAAACCTTTATGCTCTGTATACAAGATCGGAGTTAAGGTCGGAATAAATTCTGATGTTTTTTTCTGACGGAATTCCATTCAAGCTGTCTTGCATACACACAGACACACCAAATTCCGACCGTCAAAAACACGGTGACGTAAAACACTACCACGAGCCTAGAAAAATTAAGTTCAATGCTTCCGAGCATGCATGTTTTTTTCTCTGTCGGAGTTCCATACAGAAGAACAGAATTATACTGTCGAAAAATGTTCTCTTTCTAACTCCATCAGAATTTCAGACTGAAAAAGTCCCATGGGGCACACACACACGGTCGGAATATCTGATTAAAAAAATTCCATCTGACTTTTTACATCAGAAATTCCGATCGTGTGTATGAGGCATTATACTGTAAATGGGACAATTTTTTTTGCCTGATACAATGAAGAATCTGCCATTGTAAGATCCAGAGAAGATGCAATGAGACTGGTATGGTGATCCCATAGATTGGAGAGACTACAGATGTGGCAATATCCGACAAAGATCCAACCTTTTATAGGATTTAATGAGACTTGTATAGTGATCCCATCGATTGGAAAAACTACAGATGCGACAATATCCGACCTTATCCGACAAAGATCCGATCTTTTATAGGATTTAATGAGACTGGTATGGTGATCCCATAGATTGGAGAGACTACAGATGCGACAATATCCGACCATATCCGACAATATCTGACAAAGATCCGACCTTTTGTAGGATTCAATGAGACTGGTATGGTGATCCCATCGATTGGAGAGACTACAGATGCGACAATATCCGACCATATCCGACCTTATCCGACAAAGATCCGATCTTTTATAGGATTTAATGAGACTGGTATGGTGATCCCATCGATTGGAGAGACTACAGATGCGACAATATCCGACCATATCCGACCTTATCCGACAAAGATCCGATCTTTTATAGGATTTAATGAGACTGGTATGGTGATCCCATCGATTGGAGAGACTACAGATGCGACAATATCCAACCTTATCCGACAAAGATCTGACCTTTTATAGGATTCAATGAGACTGGTATAGTGATGCCATAGATTGGAGAGACTACAGATGCGACAATATCCAACCTTATCCGACAATATCCGACAAAGATCTGACCTTTTATAGGATTTAATGAGACTGGTATAGTGATCCCATAGATTGGAGAGACTACAGATGCGACAATATCCGACAAAGATACAACCTTTTTATAGGATTCAATGAGACTGGTATGGTGATCCCATAGCTGGGGATACCTACAGATGGAACGAATTGTTGCCCAGTACAATGAAGATTGAACAGTTATAAGATACAGGGGGATATGATAAAACTAGGATGGTAAATCTATACATTGGGGAGACAATAAATGGGACAATTTTTTTGGTTAATAAAGATCCAACCATTGGAGGATACTATAAAGATACAATGAGACTGGGATGATGACACCATAGATTGGGGAGACAATTCTTTTGCCCAAAATGACAAAGATCCAACTTTTATAAGATACAATGGAGGTACAATGAGACCGGGATGGCGATTCCATAGACTGGGGAGACTATAAATAAGACAATTTTTTTTTTCCATATGAGTATTCAACCCTTTTTCAAATACAATAAATATCCAATGGGAATAGGATGGCAATTGGGGAGACTATAGACAGGCACGTTTTTGACTCATACAAAAAACTTTTCTAAGATCTAATAATGACACAAGACTTGGACGGTGATCCCATAGATTGGGTAGACTAAAGACAAGACAATTGTAAAGTTGATAGGTTACAATGGTGATGCAATGAAGATTCAACCTCTTCCTATGGTAACATGTTTAGAAAAACAGAGGCGGCTATTTAATTAGAAGAAAATTAGGATATCGTCTAAGGCCTCGCACTCACAGGGGCCTTGCGGCCGGCTAATTTGCCTGTGATTAATCACCAGGTTGGCGTGCCACCACCCCCGGCGCTGCCCTGTGTTTTCTGTTCCTTGTTGTCCCCTTGATGGGTCCCAGATCTTATACTGGCTGCATATATCTGATGGGTGAGGAGGGTGCTGATCACCTGTGTGCTAGATTCGTGCATCTTTCTGCAGCCAATTTTCTTGCTTGAAATTTTTTCCCCGTTTTGGGGATGTGATTGGTGCCTCATGTCTTAATTCTGCCTAAGGCCTCACAAAGCCTAGAAAAATACACATGGACACCATTAACTACTTCCCGACGGCCGTACGACTTTGTACGGCCGCAGGGTGGCTCTAATTCTCTGGGAGGCCACTAGAGGGCGCGCGAGCGCCGCCGGCAGCGCGCGTGCCCGCCGCATCCCTGAGATGCCGATGCGCATGCCTGGTGGCCGCGATGTCTGCCAGGCACTCGCGATCGGCGGTTACAGGACAAGGACGTGGATCTGTGTAAGTAAACACACAGATCCATATCCTGTCAGGGGAGAGAGGAGACCGATCTGTGTCCCTTGTACATAGGGACACAGATCAGTCACTTCCCCCAGTCACCCCCCTCCCCCCACAGTTAGAACACAATTCAGGGTACACATTTAACCCCTTCCTCACCCCCTAGTGTTAACCCCTTCAATGCCAGTCACATTTATACAGTAATTAGTGCATATTTATAGCACTGATCGGAGTATAAATGTGAATGGCGCCAAAAATGTGTCAAAAGTGTCCGATGTGTCCGCCATAACGTCGCAGTCCCAATAAAAATCGCAGATCGCAGCAATTACTAGTAAAAAAAAATAATAATAAAAATGAATAATAATTCTGTCGCCTATTTTGTAAGCGCTATAACTTTTGTGCAAACCAGTCGCTTATTGCGATTTTTTTTAAACTGAGAAAAAAAATGTTTTTAAAAAAAAAAAAAATTGGGATATTTATTATAGCAACAAGTAAAAAATATTGGGCCAGATTCACAGAGCCCTTACTCCTGTCTAACTAGTGTTAGACTGGAGTAAATTCAAATTACGCGCGTTTTTTAGCTAGTCGAAAACCTCAAACCATGAATAGACGGCTGCGGGCTTCAATTCGACTGGATTACGTGTTCATATGCCTTCAGATCTACGCTGCAATAAAATTGCGGCCACTGGGTGCACTTCCCGTTGTTTTCTGCGTCGGGGTATGCAAATTAGCGATCCCCAAAATTACGATCTTCAATCGCAATCTCTTACGGCACCTTTAGTCATCTTTTATTTGCGTAACACTATACCAGCTTTTTGCTGCTCTAATATTAGACAGCCCATGTTAAGTATGGCCGTCGTTCCCGTGTCGAATTTCTGCGTTTTCCGACGTCTTTTATTATTTTTTACGTAAGTCGTCCGGGAATAGGAATGTTCGTAAACGACGCTACTCAAACAACGAATGACGTAACGGCGTGATTTCCCGCAATGCACGGCGGGAAATTTCTGAACGGAGCATGCGCAGTTCGATCGCCGCGGGGACGCGCTTAATTAAAATGCTTCACGCCCCCTAATCGCGTATTTCGATTACGCAGCGAGAAATAGACTACGCCGCTGTAGCATATGGGCAAAAATCTACCAGGATTCGGTGTAGAGCCTGGTAAAATACGGCAGCGTAGAGTATTTCGATTACGCAGCGCAATATTAAGTGTATGTGAATCTGGCCCATTGACTTTTTTTTTCAACATTGTCGCTCTTTTTTTGTTTATAGCGCAAAAAATAAAAACCACAGAGGTAATCAAATACCACCAAAAGAAAGCTCTATTTGTGGGGAAAAAAGGACATTAATTTTGTTTGGGAGCCATGTCGCACGACCGCGCAATTGTCAGTTAAAGTGACGCAGTGCCGAAAGCTGAAATACAGGAAAATACGTGCCCAGTAAGCAAGTGGTTAACTAGAATCAAAAATTCTGCTCCTGGATGCCATTGTTCCTAGTTATGTAACTACATTTGTCACAGCAGCTCCAGAGCCCCGCCCCCTATCTGTCATTGATAACAATTGTCATTAAAGACGATCCTGGAAAGTCAGTTCAGTGATGAGGAGCAGGGATCTCCCCACTGGGGACTGAAGCTGGCCTACACATGGCAATTAGATTCATTTGATTCGTTTTGGTTCAATTGTTTTTTTTTTTTAAATTGCCAAGCGACTATAAACATAAAATAATGGTTTTGATCGCTTGCAATAAGATGGGATCAACAGTGCCTTGATCAAACCCCTCGGAAAAACGTTGATCCATAAAATTGCCGTAGTTTTAAACTTTTTTTTTTCAAAAACCTTTATTGAAGCTATCATTTTATTTCCAAGTTCAACCAATCAAATGTAGGCGGTCCATCAAACTCATGGGTGGTAGATTGCTTGGTGTTAGGCAACCAGATTTGATCGTATGCTAGATTCCCTGACGATCAAAAGTGGTTGAAATTGCCTGGAAAAATAAAGTGCTAGCTTAAGGAATAGAGGAAATAGGTGGGTGGCTTAGACCGTCTGCACCCAAACAAAATGGAATTATTGGTTAAGAGTGGACATGGGCGTCCGCTCCATAGGGCAAGGGGGGGCAATTGACCCCCCCCCCCCCCTGGATAATCGAGAAGTCTTGCGGCCGCAGGCTGTCTGAGCGGTCCCGGGCCGGATGTTGCACAGACATGGCGAGCAGAGTGAAGCCGCCTCCCCCTCCAGTGTTTCTGTTTAGACAGGGGGAGGGATCCTGCTGTGCCCGCGCTGATGGCTGATCTGAGGTACTGAATGGGATAGGGGGAGGGGGGTCCGTCTGTGCTTAAGGAAGGGGTTTATGCTGAATGGGGGTCCATCTGTGCTTGAAGGGGGGGTCTGTGCTGAATGGAGGGGTGTCCTGAAGGGGGGGTCCATCTGTGCTGAATGAAGGGGTCTGTGCAGAATGGGGGGTCTGTGCTATAGGGGGGTCCATATGTGCTGAATGGAGGGGTCTGTGCTGAAGGGGGGTCCATCTGTGCTTAAGGGGGGTTTGTACATTCTCTAGGCTATATTTATATGGGCATGGAGTGAAGCTGAATTATCTCAAGAGTTATTTCACACTGCCAGCTGGCCTCGTTATCGGTAACACTTTACCATCGTTTTAGCTGCGCTATTCGGCCGCTAGCAGGGCGCATTTAACCTCTGCTAGCATTTTAAGAAAGGGTTAAATGCGACTGTGTATTGCCGCTGCAGAAGCGCTCCCCCCACCCTGAAAAAATTTCAGAGGATGCCAATGAGAATGGATTGACCTTCTAATACGCCACCCTGCCATTCTAGAACTCCTCAAATAAAAACAAAACTTATAACCGCCAGCCGACTGCCACAACACTTTAATAATCCATAACCACAGAGTGACACGTTATACTGTGAAATCAATCCGGCTGTGTACTAGAGGTGTACGGCTCCACTACGTGCCCTCTACATGCCAGCCATAACACACGCACGCGCTGCCACCATACGCCAAGCTGACGTCATACGCTTCCATATTAATAGCATTTTATGTTACATTATTGGGTGTTAATGAATGACATATGGGAGGGGTGTAATTAGCGATCTGTCACTCGTTACAGGTGTGTGCAAGTATACAGGGTGTGCTGGATCATCATACAGGTATACAATGCAAAATGATAGACTTACATGTATAGACTCCTCACCTTCCAAATAATACCTCTTCACAAATAGCACCAGATCCTACTCATAGATAATACATGCCCCCCCCCCCCCCATACACCACTTCACAAATACAACTAGACCCCCCTTCACAACAATGTTCTCCCCTCCCATTCCAGATAATATCACATTCCTGTATCCACAGTCCCAGATAACAGCAGACTTCCTGTTCCCTCCCACTAGAAGGTAATGCCAAGACCCCTGTAGCCCCTATTCTTAGATCACCAGATCCATAGACCCCTCTAAACCTCCACCCTTAGATCACTACAGAACCCC
Organism: Rana kukunoris; assembly: GCA_029574335.1. Classification (NCBI taxonomy): domain Eukaryota; kingdom Metazoa; phylum Chordata; class Amphibia; order Anura; family Ranidae; genus Rana; species Rana kukunoris. The sequence goes on along the minus strand of CM056051.1, from coordinate 506,306,434 downwards.
TGTAACCCCCACTCCCGGATACAACCAGACCCCATAAACCCCCCTATTTGTAGATAGCACTACACCCCCTATAGCCCCAACTCCTAGGTAAAACCAGACCCACCAAACCCCCTACTGCTAGTTAACAGCGGACCACCTATACCCCCCACTTCTAGATAACACCATAACCACTATACCCTCCCCCCCCCCCACACCTAGTCGAAGGTGACATCAGAACCACTATACCCCCCACTCCTAGGTGACACCAGAACTACTATACCTCCCCCCCCGACTCCTAGGTGACACCAGAACTACTATACCCCTCCCCCGACTCCTAGGTGACACCAGCCTCACTATACCCCCCATTCCTGGGTGAAACCAGAACTACTATACCCCCCACCACTCCTAGGTGACACCAGAACCACTATACCCCCCACTCCTAGGTGACACCAGAACTACTATACCCCCCCCCCCACTCCTAGGTGACACCAGAACTACTATACCCCTCCCCCGACTCCTAGGTGACACCAGCCTCACTATACCCCCCATTCCTGGGTGAAACCAGAACTACTATACCCCCCACCACTCCTAGGTGACACCAGACCCACTTTACCCCCCATTCCTAAATAGCACCACACCCACCAAACCCCCCAATTCCTAGACAATGCCAGAACCACTATACCCCCTATTCCTAGATGATATCAGAACCAATATACCCCCCATTCCTAGATGATACCAGAACCACTATTACCCCCCCCCCCCCATTCCTAGATGATACCAGAACCACTATTACCCCCTCATTCTTAGATGATACCAGAACCACTATCCCCCCCCCATTCCTAGATGATACCAGAACCACTATCCCCCCCATTCCTAGATGATACCAGAACCACGACCCCCCCCCCCCCCATTCCTAGATGATACCAGAACCACTATCCCCCCCATTCCTAGATGATACCAGAACCACGACCCCCCCCCATTCCTAGATGATACCAGAACCACTATCCCCCCCCCCATTCCTAGATGCTACCAGAACCACTACCCCCCTCCCCCCATTCCTAGATAATACCAGAACCACTATACCCCCATTCCTAGATGATACCAGAACCACTATCCGCCCCCCCCCCCCCCCATTCCTAGATGATACTAGAACCACTATCTCCCCATTGCTAGATGATACCAGAACCACTATATCCCCCATTCCTAGATGATACCAGAACCAATATTATACCCCCTTTCCCAGATAAATACCATAACCAATATACCCCCCCTCCCAGATAATACCAGAACCAATATACCCCCCCCCCTCCCAGATAATACCAGAACCAATATACCCCCCATCCCTAGATAATACCAAAACCAATTTATAGTACACCCTCCCTTTCCCAGATAATACCAGAACCAATACACCCCCCCCCCCCCCCCATTCCTAGATAATACCAGAACCACAATACACCCCCCCCCCCCTTTTTCCAGACAATACCAGAACCAATATATTCCTAGATAATACCAGACCCCTTAACTCAGACCCCCATTAGATCCCATGAACTCCTTGATAGTACCCTGCTCCTTCCCGGAGTAAGAGCCCCCAAAGTGTTGTCAGAGCCCCTAACAATCAGAATCAGAGCCCCCTATGATCGGAGTCCGATCCCCGATATTAGCGGAGTAGTGCCCCGTGTCTCACCTGCTCTCCGGGCGGTGTCGGTGCGGAGAGTGATGGCAGGGATCGGGACTGGTCGGGGAGGGAGGAGGAGGGAGGAGGAGGTGACACCTGAGCTGGTCTCACCGGTTCCAGGACTAGGAGGGAGGAGGAGGAGGGAGGAGGAGGAGGAGGAGGAGAGCCATGAATGTCCCTGCTGTCCTCCGCTCCCCGCCTGTCATCACCGACCCACGCGACTGCCTGCGACTGCATACATCCCACTCCTCACCCCCTTCTATAGAGAGCCGGGCACCGTGCCACCCTCTACCCACTCCTCATATACAACTCACTGCGCTCTACTATCTATTATATAATATAGTATTATCATATCATACAACTTACTACACTGCACTCTACTACTCTTCTTCTATCTATCATATAATATATTATTATCATATCATACAACTTACTACACTGCACTCTACTACTCTTCTTCTATCTATTATATAATATATTATTATCATATCATACTACTTACTACACTGCACTGTACTACTCTTCTTCTATCTATCATATAATATATTATTATAATGTGATACAATTTACTACACTGCACTCTACTCATCTTCTATCTATTATATAATATATTATTATCATATCATACTACTTACTACACTGCACTCTACTCCTCTTCTTCTATCTATTATATAATATATTATTATCATATCATACAACTTACTACACTGCACTCTACTCCTCTTCTTCTCTCTATTATATAATATATTATTATCATATCATACAACTTACTACACTGCACTCTACTACTCTTCTTCTATCTATTATATAATATATTATTATCATATAATACAACTCACTATGCACTGCACTCTACTCCTCTTCTTCTCTCTATTATATAATATATTATTATCATATCATACAACTCACTATACACTGCACTCTACTCCTCTTCTTCTCTCTATTATATAATATATTATTATCATATCATACAACTTACTACACTGTACTCTACTCCTCTTCCACTATCTATTATATAATATATTATCATATAATACAACTCACTATGCACTGCACTCTACTCCTCTTCTTCTATCTATTATATAATATAGTATTATCATATCATACAACTTACTACACTGCACTCTACTCATCTTCTTCTATCCATCATATAATATATATTATTATCATATATTACAACTCACTACACTGCACTCTACTCATCTTCTATCTATCATATAATATATTATTATCCTATGATACATCTCACTGCACTCTACTCATCTTCTTCTATCTGTCTATCATATAATATATTATTATCATATGATACAATTTACTACACTGTACTCCTCTTCTTATATACATCATATAATAAATTATTATCATATCATACAACTCACTACACTGCACTCTACTCCTCCTCTTCTATCCATTATATAATATATTATTATCATATGATACAATTTACTGCACTGCAATCTACTCCTCTTCTTCTATCTATCATATAATATATTATTATCATATGATACAATTTACTACACTGCACTTATCTTCTATCCATCGTGTAATATATTGTTATCATATGATACAATTTACTATACTGAATTCTACTCATCATCTTCTATCCATCATATATTATTATAATGTGATACAATTTACTACACTGTAACTCATGATCGTATAATAATACATTGTTATCATATGAATGATACATTGTATTGTATTGCCTGCATACATCGCACTGCCCATCATCTTCTTCTCCAGCCACCCACCCTTATGCCCCTACACACAAAATGCCGCTTTCGAAACGATCGTACGATAATCGGAACGTTAGTACAGAGCTTCCGAGAGCCGATCAGGACAGTTCATCCGATTTTATCCTATCGGACACGCACGTAATTTTTTTTCGTACGATGCCAGATCGTACGATTTTAGTTTAATCAGTACAGCTGTCGTTCAAAAATGCATTACAACACATGACATCACTTCCGATTTTTTTTTCTGACGTACGAGAATTTTCGTGACTTTAGTAAACTCATCAGATTCGACGTGAGATTAACATACAAAAAAAAAAAAACGGACGATCATTCGTCCGATAATCGGATCGTGTGTACCGGGCATTACTATTCATATCATACAGGTAGTTTACTAAGAAATATAACTTACTAGACTGCATTGTACTGATGATTATTTCTATACATACCTGGGGTGTCCAAACTATTCCCAATTCTCTAATCATATCAAATATAGCTATTACATGATGTCATGAACTATACAGCCTGCATACGTCATACTGCTCATTGTCTTCTATAGAAAACAGGAACATCCTGACATCAATTATTTACTATTTATATTTTATGTTGTTACTGATAATATTTACTACACTGCATTGTACTGCTCTTTGTCTTCTATACATAGAGAAGCTGGGATATCCATCCATCCATCCATCCATCCACAACTATTCACATTATATGTTATTATTTATTATATGACATACTTTACTATGCTGTCTGCATTCATCATGCTTCTCATCCTCTTCTATATAAATCTGGAACACCCACCCAGCCATCTGCCACCCACTTACTATTCATATCATATATTGTTAGTTGTAATAAATATATTCTATTACCAATGATCTATTATAGAGAACGTCAATACTCAGCTATCCATAACTCACTTTTCATATCAGTTGTTGTTTTTTATTGCTATCAGTTACTATGACTTACTATACACACAGATAAGTACATGCCTACAGAACACATCTCATTGTTCATAACACACATCACTATCATTGATATCGTATATCATTAACCAGGGCATTTGTTTCTCAGAGAATAGGTGCAGGTACTCCCACCTTTCCTAGTCACCCCTTGTCTCCACCCCCACCCACCTCCCAAACACAATCCTCTGCAGACAGCAACAATAGATCCCACTTGTCAACAATAGATCCCACTTGTCAACAATAGACCCCCCCTTGGCAACAATAGACCCCCCTTGGCAACAATAGACCCCCCTTGGCAACAATAGACCCCCCTTGGCAACAATAGATCCCACTTGGCAACAATAGACCCCCCTTGGCAACAATATACCCCCCCTTGGCAACAACAGATCCCCCTTGGCAACAATAGACCCCCCTTGGCAACAATAGACCCCCCTTGGCAACAATAGATTCCCTTGTAAACAATAGATCCCACTTAGCAACAATAGACCCCCCTTGGCAACAATAGACCCCCCTTGGAAACAATAGATCCCCCATGGCAACAATAGACCCCCCCATGGCAACAATAGACCCCCCCTTGGCAACAATAGACCCCCCCTTGGCAACAATAGATCCTCCTTGGCAACAATAGACCCCCTTGGCAACAAAAGATCCCCCTTGGCAACAAAAGATCCCCCTTGGCAACAATAGACCCCCCTTGGCAACAATAGATCCCCCTTGGAAACAATAGATCCCACTTGGCAACAATAGAATCCCCCTTGGCAACAATAGACACCCCTTGGCAACAATATATCCACCTTGGAAACAATAGATGCCCCCAGCAACAATAGACCCTCAGCAGCAAAATACCCCCCAGCAATAAGATCCCCCACCAGTAACAAAATACCTCCCAGAAACAAAATAACCTTCCCAGCAACAATATACCCCCAAAGTAATGATACAGTAGATCTCTCAACAGCCAGCAGCAATAGACCTGCCAGCAGCAATAGACCCCTCCCTCAACAGTAGACCCCTCCCAGCAACAATTGACCTCCTAACAACATAAGACCCCATCAGCAACAATAGTCCCCCCCAACAACAATAAATCCTCACCAGTGACAATACAGTAGATCTCCCAGTAGCCAGCTTCCATATACCCTTCCCTCAACAATGGATTCATCCCTGAAACTGAGCTCCTAGCATAATAAGATCCCTCCAGCAAAAATAGAACTCCCCCCACAACAATAGACCCTCAGCAAAAATATACCCCCCAGCAATAAGATTCCCCCAGCAACAAAAGATCTCTCCCACCACCAGCAACAAAATATCCCCTTAGAAACAAAAAACCCTCCCAGCGACAATAGATTTCGTCCACCAACAATAGACCCCCAATGTAATGATACAGTAGCTCTCCCTGCAACCAGCATTAATATACCTTGCAGCAGCCAGCAACAATAAGCCCCTCCCTTAACAGTAGACCCCTCCCAGCAGCAATAGACCCCCTAGCAACATAAGACCCCATCAGCAATAATATATTATCCGCCAGCAACAATATTCCCCCCCAAACAACAATGGATCTCCCAGCAACAATGAACACCAACCAGTAACAATACAGTAGATCTCCCAGCAGCCAACATCAATATGCCCTCCAGCAGCCAGAAACAATAGACCCCTCCCTTAACAATGGATTCCTCCTTGCAACAACTGAGCTCCTAACATAATATGATCCCTCCAGCAAAAATAGATCCCCCACCAGTAACAATAGACCTCCCCAGCAAAAAATGGTCCCCCAGCAACAATAGCTCCCCCAGCAGCCAGTATCAATAGACCTTCCAGAACACCCCAGCCCCTCATTCAGTACTGGCCTTCCAGGAATTGCATTTCCCCACTGAAAAAAAGCCCTGTCAATAACAATATTATTGCAACAACCGCCTTTCTACAGCTCACTATTCATGCAAAATACTGCTATTATTATTATTATCCACATTGTTATAGATGATGCAACTATACTTTTCGAGGGACATTATACTGATAATTATCTCCTATATATGACTGCAGGACCCCGGTATACGTATATCATATAATGTTGTGTTATAGATTATAGATACATCTTATTATACGTGTCTGCATACACTAGGCCAGAGTTTCTCAACCTCTTGTTGTAAATCACGGCCCTCTTTAAAAGTACAGTGTTTCCCCTAAAATAAGACCTACCCTGAAAATAAGACCTACTGTGATTTTCGGGGAAGGCTGCAGTATAAGCCCTTCCCCCGAAAATAAGCCCTAATTTAAAGTGCTTATAACATGCTAAAATTCACTCTATTACAGTGTTATATCATGTAAACTGTGTATGTTTCTGTAATATGATTGTGTTAAATACCTTATAGCGTCGCTCGGCACTCAGCTGATCTCCTGCTGCTCTCCTCCCCTTCTCCCAGCTGTCAGCGGGGATCTCGGGCCCCCCACTCTAGTGCTCGGAGGAGGGAAGACAGCTCCCGTTGGGACACAGAAGCACAGAGCAGCGCTATAAGAAGGTAACACAATTATTTTACATAGACATACACAGTTTACATTATATAATACAGTAATAGAGGGGATTATAGGATTTTACAAGCACATTTACTCAGTTCACACTGGGGATTCCTGACAGGCAGGGGGAGAGGGCTCAGAGAGAAGATGGCACATTACATGGTAAGACCTACCCCGAAAATAAGCCCTACTGTGTCCAGAGTGGACGAGGTTCTCATCTTGTGTGAATAAGACAGGCAGGGGGTGGGGGCAGTGCAGCGATCTTACTTAAGGGACAGACTCGTGCACGGTTGCCTGCAATGCTGTGAACATAGCAGCAGACAGACAGATGAGCCAGCTTGGGGGCCCCATGCCAGCTCGGGGGCCCCAAGCAATTGCTTGGTTTGCTTTCCTTGTCGCGACGGGCCTGGCCTCACCAGCACCCATCAAATGCAGCCTCACCAGTGCCCATCAAATGCAGCCTCACCAGCACCCATAAAATGCAGCTTCACCAGAGCCCATAAAATGCAGCCTCATCAGCGCCCATAAAATGTAGCCTCACCAGCGCCCTTCAAATGCAGCCTCACCAGCGCCCATTAAATGCAGCCTCACCAGCGCCCATTAAATGCAGCCTCACCAGCACCCATTAAATGCAGCCTTACTAGCACCCATCAATGCAGCCTCACCAGCGCCCATCAAATGCAGCCTCACCAGCACCCATTAAATGCAGCCTTACTAGCACCCATCAATGCAGCGTACCAGCGCCCATCAAATGCAGCCTCACCTGCGCCCATCAATAAATGTTTGCGTGCTTCCATTCATTCGAGAGTCGGGACACAGTCCTCCACCAGGCGCTGCACCTCTGCCACTATGTAAGAACAGAGCGCTGGCTGTATGCTGATGCTGAGACTTGGTTGCTTGCTGCAGAGAGAAGAGAGTGGGAACACCAGTGTCCAGGCTCCCTAGGCAGCAGGGCGCCCTAAGCGGCTGCCTAGTTTGCCTATTGGCAGGCATGTACTGGCCATAGGGACTGCAGGGAGTTTCCCGGTGGGCCGATGGCTCAGTGTGCCGGTTTCAATGACAGCCTGTCAAAGTTATGTCTGCGCAGCTCGCCCTCCACTTCATGCAGTGATGTGAGAAGGATGAGAAAATTACAGAGGAGAATAAGCGAAATAATAAAAGAGGTGAGTGACGACTCCTTATGTTATGTTACAATTGTATATAGTTTATATAGTGTTTTTGTGCTTGTTTGCAAACTTAAAGCGGGCCGGTCTGGATGACGTCTAGGGCCAAATTTCGGTCTCAGTCCAGCCCTGCCTATTGGTAGCTCCGGCCCTGACTATACATCAGCTGCCCCCCTTCACATCAAAGTCTGCCCATCAAATGAGAGTCCCTCCATCACCACAGAGTCCCTCCTGGATCAGAGTCCTCTCATTTATCTCTGATCCGGAGCAAACTGGGTCTTCTCTGCTTGTGGGGGGCACTCTGGGGAACCCTGGGTGAAACACTGCATTAGATTACTAATGATCTCTATTGCACTGCTAATGTTCTTATAAAACGAAACATTCCACCAGCTACAAGTTTATAATCTCATAAAATTGTGTTTATAGATACACCTCACCATACAGGTCCGCATACATTATAGGGTTATTATCTTCATGATACTGCTAATGGCCTTCTATATATATATATATATATATATATATAACGACATACTTATAATGCTGGTAATATTGATATAACTTTCAGACTTATTACACATACCTACATATATTATAGAACTAATTATCCTCTATGTAGATGTTCAGCATTCCAAAGTACGCATCTCATTAATCATATCATTATTATTGATATCATTTCCTATGACTTACTCTGCATATATTATGCAGCTAATTATCTCCTATATATAACTGCAGCACCCCACCATCTACAAATCAATATTCAAATAAAGTGCCATCATCATTATTATTGTACAAACAACTTACTACTCCTGCGCAGTGGCAGCTGGTGCTCAAAATTTTTGGAGGGGCGCAAAAAAAGAAAAAATCATCAATTGCAGCCTCACTGTGCCCATCAATTGCCACCGCTGTGCCCATCAATTGCCGCCTCTGTGCCCATCAATTGTCGACACTGTGCCCATCAAACGCAGCCACTGTGCCCATCAATTGTCGCCACTGTGCCATCAATTGTCGCCACTGTGCCATGCCTTCAATTGTCACCACTGTGCCATCAAATGCAGCCACTGTGCCATCAATTGTCATTACTGTGCCATGTCATCAATTGTCGCCACTGTGCCATCAAACACAGCCACTGTGCCATTTCATCAATTGTCACCACTGTGCCATCAATTGTCACCACTGTGCCCATCAATTGTCACCACTGTGCCCATCAATTGTCACCACTGTGCCCATTAATTGTTGCCATTGTGCCATCAATTGTCGCCACTGTGCCATGCCATCAAATGCAGCCACTGTGCCATCAAATGCAGCCACTGTGCCATCAATTGTCATTACTGTGCCATGCCATCAATTGTCGCCACTGTGCCATCAAACACAGCCACTGTGCCATTTCATCAATTGTCACCACTGTGCCATCAATTGTCACCACTGTGCCCATCAATTGTCACCACTGTGCCCATTAATTGTTGCCATTGTGCCATCAATTGTCGCCACTGTGTCATGCCATCAAATGCAGCCACTGTGCCCATCAATTGTTGCCACTATGCCATCAATTGTCACCACTGTGCCCATTGATTGTCGCCACTGTGCCGTCAAACGCAGCCACTTTGCCATTAATTGTCACCACTGTGCCATCAATTGTCGCCACTGTACCATGCTATCAAACGCAGCCACTGTGCCATCAATTGTCACCACTGTGCCCATCAATTGCCGCCAGTTTGTCCCCTCAAAAACAGCCAGATTGCTGCCCCCCGTCCCCCAGCACTTACCTTTCTCGGGTCAGCCATCCTCCCCCGATGTCTTCTCCCAAATCCCGCCCTCGATGTCACTTCAGCCAATCAGGTTACTGGTAACCAGACCCAGTGAACCTGATTGGCTGAGACAAGTGTCAGTGTTAACCAGGGAACGCACACCCCCTGCGTCCCCTGGTTAAGTATTTGGAAGCCGATTACAGCCCACAGGCTGTAATCGGAAAGCCTATCAGAGCCGCTGGCTCTGATAGACACTTCCACACAGCCAACCAGCTGCCATTATTCAGATGGGCTGCGCTCACCAGGGGGCCGGCCATCTGAATAGTGGGCAACAGCGGCGACAATACATAGATTCATGCAATGCATAAATCTCTATGTATTGTACACTAAGTTGAGTGACCGCGCTCCTGCACCCACTATGGACGCACAGCCGCTGCTCCTGCGTATGTTACTTGAACTTATTATACTGATATACATATACAATATGTTACCAAAAGTATTGGGACACCTGCTTTTACACACACATGAACTTAAATAACATCCCAGTCTTAGTCCGTAGGGTTCAATATTGAGTTGGCCCACCCTTTGCAGCTATACCAGCTTCAACTCTTCTGGGAAGGCTGTCCACAAGGTTTAGGAGTGTGTTTATGGGACAGCACTAAAAGTCACAGCAAAAACAAAAACAAATATAAAACCTGGCCACTGACGCATTTCGCACTGGAACTAGTGCTTAGTCATAGCTAAAAACAAATGATATCACATTTATACATAACCTTAATGAGACCATGAAAGGAGAGGACACTGCACTACCTCACCTGCTGCCTGTCACAATCGGGTAAGTGCCGGACCGACCAGCAAACAACGGGGGGGTGTACGTGGGTGCCACTCGTGGAGATGGGTGCCGCACAGGACCGGGGGTGGTTGTTTGCTGCCCCCCCCCCAAACAAACTACCACCTGCCTCTGATAGGTGGACAGAGTAGGAGATAGACAGGGTGATTGGGGTAAGGAGTTGCAGAGGAGGGGGAGGGCCGAGAGAAGTCCTGGAGCTTAGAATGGGTGGAGGTAATGAGAGATAAACAAAAAGGACTATTTGGGTGATATTTGGAGATGAGGTTGGTGATGTAACTGAATGTGGCATTATTACCTTAAAGAAACTCTCCATAAATTAAGAAAAAATATATATAATTGTTTTGCAAGTATGACTGAGCAAAATTGAGGGTTCCATTTTCATTGCAAAATCAATATATTCCAAAAAATCACTCCACCAATCCCTAATGATAATAATATAAAAGACAATTCCAGGGCCAGATCTCGAGTGCCAGAGATTGTCCCTGGAAATCAGGAACAGTGAGCGGCTTTGTGTAAGACGGAGTGTGGCTCCAAAACAGGAGGAGGTGAGGGAAGGCGGGAGATGGCAACAGACAGGGATGGATTGAATTGCTTTGCATTATTCATCTCTTGTTGGGTATTGATCCCCCCCCCCACCTCTTTCCTGACTCCGCAGCTTTGGCTCCCCAGAGATGGGCACAACCATACACCATTCAGAACCTACCCCCCTGCCGCAACACAGGGATCAGCACCTTCCAGGAGGACGAAACATATTACAGGACAATGATTGCCAATTCCTGACAATTCTACAGAATGCTCTATTGTGATATTAAAGAACAGGGCTGGGACAATGAATGCCAACTCTCCCTGGTACAGCAATGCCAAGACAAGGGGGGTACAATGTCATGGGTCGGATTTTATCCTCTGACCTAAAATTATAGGTAATAGCAGGGGCGGACTGACAACTCATGGGGTTCCCGTACAATAGGAGATTATGGGGCCCCGGGCAATAAGAGATTAGGGGGCCCCCGGGCAATAGGAGATTAGGGGGCCACACAGTATACACATACTTAAAAGGTACTGGAGAGACGGGGCAGCTATAATCTTGGGATTTTTTTTAAAACACAGATTTTTACATACTGTCCCTGGTTTTTACTTAGGCTGGCAACCCTGATGAGGCCCTCGGCAGTGCCCGAGGTCCCAAATGATCAGTCCACCCCTGGGTAATAGATTAGAAAGGTGTAGTAGTAGAGTTGACATATTTTGCGATATTGAAAATAAAGGTCTCACCATCGCTTTTAGCAAATGTCCTTATCTTATGAGTAGGGCTGTCCTGACACCGATACTAGTATCGGTATGGATACCGAGTATTTGCGCGAGTACTTGCACAAATGCTTCCAAAGCCTAATCCGATACATGGGAATGAGGCAGCATTGCTCGCAACCGGAAGTCAGTGGACGGAGAGGGTGGAGCGGAGAGCGAGTCCTCAACAGGCTGGCAGCAGTGGAACTAGGTAAGCTAACCGGGGCAAGGGTGCAACCGCATATTCCATCAGAATCGGTGATCGGAGCCGTCACATTTGGTAACAGAAGTGACGTTCTGTGTCTCCATCACAGGTTAAACATTCTGACGCCCATCTTGGTACACCTTGCACTCTGCTGCACTAAGCCAGCAGTGGACATCTTATTACACCCAGTCCATATAGTTCGGGCTGGGTGTAACAAGATGTCCATTGCTGCTTACTGCGACCAAGTGCAAGGTGTACCAAGATGGGGGTCGCAGCTAGGGATGAGCCGAACACCCCTGGGTTCAGTTCGCACCAGAAACTGTGAACAGACCAAAAGTTTGTGTGAACTTTAGAACCCTGTTAAAGTCTATGGGACTCGAACGTTTGAAATCTAAAGTACTAATTTTAAAGGCTAATATGCAAGTTATTGTCCTAAAAAGTGTTTGGGTACCCGGGTCCTGCCCCAGGGGAGTGTTTGGGGACCTGGGTCCTGCCCCAGGGGACATGTATCAATGCAAAAAAAGTTTTAAAAAACAGCAGTTTTTTCAGGAGCAGTGATTTTAATCATGCTTAAAGTGAAACAATAAAATTGAAATATTCCTTTAAACTTCGAACCTGGGGGGGGGGGGGGGTATAGTATGCCTGTGAAGTAGCGCTTGTTTCCTGTACCTGCACAAAATGTAATTTCTGAAGTAAAAAAGTCATTTAAAATCACTCGTGGCTATAATGAATTGTCGGATACCAGCAATACAGAGAAAAGTCATTCATAAAAAAAGAATGCGTGGGGGTCGCCCCAAATTCAATTACCAGGCCCTTCGGGTCTGGTATGGATTTTAAGGGGAGCCCTGCGTCAAATAAAAAAAAAATGATGTGGGGTTTCCCCCCAAATATCCATTCCAGACCCTTCAGGTCTGGTATGGATTTTAAGGGGAACTCCACCACAAATGTAAAAAAAAAAATGCCGTGGACCCCCATACATTTTTTTTTTGTGAATGACTTTTCTCTGTATTGCCGGGAGCCGACAATTCATTATAGCCACGAGTGATTTTAAATTACTTATTTTCATTCAGAAATTACACTTTGTGCAGGGACAGTTCTAAGCATGGGAAACAAGCGCTACTTTACAGGCATACTATACACCCCACCCCCCCCCCCCCCAGGTACGAAATTTAAAGGAATATTTCACTTTTATTGTTTCACTTAACCTCCCTGGCGGTATGATTCTGTCTGGAATTACCTACCGAAAGCGGTACAATTATTTTGCATGAAAATTTGGCATTTTATACTGTAGGCTTGTAATTCTCAAGCCCCGTACACACGGCCCGAGGTTCTCGGCAGAAACCAGCGAGAACCTCGCTGGCATCCTGATTCTGCCAAGAACCTCGGCCGTGTGTACGGATTCGGCGAGCATCCCGTCGGGAATGCCGTCGAGCCGAAATAGAGAGCGGGTTCTCTATTTGCTCGACGGCCCGTCGGGATGAATGGCTGGTCGCCTTTCCCGACAGGCTGGTCGCCGAATCTAACGGCCGGGCGAGAACCTCAACGGGCGGAACGATGTGTTCTGCCCGTCGAGGTTCTCTGCCGTGTGTACGGGGCTTTAGGAATAACTCACTTAAATCTGTCCAAACCAGAATCTAGTAGACAGTTTGAAACACAAAATCATAAAATTATAATATAATAAATAACTATAAATAATTATAACAAATGATAATGTAATTTTAATAAAAAATATTCAATAATGTAATCAAATCAAAATCACTGAAATTTGCTCAGTTGCAGAATTGTCGCTGTCATTACTTTTATTTTTTTATGACGAATTTCCCCACAAATCGCTATCGCTCAATTCTGCAATTCTGCAAGTGATTATAATTTATTATCGCTGTTTTCTAGCTGCTTTAAAATCACTTTTGACATAAAGGGACACTTTTGGTTGCTATGGACAATCTACAGTTTGCAGGCACAAAAATTTATTTTTTTATTATGTAAAAGTACATGTAGGGCACTGGGCAGACCACTAGGGACAGGGGGGGTGTGTATTTTTTACATACAGTACTGTAATCTATAAGATTACAATATACTGTATGTAATGTGTTTGTTTACTTTCTTGAATTTGCCGCTGGTCTCCGCCCCCGTGCGGCGTAACATCGCAATGAACGGAGATCGGCGGCGCGCGGGCACTGTGTGAATCGAATGGAGGACGCCACTCGCTCAGACAGCGCGGATGCATTGCTGGATCCAGGGACAAGGTAAGTACAGTACCCTGCCTGGAAAAAGGTAAGCCAGCGCGCGCTGCAGGCTCTGCACATCCACCCCGAGCGTCACTCGGGGTTACAGATTTTTACATAGAAAATCCACCCCGAGTCACGCTCGGGTTTACCGCTAAGGGGGTTAAAGGAATTATTAAAATCACTGCTGCCAAAAAAGTTTTCAAAACTTTTTTTTGCATTACTGTCCCCTGGGGCAGTATCCAGGTTCCCAAACACTTTTTATTACAATAACTTGCATATTAGCCTTTAAAATTAGCACTTTAGATTTCAAACGTTCGAGTCCCATAGACTTTAACAGGGTTCTAAAGTTCACACGAACTTTCCGTGATCACCCCAAATAAACAATGCCTGTTCGCCAAACAGCAAACTAAGTCGAACATGAGTTCTACTCGAACTCAAAGCTCATCCCTAGTCCCAGCATATACTATATGGCCGTGTACACACGACCGAGGTTCTCGCTGGAAACCAGCGAGAACCTCGCTGGAAGCTGCATTCCAGCGAGGACATCGGTCGTGTGTACGCTCTCGGCGAGCTTCCCGTCGAGCAGAAATAGAGAGCACGCTCTCTATTTGCTCGACGGCCCGCCTGGAAGAATGGCTGGTTGCCATTCCCGACGGGCGGGTCGCCGATTTCGACGGCCGGCAGGGAACCTCGACGGGCGGAACGATGTGTTCTGCCCGTCGAGGTTCTCTGCCGTGTGTACGCGGCCTAAGATAAATGACATGAATGATGAGAGGAAAGGAAGGATTTTGCAATGCTATATGCCATATAGCATTGCAAAATCCTTCCTTTCCTCTCATCATTCATGTAATTTATTATGCCAGGCCAGCAATTGCCAATCAGCGGTGCATTTCAATGCCTATCAGTGCCTGCCCATCAGTGCCCATAAGTGCCACCTATCAGTGCTCATCAATGCTGCATATTAGTGCCCATCAGTGCCACCTAATCATATCAGTGCTGCATAGTCAGTGTCACCTATCAGTGCTCATCAGTGCTGCATATCAGTGCCCATCAGTGCTGCCTAATCCTATCAGTGCTGCTTAATCAGTCCCAGAAGATATCATTAGTCTGTATTGTGCTTTGAAAACTGTCACCTGACATTAAAAAATATGTCAGTAATTGGTATCGGCGAGTACGTGAAAAAAATATTGGTACTTGTACTTGGTCTTAAAAAAGTGGTATCTGGACAACTCTACTTATGAGGATGGGACTTTGGGGCTGCACAAGGGGGCACAGAGGGCTGCACATCATTAATGTGGAAGTAAACCCATCGATTTAACAGTTTCAAAAAGCAGTTAAATTTCCGGCATCCCGGGATTGCTAACTGTCACATTGGTTGTGCTCTCAACCAGACTGTCAAACCATCCAATGGCTGGTGTCATAACTGATCACATGTGCAGCACCACGGCAGTTGAACATTAAACATAGGCCAAGATGGCAGCTTCCTTGGCTGAAAATGATAGAAGGGTTTACTTCCACTTTAAGAAGGAAAATATTTCTCCACCCCAGACTGTGTGGCACCAAAGGCTCCTCATCTGTCCCTGTATGCATGTAACCACTCCGATGTGCAGTTATATCATCATCAGCTGCATCACCTGTCAGCCAGTCATTGATTTGTACAAATAGCTGGTGGTGGCTGTATGCAAACGCCTTTGCCTCCCATGTCGATAATTGCACTTCTTCTGGATGGTATATGGGCCCCCCCGGGCCTGTGTGCATGAGCCCTAAAGGCCTATTAACACATGTGTTGCATTGAGCCCCCGTTCACATCGGCGAAATTTGACATGTCAAATCACATGCAAAATCGCAGCCTATACCCGACCACATTACTATCCCAATTGGTGCAATGCCAACATTACCGCGCTGCACTGATTTCCAAAAGCACTACTTTTCGCGACTTCGGGGGCGATTTCAATAGAGATCTGTGCATGAACCCACACAGATGTCTTTCAAATCGCCCCCCGAACTTGCACTGAAATGCGGGTTTAAAATCACGCAAGTTCAACTGAACCAGGATTTCAAACCCGCATTCAGTGTGTGCGTACCCGAAGAAAGCTTTTGGAAATGAATGCCAGCTAACATACCCTAATGGCAAAAATTTCACATGACCTTTTTTTTTTTTTTTTTTTTTTTTTAAAGCATCACAACACGCCACTATAACCTGTTAAGCATTGTGGTGAGCTACAACATGGGTGCTTCACCTTCACTACAATGCAGGTGTGTTCAAAATTATTTGCACCCCAATGTTGCGCCGTCTTTACAAAAGTGTCAATTAGGGTTGTCCCGATACCACTTTTTTAGGACCGAGTACAAGTACCGATATTTTTTTTCATGTACTCGCCGATACCGAATAACGATACTTTTTTTAAATGCAGCCATGTGTCCCCCAAATGCAGCCATGTCTCCCCCCAAATGTAGCTATGTCTCCCCCCCCATATGCAGCCATGTCTCACCCCATATGCAGCCATGTGTTGGTATCCCCCCCATATGCAGCCATGTCTCCTCCATATGCAGCCATGTCTCCCCCCATATCCAGCCATGTCTCCCCCCCATATGCAGCCATGTCTCCCCCCCCATATGCAGCCATGTGTTGGTATCCCCCCCATATGCAGCCATGTCTCCTCCATATGCAGCCATGTCTCCCCCCATATCCAGCCATGTCTCCCCCCCATATGCAGCCATGTCTCCCCCCCCCATATGCAGCCATGTGTTGGTATCCCCCCATATGCAGCCATGTCTCCCCCCATCTGCAGCCATGTCTCCCCCCCCCCATCTGCAGCCATGTCTCCCCCCCATATGCAGCCATGTCTCCCCCCCATATGCAGCCATGTGTTGGTATCCCCCCATATGCAGCCATGCCTCCCCCCATATGCAGCCATGCCTCCCCCCCATATGCAGCCATGTGTTGGTCTCCCCCCATATGCAGCCATGTGTTGGTCTCCCCCCATATGCAGCCATGTGTTGGTCTCCCCCCCATATGCAGCCATGTCTCACCCCCCATATGCAGCCATGTGTTGGTATCCCCCCATATGCAGCCATGTCTCCCCCCCCCCCATCTGCAGCCATGTCTCCCCCCCATATGCAGCCATGTCTCCCCCCCATATGCAGCCATGTGTTGGTATCCCCCCCATATGCAGCCATGCCTCCCCCCATATGCAGCCATGCCTCCCCCCCATATGCAGCCATGTGTTGGTCTCCCCCCATATGCAGCCATGTGTTGGTCTCCCCCCCATATGCAGCCATGTCTCACCCCCCATATGCAGCCATGTGTTGGTCTCCCCGCCGTCTAATTGTTCGGCACTCAGGGAACATAACAGCTTTCATTTGAATAGCTGTGTGTTCCCCGCCACGCGTCGTCATGGCCCCTCCCCTTTGTCCAGGCACTTTGATAGACAGATCACCCTTTCAATCCTGGGAAGGGTGATCTGTCTATCAACGTGCCTGACAAGGGGGAGGGGCCATGACAACACGCGGCGGGGAAGACACAGCTATTCAAATGAAAGCTGTTATGTTCCCTGAGCGCCGAACAACTAGATGGCGGCAGTGGCAGCAGCAGCAGGTCTCCTCCAGCGGTATGTTATACATACCTGAGGACTGCTCTGCTCTCCGCCTTCCTCCCCGCCTCCTCTCCACCTTCCTATCCGCCTCCTCTCCGCCTTTCTACTTTCTATCTGCCTCCTCTCCGCCTTCCTGTCTGCCCCCTCAGTCTCCTTTCAGTCTCCTCTCCGATCACTCCCCGCTCCCACTCAGATTAAAAAAATAAAAATAAAGTATCGGATCTGGCATCAGGAGCATTTGCGCGAGTACAAGAACTCGCGCAAATGCTCAGTATCGGTCCCGGTACCGATACTAGTATCGGGACAACCATAGTGGAAATGAGCCTTAATGCTGCTTACACACGACCGTTTTTCATGACGAGAAAAATTGCATTTTTTAAATTGGTCGTTAAAAACGGTCGTGTGTAGGCTCCAGAGCATTTTTCTAGACGAGAAAAATGGGCATTAAAAATTTAGAACCTAGGGAGCTGGGTGGCTCAACGTGATTGGAACTGCGCTGACAAGCCATTCACCTCTGCAGCCAAGGGTTCGGATCCCG
This sequence comes from Rana kukunoris, assembly GCA_029574335.1. Lineage (NCBI taxonomy): Eukaryota > Metazoa > Chordata > Amphibia > Anura > Ranidae > Rana > Rana kukunoris. The sequence goes on along the minus strand of CM056051.1, from coordinate 506,287,968 downwards.
GTCTCGGCTACATGTGAATTGAGTTTGGTGGTCTCAGCCTGGCTCCCGGTGGGTGTGCTATGCAAGGTACGCCTGTGCTTAGTACGCCCACCCCCCCCCCCCACAAAAACCACCACACTTGCACGCACACGAAAATTGGTTTAAAACACATGCACTTTGGCCATGCGGTCTCTTAAAATAAAGAGAGGCAAAGGACCTACGGGGCTGGCTGGGTGGGCTAGGCCCCCTCACTCCCTCATAGGGGGAGTCCCTCTGCCCCATTGGGGTCCCGTTGGGCCCCAGTTGGGCTCCCAAGAGGAGCAGGTAGGGCGGGGTGAGTGGGAGGCCCCCCTTCACACCCGCCATTGCCACCAGGGGCATGGAGAAGGATGGCGATTGCCTCCGGGGGGAGGGTCTGCCTACTCCCAACTCCTGCAGTCCGGCTCCTCTCTCTCGAGTTCACGCACAAAAATACACTTTAAAAAAAAAAAAAAAAAAGAAAAAAAAAAAACATTTAGAACCTGCTCAATTTTTTTTCTCGTCGTCTTTCACATCGTCGTTTCTCTCGTTGTGAAAAACGGTCGCATGTAGGCTTTAACGAAGGGGAAAAAAACGTGCATGCTCAGAAGCAAGTTATGAGACAGGAAATTAGCTTAATTAGCCCAAAGGGTGGCGCCATTCGAATGGAACTTCCCCTTTATAGTGCCGTCGTATGTGTTGTACGTCACCACGCTTTGCTCGAGTATTTTTTATCACGACCGTGTGTAGGCAAGGCAGGCTTGAGAGGAATCACATTGAGAAAAATGTCGTTTTTTTTCCATGACATGAATAACGGCATAAGAATATCTTGCATTAAAAATGACTTCATATATATTTATTTAATCTATTTAAAGGTAATTTTCTACATTTTATTTACAATAAAGAAACAAATTATATCACACATAAAAACATTTAATACATCAAAACTAGAATGCATGTGTTAAAAATAACGTCATTTTAGGTCACATACGTTAGGAATGCCTTCAACACTTAGGCCGTGTACACACGACCGAGGTTCTCGCTGGAAACCAGCGAGAACCTCGCTGGAAGCTGCATTCCAGCGAGGACCTCGGCCGTGTGTACACTCTCGGCGAGCTTCCCGTCGGGAAGCCCGTCGAGCAGAAATAGAGAGCACGCTCTCTATTTGCTCGACGGCCTGCCTGGAAGAATGGCTGGTTGCCATTCCCGACGGGCGGGTCGCCGATTTCGACGGCCGGCAGGGAACCTCGACGGGCGGAACGATGTGTTCTGCCCGTCCAGGTTCTCTGCCGTGTGTACGCGGCCTTATTTACTATTCAAAGTTCATATATGTTGAATATATTATAGCTGATTATTGCCTTGTATACATGGGCAGTAAAGAGGGATTTCCTCCAGATGGTAGATGTATGTATTACATGTTCACAGAACAAAGTCCATTTCTTCAGACACGGTGATCCAAAAATGTCAATCCCACTGAACTATATCCAAATAAATCATCAATATTAGTAACGTTTTAAAAATCAATACCAATAAATACACATGTGCATGAAATATCATATATATGACATACATAGACATGACATTACAGTATATCATGTGTATAGACATGGCATACAGTATACAGTAAATCACATACATAGGCATGACATTACAGGATATTATTTACATATATATTCACTATTGACATGCCATTACAGTATAATATGTATATAAACATGTCATATACTGTACAGTATATTAGTTGTATAGAGATGACATATACAATATATCGCCTATATAGACATGACATTAGAGTATAATGTGTGTATAAACATGACATATACAGTATATAACTTGTACATAGAGATGACAGATACAATATATCGCCTATGTAGACGTGACATTTTCAGTATATTGCACGTTCTGAAATGGAGCACTCAGCTGGCACCTCTCATCATATATTTATCACTATGTACAGGGCTTAGCCAGAGCAGACATGGGTCCTGGTGGAATAGATTATTGGGATAGGCTCTTTTCCTCATCTGTTTTTCTCTGAAGATCCTGTTTCATAGAGCACTGAGCCACCCATTATAGGTCAGGGGTCTCATGGGACAAACCCCTAATGGGCAGGAGATGCAGCCATTAGTGTCTGACCAGCAGGGGTCCTGAGAACCTTGACAGTCATGAAATATTCATGGATCAACACTACATTGTACCTGAAAATATCTTCTGCCATGGGTATCACTAGGTTTGGGCACCAGGGGCATTTTCCCCAGGTTCCCTGGTGTCAGCGATACCCACACATTGTTCCATAGCCCCAAGTTATGTCCCTCACGGCTATAAATAAACACCCACATAGCGGTATTACACCTATTAAAAGCCCCAGTCTGCCCATTGTGATCACACACCCAACATTCTCCATGGGGAACAACCTGTGTCACTTCATTGCTTAGGAAGTAAAGTCACTAGCACACCAGGATCTCCAAAAATGGGTTCAAAGCTTTAATCAATGATCACATCGTTACAGCAGAAAGCAACGTTACGGAGCAACGCAGGACCCCTTCATCATCACATACCTGATGAAGGGGTCCTAAAAGTTTCTTTTAAAATCTTGGATTTAATTGAAGATGTTTTTATAACCATTTCTTTGTTTGTGGCACCATAAAAATACCCTTCTTACTTTTTAAAAAAAATCCATAGAAGCACTCCTGTCTCACTTGGCTGAGCGCTCCCAAGGTCACAAGTTTTACCCATGTTTTTTTGTGTTCATTGTTTAAATATTAAAATAGTAAAACTTTAGGGACCAAAAAAATGAATTCTTCCGCTGTACCGCTCAAGTTTGCATTCTAAACTCTAAAGCCCTCTACACACGATCGGTCCATCCAATGAGAAAGGTCCGACGACCGTTTTCAAAGGTTCACCGATGAAGCTGACTGATGGACTGATGTGCCTACACGTGTCAGAATGCGGTGACGTAAAAAACAACGATGTGATGAAAAAAACTAAGTTGAATGCTTCCAAGCATGCGTCGACTTGATTCTGAGCATGCGTGGATTTTTAACTGATGCTCGTGCGTACTAGCGATCGGTTTTGACCTATCGGTTAGCCGTCCTTTGGTTCAATTTCAAAGCAAGCCCTCTGTTTTTGGACCAATGGGGCCTACACACGATCGGTTTGGACCGATAAAAACGAACTTCAGTCCGTTTTCATCGGTTTGAACCGATCGTGTGTACGTGGCTTTAGAAGTAACTTCCATTACTCTCAACCTCCTCCATATCCCCAAAACATTTTTTTATTTTCGGTGATGTTACTTCCTGTTAGGCCGCGTACACACGATGAGACATGTCCGCACAAACATGTCCGACGGACCATTTGCAGCGGACATGTCTCATCGGATTTTGGTCCAATGGCGTGTACACACCATCGGGCGAAAATCCCCTCGGGCTGAGGACACGGTGACGTGGCGGTGACGTTGACGCCGCCACGTCACCACTCCAGGAAGTAAAATACTTCCACGCATGCGTCTAATCCATTCGACGCATGTGCAGAGATTTCTGTCCGCTGGTTAGTGTACTAACCAGCGGACATATCCGACGGACATGTCTCCGGCGGACAAATTTCAAAGCATGCTTTTAAATGTATCCCCTGGGAAAACATATCCGTTAGCCCGGAGATCGGAGATGTCTGCTGAAACGGTCCATCGGACCAGTTTCAGCAGATAAATTCGATCGTGTGTACGCGGCCTTAGAGGTTGGCCATGTTCATTTTCCATGGTCCTGAAATTTTTTCTCGCTCCAGAGATGAACTGTGGACTATGGGATGTGTAGTAATGGATAGAGCAGTGTACATGACTGCAACTAACGTATATTCCTCATAGCAAACAAACAGAAGTGTAGGAAACAAAGCAACAGTTGGCTAGATGCTAGACATATGAACTTTATTGATTCCGTTTCTAGGATGGGAAGCGGAAGGGATTGTGAACTATTATTGAACTGGAAAAAGGTAGAATGGATCCATAAATTAACCCTACTGTATCTTACCTGGCAGGGGGGTTCTGAATGCCGGAAGGGGGGGGAAATATCTGCCGATCACTTGACCACTGTGATTGGCTGTGACAGTGGTCACATGATCGGGAGCCAGTCCTGCCAGCTACTGATCATTAGCAGGGACCAACAGCTGTCTCACATCTCAGTCTCTGTGCACAGTAAATTGGCTGCCCAGCGATGCATATGTACGGCATGTGGATGGGTGGATGGATCCTCCAGACACATATAGTGGGATGGGACTGCCCAAAAGCGCATTGGTTTTGGAATACAGTCTACCAAATGCTGTACATGGTCATGAGTAAATCCTTTCGTCAAAAACCTTATGACACTCTCCTGCTTAGGCAGCCCGAAGAATGGATGAACACTGAATTGGGGCTAGCTACATGCAACCTTATGGCAGCGAAAATAGTCTTTGCATATGCCTGGAAAACCCAGACCAGACCCAGAATGATGACCTTTGAAAAAATGGCAGCCTGCCAACATGATAACTAAGCTAAGTTTCTTAGGATATTGGGAACCATGCATTGAGTCCTATGTGCCCCCTTCTTTTGACCCAATATCGCTGTTTTTGTAATGCTTCGTACACACGACCGAGAATCTCGTCAGGAAAAACCTGTAGTTTTCCCTGACGAGATTCTTGGCAAGAAACTCCTGCCACCCGAGTGTACAGACTTTTGTTTTCAAAAGAACAGCGGTTCTCTTGAAAGGAAAGAACGCGGTGATGTCATTGCGTACGATGAGCATGTGCTCGTGACATTCGATGCCGTCGCCGCCATCTTGCTTCACCCTACTTATGCCATGTAAGCTACCGCGCATGCGTCAAAGTCATTTCGAGCATGCGTGGGTTCCCATGGTGACAGGTAAGTATACACACTCTCAGGTTCTCTTGTTAGGAAACAGGCCGACAAGAATCTCGACGAGAAAAAAGAGAGCAGGTTCTTTTTTTCTCATCGAGATTCTGCCCAGATTTCCTGACGAGAAACCTGAATGCCTCATACACACGAATGGGAATCTCGGCAAGAAGCAGTTTTCTTGCTGGTTTTTGCACAGAAAACTGGTCGTGTGTACGAGGCTTTAGAGCGTGGAGGTGTGACAGTGTCTTGGTGTTTCCCTTCCTTTCCTACCTTCCTTTCTTGTGGGTTCCCTATCTCCCTTTCCCCTTCTCTCCTGACCCTGGCTTCCCCCTCCCCATTTTTATTGTTTGCTTTTTATGGGGGTGAGGGGTGGTCTTGTACGCCATTGGAGATGTGATACTCAGTACCCTTTTTTATAGTTACAGTTCCGCATTATAACTTTCCTTATTTTTTGTCCTCCGAAACATGAGGCACACCACTTGTTTGTATATTAAAGTGGATGTAAACCCACTCGCATCCTTTCTAAACTACTGCCATAGTGCTGATTTATAAAGATATAGATGCCTCCTGCATGTATCTTTACCTGTCAAATGTCTCCCATCTGTCTGTTATAAGAACTGAAAAAATGCAGATTCGGTGGGTGGATCTGTTGTCTGGAGCTCGATGGGTGGAGTCGTGATGTCAGTAGACTCCCCGCCCTCCTCTACACTCCCCTTGCCAACATGCATTTTTTCCTATGTATTCCTTACACTAAATTCTGCTATGATCACTAACATCTAGTGAAAATCCAGAAAAGTAACCACATGACTTCAGAAAAGGAGTGGGGGTGGGATTTAAGGCTCCAGGCTAGTGCATGAGATATGTAAATAACCTGTCACTCACAGCAAGGGGGCGGAACGGACTAAGGTTTTTCTCTGTAAGTCTGTTTTATTTCACTGAACAATAAAAGAGGATTGCTCAGAGCTGGATTAACTCTGTGTGGCAAGACTAGGCACAGATGATAGGAAATCTTATACTCTACATCAGGGGTGTCAAACTCAATTTTATTGTGGGCCCCATCAGCATTATGGTTGCCCTCAAAAGGACCGGTTGTATCTGTAAGATTAGATGTCCAACACATCCCTTCCCCTTACATTAGATGTCAAGAGCCCCCCCACACCATCAGAAGTTGAGTTCCCCCTGTCCCTTACATCACAGTGCACCCCCCTTTCCTTATGCTGCTGCTGGGAAGAAGTTGGATGCATTGCTTGAAAGCAGAAAGTAAGGGTCTGGAGAATGGCTGGAGAGGTGCGAGGGCCGCATGAAATGGCCTGGAGGGCCGCATGCGGCCCGCGGGCCTTGTGTTTTCCACCTCTGCTCTACATTGTGACATCAAAAAAAATATATGTTTAACTCTTTTCAATTATCATCTAATTCAATGCCCTGGTCCATTTATGTTTGAACTATGAAATGCCTTCTGATGTTTTTCTCCAGTGTCACATTGGCTTCTGTAAGTTTTATGATCTACCACATATCATTCGGCTTGTCATACATAATCTCGAAAATAATAAAAATTTATTGAAGTAAAGAAAAACATACACCGAACTGCGTGCAGCTTAAGTGCAGAAGTGTGAATGAGCTCTTAAAGGGATTATATTTTCTTGGAAGGTAATGGGATTTGTGCCTGAAGGAGATAAAAAGGAAGTCAGATTCCTAGACTGCATACTGCATGCAAGCACCAACCAGCCCCATCCAAGGTTGATTCTTCCTGTGCCCCCCGGCACAAGTCAAGACAGGATCCTTCCAGCTAGATGGGCGTGGTGGTTCACCTTTACCAGAAGTGAGCCCTGCAGGCATTGTGATGTCATAAAATAACCTGACTTTCTATTCCCAGGAACTTCCAGCTGCCTTTCTTCCAAAACTTGACACAACTATAAGCACAGCTGTGATTTTGTGATAACGGCTTACAAGGAAAGCTATGCAAAGGACGCATTCCTTAGTTGCTGTCAACCCTCTAATGCTGCACTCCTAATCAAGAACATACATGTACTGGTGCAAATTGTCACTTACAAATTTGGAATTATATTTAAAGTGAATTTCTGAGCAAAAAAGACGTTGAGTCAATTATGGGCGCCTGCTTTTCCTTTATAGTCGCAGGTCCTCTTTAAATTGGTTCCCCATACCTTTGGACTTGTGTGGTTTGATTCCTTCTATCAAGTAAGTTTACCTGACAACCATGTGTAGTATGTACCTACTGGGATATTGATCCAACTACTGATGTGTTGACTCCACTTCAGGGGCGTAGATAAGGGGGAGTCAAGGGGGTCCAAACCCCCCCCCCCCAAGCAATTATAAACTATGCAGCAGCTAGGCTAGTGTAGCCTTTCAGCTGTAAGAGTCGGACAGCCAGAGTCCTTTAAAAGGGTGTCAAGAGGGACTTTTGAGAGAGTTTAAGCTACCCCTTGACTGAGGAGGTGGGGGGGGGGGGCAGCCCCACTGCCTCCTCAGTATGTTATGTCCACTGGGTACCCAAGGCTGACCCCCCCCCCTTCCCCCTGCCCCAGGAAAAAAAAAGGATCTACAGCCCTGCTTCACTTTGTATATGTCCACCGGTGACAACGTTAAGCACTGTTATATCCAGTTTCATATACTCTACAAAAACTTATCTTGGTATCATGTTAAATATGTTGTGACTTTTTTCTTCTTTTTGTGTCCCTTAAACTTCACGCTGGCCGCTGAGTCGCCTGGGGAGGTCCCCGGGGGTCCGCATATATCTAGTCTCCATTTAGCACATTGTAAATCAATTTGTATCCCAGAATGTCATATTGTCCAATATGTATTTCTTGTTTTTATTTTTTATTTTACTTGTTGGCTGTTATTTACTTTGCAGATTCTATCCATTTCATGGTTTTAAAAAAAAAACCTGAAGAAGACATTGAAAGTTGAAACACGTTGGGTTCCTTTTGTCATTCATGTCCCTTTTGATGAATAGAGATTCTTTATTTCTTCTGTATATGTGAATATGTATATACAAATTGTATGGATTTGAACAAAAAACTTTTGTTTTTTAAGCAATTTGTATAATAAACTTTTTGTATTTTATTACAACATTGGTTTTCAATGGTGCCTAAAAAATCCTTTCCATAGTATTGCTCTTTCTGTCAACAGTGATGTGAATTGTTCCAAAGGTCTGGACTACAGATCACCACCCCCTTATGATATGACGATGAGGAGGGGTGTGGTCTGTCCAGCAAATGAGAACTGGACAGGGATGACCAGGACTGGGACAAGGGGTGGGCAGGAGGGAAGCTAACATAAGAGCAGTAGCTAGATCTGTGCCCCAGGCTAAATCAATGGCTGATGGTCGGCAGGCCATGGTTTCATGTCTTCTCTGACAGCTACTGTGGTCACATCGTGCTCTGACATGCCTACTCTCCACCCCATCCACCCACAGCTGACATGAAAAATATACTGTGCATGCACAACTATCTTCTAGCTCCTAGAAAGCAAGAAAAAAGACATGCATGTGCAGTGCACACTCCATGCAAGCCTGATCAAGGGGGCAGAGAAGGGGAGCAATAAGACCCATTCTGCGTTATGAATTAGCAGTGGGGGCGAGGGATGTAGTTCCACATTTTTGCCCTGGGCACTGGATGAATCTCTCCAGGTACATTTGCTGATAACACTGCTTGGAATTTCAGTTTCGCAGAGGCATAATGTTGTCAGCTCAAACAGGAAGTTGTGAGCTCACTATACAACGCTGATGCTATCCTCCCCAAATTATGCATCACGCATGCAAACAGCATGTGTTGCCTAATCCTTAAAGGATTAAGCATTTATTACACCGTACCAAACATTTTTTTTATTGCTTTCAACATTTTTTTTAAAGAAATTTACACAATGTGGATCTTCCCCTGCTATTAATACATGAAGGTGATGAGACCCTGGAAGGGATCATTTGCAAAGGGTTTAACCACTTGCCGTCTGCCTCACGTACATATACGACGGGAGAATGGCACGGGCAGGCAACGCAACGTACAGGTACTTTGCTTTGAATCTGACGCCTAGCAGGCGCCCGCCTGCCATTAGGCTCCGTGACTGTGCCAGCGGGACCCGCGGACTCTATGTCCGTCGGTGTCCCGCAATTGTGTCACAGAGAGGCCGAACAGGGAATGCCTGTGTAAACAAGGCATTTCCCTGTTCTGCCTTGTGACAGGAAAGTGATCTACTGCTCCCTGTGATCGGGAGCAGTGATCACTGCCACCGGTCACTGGTCTATCGTGTCACTGGTAGTCCAGCTCCCTCACAGTTAGAATAACTCCCTAGGACGCACTTAACCCCCTTCATCGCCCCATAGTGTTTCACTGGCCGTGTCATTTACACAGTAATCCTTGCATTTTTATAGCACTGCTCGCTGTATAAATGACAATGGTCACAAAATAGCATCAAAAGTGTCCGATGTGCCCGCCATAATGTCGCAGTCACAATAAAAATCGTAGATCTCCGCTATTACTACTAAAAAAATAATAATAATAAAAATGCCATAAAACGATCCACTATTTTGTAGACGCTATAACTTTTGCGCCAACCAATCGGTATACGCTTATTGCACTTTTTTTTTACCAAAAATATGTAGAAGAATACGTATCGACCTAAACTGAGGAATTTTTTTTTTTTTGGGGGGGGGATATTTATTATAGCAACAAGTAAAAAATATTGCTTTTTTTTTCACAATTGTTGCTTTTTTGGTTTAGAGCACAAAAATAAAAACCGCAGAGGTGATCTAATACCACCAAAATAAAGCTCTATTTGTGGGGAAAAAAGGACGCCAATTTTGTATGGGAGCCACGTGGCAGGACCGCGCAATTGTCAGTTAAATCCATGCAGTGCCCAATCATAAAAAAAGGCTCTGGTCAGGAAGGGGGTAAATTCTTCCGGGGCTGAAGTGGTTAAGAACAAGTGCTGGTTGACCTGTTTATTCTTTAAACTAGTCAATTGGATTCGGTACGTTTATCTTCGTATGGGGAATTACAGTTGTTGGACACATAGGAGAGCACCTTTGGAGGAAGTGCTCCATTGCGTTGATGGATTGTTGCCTACTGGCACACTTTTTAAAGAGCTTTTTAAATGGGGATCAATGAATTTTGTATTATTAATAAGCACTGGACTGGATTTATTCTTTCTGGTAGTTGCACTTTGTATTGATATTTAGTTATGATTTTGTATATTAGATTCATATATTGTGATTTTTGCATGCTAGATATTTTACATTTGTGATTTGTGCACTTTGCTTTTAAAGGGTTTATAATGTATACATTTACCTTGCACATTCTTACACATATAACCCTCATTACTTCCTCTCTCTTTTTTTTTATTTTTATAAAAAAAACTTTGGGCTAGATTCAGAAAGCCGTGCGCAAAGATGTGGCAGCCTAACTTTTCTTATTAACGTTAAGCCGCCGCAACTTAACACGCAAATGCTGTATTCACAAAGCACTTGCATGTGAAGTTGCGGCGGCGTAGCGTAAATTGCACGGCCTAATTCAAAATAGGCAGGTAGGGGGTGTCTCCTATTTAAATTAGGCATGTCCACGCGCCGAACACACTGCGCATGTGCCGACCTTAGAAAAATCCCAGTGCGCATGCTCCGAATTATGATGGTGTTTTCGACGTGAACGTAATCAACGTAAATCCCCATTCACGGACGAGTTACGCAAACAACGTAAAAAAATAAAAATAATTCCCACGGTCGCGACGTCCATACTTAAAGCGGATCTCCACCCTAAAGTGAAGAAACCCGCTGATCGGAACCCTCCCCCCCTCCGGTGTCACAATTGACACCTTTCAGGGGGGAGGGGGGTGCAGATACCTGTCTAAAGACAGGTATCTGCAACCACTTCCGGCCCGCAGTCTCGGGCAAAAGTCGGGTTTTTTGGCGACATCCCGTCGCCCCCCCGTTGTGTGCTGGGAACTCTCGGCTCCCAGCACACAGCGGGAGCCAATCGGCGGGCGCAGCGCGACTCGCGCATGCGCCGTAGGGAACCGGGCAGTGAAGCCGCAGCGCTTCACTTCCTGGTTCCCTCACCGTGGATGGAGGGGGGAGCAGCAGGGTGACGAGCGATCGCTCATCCTCTGCTGCGGACGCCGCTGGACTCCAGGACAGGTAAGTGTCCTAATATTAAAAGTCAGCAGCTGCAGTATTTGTTGCTGCTGGCTTTTAATATTTTTTTTCCCTGAACCATCCGCTTTAACATAGGATACGCCTGCTTTGGGCAGCTTTATCTTTACGCCGGGAAAACCCTTACGTAAACGGCGTAAAGTGACTGCGTCGGGCCCGCTGATTTACATATTCTCGGCGTAAATCAGCGAGAACGCCCTCAGCGGCCATTTTTAAATTGCAGTTAAGATCCGACGGTGTAATACAATTACGCCTGTCAGATCTTTGCTGCAAACCGGCTTATCTTGTTTTCTGCCTACAAGTAAGCAAAAGTGTGATACACTGATACGCCGGCATAACTCTTTCTGAATCTGGCCCTTTATTTAAAACATCAAATATATATATACATAGTAGCATTACTTCATTTGAATAAAGTCAGTTACAGAGATTTGTACAATGCCATTTTACATACTTTTTCCCATATCATTTTTGCAAATCATATTCTCTCTGGGTAAACATTTCAAATAACACAGCAAATTACCTTGCGCAGAAGTGCATTGTAGGAAACGCACAAAGACCCAGACACGCCTAGTTATGTCATGGTATGGGACATGTCACATACTTTACATATTTGTACACGTGATAAATGTTACTGTGTCAGTTTATATTTTTGAGCGCCCCTTGTCAACTTATTATGTCGTGATTGTCATATGTGGCTGTGCTTTGGGTAAAAAAAGTGACATCACTAATATAAGTCATACTCAAGGAATGTCACTGGTCTCTCTAGTGAATAGAAAGGCTGCTTTCTCATGAATATGAAGAGTCTTGTTGATGTCACTGGTCTATAGTGAATGGATAGGCTGTGTCCTCATGAATATGAAGGTCTCGGTGATGTCACTGGTCTCTAATAAATGGATAGGCTGCATTTCTATGAATATAAAGGGTTTTGATGATGTCATTGGTCTCTAGTGAATGGATAGGCTGCGTTCCTATGAATATAAAGGATTTTGATGATGTCACTGGTCTCTAGTGGATTTATAGGCTGTGTTCTCATTAATATGAAGAGTCTTGTTGATGTCAGTAGTCTCTAGTGAATAGATAGGCTACGTTCTCATAATTATGAAGGGGATCAGTGATGTCACTGGTCTCAAGTGAATGGATAGGCTGTGTTCTCATGAATATGAAGGTCTCAGTGATGTCACTGGTCTCTAGTAAATGGATAGGCATCGTTCATATGAATATGAAGGATCTTAGTGATGTCACTGGTCTCTAGGGAATGGACAGGGTGTGTTCTCATGAATATGAAGGGTCTTAATGGTGTCACTGGTCTCTAGTGAATGGATAGGCTGTATTCCAGTGGATGGATAGGCAGTGTTCTTGTGTATTTGAAGGGTCTTGGTGATTTCACTGGTCTCTAGTGGATGGATAGGCAGTGTTCTTGTGTATTTAAAGGGTCTTGGTGATTTCACTGGTCTCTAGTGGATGGATAGGCTGTGTTATTATTATCAAGAGTCTCAGTGATGTCACTGGTCTCTAGCGAATGGACGGGCTGCGTTCCTATGAATATGAAGGGTCTTGATGATGTCACTGGTCTCTAGATAATGGATAGACTGCATTCTCATGAATATGAAGAGTCTCAGTAATGGCACTGGTCTCTAGTATATGGATAGGCTGTGTTATCAGTAATATGAAGATTCTCTGTGATGTCACTGTTCTTTAGTGAATGGATAGGCTGCATTATCATGAATGTGAAGGGTCTTGGTGATGTCATTGGTCTGTAGTGGATGAATAGACTGTGGTCTCTAGATAATGGATAGACTGTATTCCCATGAATATGAAGGTCTTAGTGATGGCACTGGTCTCTAGTTAATAGATAGGCTGTGTTCTAGTGGATGGATAGGCTGCATACTCATGAATATGAGGAGTCTTGGTGATGTCACTGGTCTCTATTGAATGGATGGGCTTTGATCCTATGAATACGAAGGGGCTTGATGAGGTCACTGGTCTCTATTGAATGGATGAGCTTCATTCCTATGAATATAAAGGGTCTTGATGAGGTCACTGGTCTCAAGTGATTGGACAGACTGCATTCTATGAATATGAAGGATCTCGTGATGTCACTGATCTCTGGTGAATGGCTAGGCTGTAATCTCATTAATTTTAAGCAAATAGTACCTTTCCTAGAATATAGTCTTTCATTGTTTGTGTCTATTTATTTTTTACAGTTCAGGCATAGTTATAGTTAATTTGCATAACCTCTGTTCATTGTTAGGGGTCAGTACTATTTTAACTTTCCAGTCATGTGATATAATATCATACTGATGGAATGGTTAATAAATAAGCCAACAAGTTTAAAGATTGTTCCAATATGCTGACAGAACTTCTTTACCAGAGGACTGATGTATACGAAAGGTGAAAGAAAAACTACCAGTATTGCCCACAGCAAGCAGCCATAGCATGCATTTCATTATCTACTCTTGGAACACATTAGTCCTGGGAGTTGGATTAGGACCTGCCAAAATACGAGGATAGTCCCATGTGACCGCAGGTTACGCAGGATCCCCCACGAGGCATGACGTCTAAAGCTAGCCATACTCTAGAACAGAGGTGTCAAACACAAGGCCCGCGGGCCCAATCCGGCCCTTCAGGCCATTTCATGTGGCCCTTGCACCTCTCCTGCAGCTGCAGAAAAGCTTCAGCCCTCCTCTGGTCCTACTACAGACCCTTAATTTCTGCTTTTAAGCAATGCATCCAGCTTCTTCCCAGCAGCAGCATAAGGAAAGGGGGGTGCACTTTGATGTAAGGGAAAGTGGGGGACTCAACTTCTGATGTGGCTCTTGACATCTAATGAAAGGGGAGGGGATGCGCTGGACATCTAATCTTACAGATACAACATGGCCCTTTTGATGGCAATCATAATGCTCATGCGGCCCACGATGAAATTGAGTTTGACACCCCTGCTCTAGAAGATTTTTCGACCAAATGTTTGTGTGAGCATTTGGACGAAAATCCTGCAGTACATTGGATGACTTGCTGAATGTCCATTGAAAGTACTTAAAAAACAAAAGTAGTCTTTTTAACATTGTGGAGTGAATGGAAAACCATTAAAGTTCCCATCCTGCTCCTTCAAGTTTTGGACGTTACCATTAAAGTTTCTGTCCTGCTCCTTCAAGTTTTGGACGTTACCATTAAAGTTTCTATCCTGCACCTTCAAGTTTTGGAAGTTACCATTAAAGTTTCTATCCTGCACCTTCAAGTTTTGGAAGTTACTATTAAAGTTTCTATCCTGCACCTTCAAGTTTTGGAAGTTACCATTAAAGTTTCTATCCTGCACCTTCAAGTTTTGGACGTTACCATTAAAGTTTCTATCCTGCACCTTCAAGCTTTGGACGTTACCATTAAAGTTTCTGTCCTGCTCCTTCAAGTTTTGGACGTTACCATTAAAGTTTCTGTCCTGCTCCTTCAAGTTTTGGACGTTACCATTAAAGTTTCTGTCCTGCTCCTTCAAGTTTTGGACGTTACCATTAAAGTTTCTATCCTGCACCTTCAAGTTTTGGACGTTACCATTAAAGTTTCTGTCCTGCTCCTTCAAGTTTTGGACGTTACCATTAAAGTTTCTGTCCTGCTCCTTCAAGTTTTGGACGTTACCATTAAAGTTTCTGTCCTGCTCCTTCAAGTTTTGGACGTTACCATTAAAGTTTCTGTCCTGCTCCTTCAAGTTTTGGACGTTACCATTAAAGTTTCTGTCCTGCTCCTTCAAGTTTTGGACGTTACCATTAAAGTTTCTGTCCTGCTCCTTCAAGTTTTGGACGTTACCATTAAAGTTTCTATCCTGCTCCTTCAAGTTTTGGACGTTACCATTAAAGTTTCTGTCCTGCTCCTTCAAGTTTTGGACGTTACCATTAAAGTTTCTATCCTGCTCCTTCAAGCTTTGGACGTTACCATTAAAGTTTCTATCCTGCTCCTTCAAGTTTTGGACGTTACCATTAAAGTTTCTATCCTGCTCCTTCAAGTTTTGGACGTTACCATTAAAGTTTCTATCCTGCACCTTCAAGTTTTGGAAGTTACCATTAAAGTTTCTGTCCTGCTCCTTCAAGTTTTGGACGTTACCATTAAAGTTTCTATCCTGCACCTTCAAGCTTTGGACGTTACCATTAAAGTTTCTGTCCTGCTCCTTCAAGTTTTGGATGTTACCATTAAAGTTTCTGTCCTGCTCCTTCAAGTTTTCAATGTTACCATTAAAGTTTCTGTCCTGCTCCTTCAAGTTTTGGACGTTACCATTAAAGTTTCTATCCTGCTCCTTCAAGCTTTGGACGTTACCATTAAAGTTTCTGTACTGCTCCTTCAAGTTTTGGACATTACCATTAAAGTTTCTGTACTGCTCTTTCAAGTTTTGGACATTACCATTAAAGTTTCTATCCTGCACCTTCAAGCTTTGGACGTTACCATTAAAGTTTCTGTACTGCTCCTTCAAGTTTTGGACATTACCATTAAAGTTTCTATCCTGCTCCTTCAAGTTTTGAATGCTACTATTAAAGTTTCCATCCTGCCCCTTCAAGTTTTCTCATGCCTGTGGATGGAAACAAACATTGGCTTGACCCCATTAATTATTGGAAAGCTGAACAAATGCTCTTAAAATTTATATTTTTTAACTTAATTCTACTAGTGTATGGCAAGCTTAAGGGGCAGCAAGTATTCTTGGTGGTGTGGACTGTGTGCTGACCCCAGGTTACAACCCCTAGGATCACTCTAAGCACCATGAAAAACAACATAAGCCAGGAAGGCACCATGAAGTGAGTCTGGAGCAGATGAGTGAACTGAAGATAACAGTGGAGCACAATCGGTCATTAGGATACTGACCAGAAGTCAGGGCTGGATGTGGACATGGAAAACCAGAATGCAATTCAGAGGTCAGGGCAGGCAGCCAACACAGAAAACTAAGATACCAGCCAGGGGACAGGGCAGGCAACAGACATGGATAAACAAACGCCAGTACACAGGAGTCAAAGGGGCAAAGATGCAGGTGTGAAAAAAAATGGCATAGGGGCTCCCTCCTCCCCTACCGTATGCAGTGGCATCATTTGGTTTTGTGCTGCCCTAGGCAAGACTAAAATTAGCTCCCCTCCCCAATCTACATTTGTTCTACCCCTTTAACTGTAAACTCCCCGACTCTTCATAAATTCCCCCAAACTCCCCATCTCACAAATTCCCTCCACACTCTTCACAGGTTTCACCTCTTTACAAACTGCCCCCCCCCCACTGTTCACAAATCCCACCCCCCACTCTTCACAACCCCCCTACTCTTCATAGTTCTCACCTCTTCACGACCCCCTACTCTTCATAGTTCTCACCTCTTCACAACCCCCCACTCTTCATAGTTCTCACCTCTTTAAAATCCCCTACGCTTCATAGTTCTCACCTCTTCCCCACCCCCCTATTCTTCATAGTTCTCATCTCTTCACAGCCCCCCACTCTTCATAGTTCTCACCTCTTCACAACCCCCTACGCTTCCTAGTTCTCCCCTCTTTACAACCCCCTACTCTTCATAGTTCTCACCTCTTCACAACCCTCTACACTTCATAGTTCTCATCTCTTCACAAACCCCTACTCTTCATAGTTCTCACCTCTTCACAACCCCCTACTCTTTATAGCTCTCATCTCTTCACAACCCCCTACTCTTCATAATTCTCACCTCTTTACAACCCCCTACTCTTCATAGTTCTCAGCTCTTCACAGCCCCCTACTCTTAATAGTTCTCACCTCCTTCAAAACCCCCTACGCTTCATAGTTCTTACCTCTTCACAACCCCCTACTCTTTATAGTTCTCACCTCTTCACAACCCCCTACTCTTCATAGTTCTCATCTCTTCACAATCCCCTACTCTTCATAGTTCTCACCTCTTTACAACCCCCTACTCTTCATAGTTCTCACCTCTTCATAACCCCCTACTCTTCATAGCTCTCATCTCTTCACAACCCCCTACTCTTCATAGTTCTCACCTCTTCACAACCCCCTACTCTTCATAGTTCTCACCTCTTCACAACCCCCTACTCTTCATAGTTCTCACCTCTTCACAACCCCATAGTTCTCACCTCTTCACAACCCCCCACTCTTTATAGCTCTCATCTCTTCACAACCCCCTACTCTTCATAGTTCTCACCTCTTCATAACCCCCTACTCTTCATAGCTCTCATCTCTTCACAACCCCCTACTCTTCATAGTTCTCACCTCTTCACAACCCCCTACTCTTCATAGTTCTCACCTCTTCACAACCCCCTACTCTTCATAGTTCTCACCTCTTTACAACCCCATAGTTCTCACCTCTTCACAACCCCCCACTCTTTATAGCTCTCATCTCTTCACAACCCCCTACTCTTCATAGTTCTCACCTCTTTACAACCCCCTACTCTTCATAGTTCTCACCTCTTCACAGCCCCCTACTCTTCATAGTTCTCACCTCTTTACAACCCCCTACTCTTCATAGTTCTCACCTCTTCACAGCCCCCTACTCTTCATAGTTCTCACCTCCTTCAAAACTCCCTACTCTTCATAGTTCTCACCTCTTTACAACCCCCTACTCTTCATAGTTCTCATCTCCTTCAAAACCCCCTACTCTTCATAGTTCTCACCTTTTTACAACCCCCCACTCTTCATAGTTCTCACCTCCTTCAAAACCCCCTACTCTTCATAGTTCTCACCTCTTCACAATCCCCTACTATTTATAGTTCTCACCTCTTCACAACCCCCTACTATTCATAGTTCTCACCTCTTCCCCACCCCCCTATTCGTCATAGTTCTCACCTCTTCACAGCCCCCCACTCTTCATAGTTCTCACCTCTTCACAACCCCCTATGCTTCATAGTTCTACCTCTTCACAACCCCCTACTCTTCATAGTTCTCACCTCTTCATAACCCCCTACTCTTCATAGTTCTCGCCTCTTCATAACCCCCTACTCTTCATAGTTCTCACCTCCTTCAAAACCCCCTACTCTTCATAGTTCTCACCTCTTCACAGCCCCCTACTCTTCATAGTTCTCACCTCCTTCAAAACCCCCTACTCTTCATAGTTCTCACCTCTTCACAACCCCCTACTCTTCATAGTTCTCACCTCTTCACAGCCCCCTACTCTTCATAGTTCTCACCTCCTTCAAAACCCCCTACTCTTCATAGTTCTCACCTCTTCACAGCCCCCTACTCTTCATAGTTCTCACCTCTTCACAGCCCCCCACTCTTCATAGTTCTCACCTCTTCACAACCCCCTATGCTTCATAGTTCTACCTCTTCACAACCCCCTACTCTTCATAGTTCTCACCTCTTCATAACCCCCTACTCTTCATAGTTCTCGCCTCTTCATAACCCCCTACTCTTCATAGTTCTCACCTCCTTCAAAACCCCCTACTCTTCATAGTTCTCACCTCTTCACAACCCCCTACTCTTCATAGTTCTCGCCTCTTCATAACCCCCTACTCTTCATAGTTCTCACCTCCTTCAAAACCCCCTACTCTTCATAGTTCTCACCTCTTCACAGCCCCCTACTCTTCATAGTTCTCACCTCCTTCAAAACCCCCTACTCTTCATAGTTCTCACCTCTTCACAACCCCCTACTCTTCATAGTTCTCACCTCTTCACAGCCCCCTACTCTTCATAGTTCTCACCTCCTTCAAAACCCCCTACTCTTCATAGTTCTCACCTCTTCACAGCCCCCTACTCTTCATAGTTCTCACCTCCTTCAAAACCCCCTACTCTTCATAGTTCTCACCTCTTCACAACCCCCTACTCTTCATAGTTCTCACCTCTTCACAGCCCCCTACTCTTCATAGTTCTCACCTCCTTCAAAACCCCCTACTCTTCATAGTTCTCACCTCTTCACAACCCCCTACTCTTCATAGTTCTAACCTCCTCACAACCCCCTAAGCTTCATAGTTCTCACCTCTTTAAACCCCCTCCCCCACTCTTCATAGCTCTCACCTTTTTACAACCCCCACTCTTCAATCCCCTCCCCTACGCTCTTCATAGCTCTCACTTCTTCACAACCCCCCACACACCCTTCATAGCTCTCACCTCTTCAGAACCCCATACACCCTTCATAGCTCTCAGCTCCTTACAACCCCCCACTCTTCACAAATCCCACCCACCCACTGTTCATAACTCTCACCTCTTCACAACCCCCCATCCCACTCTTTACAACCCCCCCCCCCCCACACACACACACTCTTCATAGTTCTCACCTCTTCAAAACCCCTCCCCCACTCTTCACAAATCCCTCTCCCATTCTCTTATAAGCTCTCCACTCTTTACTACCCCCCTCACAAATCCCCTACCCTCTTTTTATAGCTCTCACCTCTACGCAACACCCCCCCCCCCCCCCCACACACTCTTTATATCTCTCATTTCTTCACAACCACCTTCCACCACTCCAGAGGCAGAGGCTATTGCTGCCATCTCCTTCTACACCATCTCCAAGCTGACAGGTCTTGGGAGACTGTGGCCAAAGGGGGCAGCAGGGGGCACCATACCTCTAAGCACAAGGGGTTACTTGGGCACCCTTCCCAAATGCTTCCGCTGATTCACTGGTGGCTTTTTGGGTCCCGGCAACCTGCCTTTTGGCACCCCCGGGTGTTGGGGAGCGACAGGAAACTGGTGGTGTGGAGTAGGAATAGCAAGGGATCAGGGTGCCTGTGCAGCTACAGGAGCAAAAGGAGAGAATGGAGTTCTGTGTGTAAGCTTCCAACTGACTGTGATCAGGACACTTGCGCGAATAAAAAAAAAAAAAGTAATACTGGACCCATATGAAAAACATAAGAAAAAGAAGTGTGGGCCCCTCAAACACAGACCCTTTTTCAAGCATTCAACCAGGAAGGAAATAAAGGGGGTGAGAGTTTGACCCTTTTCCTCTTAAACCATGCCAGGCCACATGCCTTTGGGGGGGGGGGGCTTTTTGCCCATGTTAATGAGCATAAAGGCCTCTTACCCACAACCCTGGCCCAGTGGCTGTGGACGGAAGGGGGGGATGAATCTAGCACTGCTCCTCGGCCCACAGTGGTCTCTTTGGTGCACGCTCAGACACCTCCTCTAATGTGTTTTTCGTCACACAGGAAAGTTTCAAACGATACTTGGTAACATCACAATTTATAGAACACAAAGGACGTCAACACATTGTTTTGGATATAAAAGCCTTTTACATATTGGACACTCAGCAGTCTATTGATAAAAAATGTATTGGACAAATATACTGCTTATTCATTCCTAAATCCTCAGCGCCATCTAGTGACCACAATGCAGTATCATTTTCTGAAATACCCCAGTGAGAAAATATACTGCATTTTTAGCCACTAGATGGAGCCAATGATCATGAGAAATAATCTATTACAGAAATTTGTTTCACAGAATGTGGAATGTAATATTATTTTCTGATAACATAAGGTTAGTTTTAATGCAGCACTAAACCCAAAAATAAAAATGTAATATTCCTAATCCCTACTGTAGGAAGTCATATAACGTCCTGGACTTTCAGGGGGCATATCTGAATGATGGGTGCAGCTGAAAGGCATCATTCAGATATCATTCTTTACAGCCGGCGATTCTGTGCACCATAAGAATGATCGTAGTGGCAGTTTCACCGCTTGATTGTTCTTATAGGCGATGGGAGGGGACGCCCCCCTCCCGCCGCCATCCGGTGCTTCTCCGGGCTCTCCCGTGCCATCGGTCAGCGCCAGATGGCGACAATAGAGATTTTCAGTGACCAGATGATCACCAGTCATCTCTATGACCGTCGGAGGCCCGGACACGACATTATGACATCACGTCTGGGATCCCAGATGTAAACAAAGCCGCGATCGCGGCTGTCACAGCATGAGATCGGTCAATTTTTTTTTCTCGATCTCATGCTTTCCAACCTGGAGGAGAGATGTGAGGTCTTATTGACCCCGCATCTCTCCATAAAGAGGACCTGTCACAATATATTCCTATTACAAGGGATGTTTACATTCCTTGTAATAGGAATAAAAGTGATCAAAAAAAAATTAAGTAAAAAAAAAAGAAGCAAACCGCCCCTGTCCCCGATAGGTCGCGCTCAGAAGCGAACACACACATAAGTCCTTCCACATATGTAAACATTGCTCAAACCACACAAGTGAGGTATTGCCGCGTGCGTTAGAGAGTGTGTAACAATTCTAGCACTAGACCTCCTCTGTAAGGCTGCTTTCACATTGGGCAGTGGAGCCGCGGTGGCGATATAGCAGCGCGATTTTTAGCACTGCTATACCATCGTATTTACCGTGGTATTCGGCCGCTAGCGGTGCGGTTATAACCCCCGCTAGCGGCCGAGAAAGGGTTATTACCGCCCGCAATGCGCCTCTGTAGAGGCGCATTGCGAGCGGTATTACCGCGGTTTCCCATTGATTTCAATGGGAAGGAGCGGTATAGGAGCGGTAAACACCCCGCTCCTATACCGCTGAAAAGAGGTGGCTAGCAGGACTTTTGGAGCGGTCCTGCTAGCGCACCGCTTCAGTGTGAAAGCCTTCGGGCTTTCACATTGAAGACTACAGGGCAGGTTTTTTTTAGGCGGCATAGCAGCGCTATTTTTAGCCTCAATGTGAAAGGGGCCTTACTCTTAATTGGCAACCTGTAAAAAAAATTAAAAGTGTCGTCTAAGGAGATTTTTAAGTACTGAAGTTTGGTACCATTCCATGAGTGTGCGCGATTTTAAAGCGTGACATGTTAGGTATCTATCTACTCAGCGTAACTTAATCTTTCACATTATACAAAAGAATTGTGCTAACTTTACTGTTTTGTTATTTTTTTAATTCATGAAACCATTTTTTTCCCAAAAAAAGGCGTTCGAAAAATGATTGCACAAATACCGTGCAATATAAAAAGTTGCAATGACCGCCATTTTATTCCCTAGGGCAGTGATGGCGAACCTTGGCACCCCAGATTTTTTGGAACTACATTTCCCATAATGCTCATTCACTCTGCGGTGTAGTGGAGCATCATGGGAAATGTAGTTCCAAAACATCTGGGGTGCCGAGGTTTGCCATCACTGCCCTAGGGTGTCTGCAAAAAAAACATATATAATTTTCTAGCAAAAAAATTATGATTTTTACACGAAGAAGAAAAGTGCCAGGATAGGCGCTGTAGGGAAGTGGTTAAATGTGGTGGTTGCATTCGTTATTTTATCTTAGGCTTTCTTTCTTTATTTTTTCCTGGTGATCCTGCCAGTAACACAATTCCTGTCTTAGGGTGTCTCATGCTGGATTGAGGAGCAATGTAGATCTCTTTTGGACAAATTTCTTTAGTCACACTAATTGTACCTAGCCTGGGCCTGTACAATTGCAGTAGAGACATTACATTGCAGGCTCTTTAAGGGGAGATGATCTATATGGTCACTGCGTAATATTTCTGCACAATATCAATAAGTATAATTACTGTATATATACTGTAACTAGTCCATTGTATTAGGCTATACAAATGTGCCCTCTGCTGGACAATCTGAGTACACAGACTGGTAGATCACCTTTTTTCAACTTTGTTACTGCAGAGGAATCCTTGATAAAATGTTCAGGTCTCAGGGGCCCCATGTACAGGTCACTGTATACACACCGCTGAAGTGGCCTGATGGTCTGATGTGCGTACACATCATCAGTCCAAAATCCGATCGGTTCAGAACGCGGTGACGTAGAACCCAACGACATGCTGAAAAAACGAAGTTCAATGCTTCCAAGCATGCGTCGACTTGATTCTGAGCATGCGCTGGTTTTTGGTCCGATGCTTTTGCATACTAACCATCGTTTTGGTCCGATGGTCAGGCGTCCATCGGTCCGATTTTAAAGCAAGTTTTAAAACTTTGGTCCGACAGACCGATGGGCCGTACACACGCTCGGTTTGGACCGATGAAACTGGTCTTAGGGCCAGTTTCATCGGACCAAACCGAGCGTGTGTACGCGGCCTTAGAGGTAGTCAAGACAGGAAATGTGTAATTTATGTCCCTAGAACACTTGAAGGTGCTCCCTGCATGTTGGGCCTCTGTATGTGGCCACGCTGTGTAAAAGTCTCACACATGTGGTATCGCCATACTCGGGAGGAATAGCAGAATGTGTTTTGGGGTGTAATTTGTGGTATGCATATGCTGTGTGTGAGAAATAACTTTTTATGACAATTATGTGAAGAACAAAATGAAAAAAGAAAATCTTAATTTTGCAAAGAATTTTGGAAAAAATTACAAAAAAATCACCATGCCTCTTCCTAAATACCTTAGACAGTCTACTTTTCTAAAAAGGGGTATTTTGTGGGGTATTTGTACTTTCCTGGCTTGTTGGGGTCTCAAGACATGAGATAGGCCATCAGTACATCAGGTGAGATCAATTTTCAATGATTGGCACCATAGTTTGTAGACGCTATAACTTTCACACCGACCAAATAATATACACTTATTTGAGTTATTTTTACCTAAAAAATGTAACAGTATAAATTTTCGCCAAAATTTATGAAAAACAATTACTAATTTGCAAAAACTTTTAACAGAAACTAAGAAAAATGTATTTTTGTTTACAACATTTTTGGTATTTTTTCATCTATAGCACAAAGAAAAAAAAAACGAGTGGTGATTAACCACTTCAGCCCCACAAGGTTTTACCCTCTTCCTGCCCAGGCGAAATTTCAGCTTCCGGCACTGCATCGCTTTAACTGACAATTGCGCGGTCGTGCGCCGTGGCTCCCAAACAGGGCCGGCGCTAGCAATAGGCGGGTCAGGCGGCTGCCTAGAGCGCCAGGGTAGGGAGAGCGGCAAAATCTGGATCCTCAGCCACTTTCTGGGATTCTGATTTTTTAAATACCTGCAGGGACGGCCAGCGCCGTCACCATCTATAGCATCTGCAGCATGTGCGTCTTATTGTGCCAGGCTAGGGGGGCGAGTAAATGCGCCTGTGAAGACATCCCAGCGCTCTGTGCAAAAATAGTTGGCTCTTTTCGCCCCCGTTCTGTCAGCCTGCTATCTCCGGGACCACTCTGCCTTAGCAGCATCACTATAAAGAGCAGGGGAGAGAGCCGAGACAAGGAGCAGCACGGAAGTGCTGTATTAACATGGAGCCGGGTGAGATGAAACCTGAAGCCCTGCATGTAACCCTGCCTTGCCGCGATTTCCCCTTCCTCCTCCTCCTGGATGGATCGTCAGAGATCTGCTATGGGAGAACAGGCAGCAGCGTCGCTCTCATTGAGATAAGTTTACCACCGCCGCTGGCTCAGGTAGTGAAAAACTAACAGGCAGCACGCTCAGCTGAATTAAAAAAAATACTTGAATCTGCTATCTGCATTGCATTGTGCACACAGGGGGACAGATGTGCGGTGGGGGGTGGGGGCAGGTGTGTGAGGGGGAGGGAATACAGTTGTGAACAGAGGTGCGGGGGGAGGGGATTCAGCAGAGAACAGAGGTGCGGGGGAGGATAAAGTGGGGACCAGAGGTGGGGGGGGGATACAGCGGAGAACAGAGGTACGGTGGAGAATAAAGCGGGGAACAGAGGTGGGGGGGCGGGGGATACAGCGGAGAACAGAGGTGCGGGGAAGGATAAAATGGGGAACAGAGGTGGGGGGGAATAAAGTGGGAACAGAAGGTGCGGGGGAGATACAGTGGAGAACAGAGGTGTGGGGGGGGGAATACAGTGGAGAACAGAGGTGCGGGGGGGATACAGTGGAGAACAGAGGTGCGGGGGGGGGATACAGTGGAGAACAGAGGTGCGGGGGAGGATAAAGTGGGGAACAGAGGTGCGGGGGGATACAGCGGAGAACAGAGGTACGGTGGAGAAAAAAGCAGGGAACAGAGGTGGGGGGGGGGGGATACAGCGGAGAACAGAGGTGCGGGGAAGGATAAAATGGGGAACAGAGGTGAGGGGGGGAATAAAGTGGGAACAGAAGGTGCGGGGGAGGATAAAGTAGGGAACAGAGGTGCTGGGGAGATACAGTGGAGAACAGAGGTGTGGGGGGGGGGGTTTCAGTGGAGAACAGATGTGCGGGGGGGGGGGGGATACAGTGGAGAACAGAGGTGCGGGGGGGATACAGTGGAGAACAGAGGTGCGGGGGGGGATACAGTGGAGAACAGAGGTGCGGGGGGGGATACAGTGGAGAACAGAGGTGCGGGGGGGATACAGTGGAGAACAGAGGTGTGGGGGGGGGATACAGTGGAGAACAGAGGTGCGGGGGGGGGATACAGTGGAGAACAGAGGTGCGGGGGGGGGATACAGTGGAGAACAGAGGTGCGGGGGGGGGATACAGTGGAGAACAGAGGTGCGGGGGGGGGATACAGTGGAGAACAGAGGTGCGGGGGGGGGGATACAGTGGAGAACAGAGGTGTGGGGGGGGATACAGTGGAGAACAGAGGTGTGGGGGGGGATACAGTGGAGAACAGAGATGTGGGGGGGGGTACAGTGGAGAACAGAGGTGTGGGGGGGGGATACAGTGGAGAACAGAGGTGTGGGGGGGGGATACAGTGGAGAACAGAGGTGTGGGGGGGGAATACAGTGGAGAACAGAGGTGTGGGGGGGGATACAGTGGAGAACAGAGATGTGGGGGGGATACAGTGGAGAACAGAGGTGTGGGGGGGAGACAGTCATTCAGGGTGGTACAATGATAAAAAGGTGTGCATGGGGACTACAGTGATGAAGCAATTGGGGTGATCTGAGGTGTGGAGGTTCAAGTTCACCTTTGTAAAAAAATAATAAATGCAGATTTTTTTGCAGGTAAAAAAATGTGCATTTATTTTAATTTTACTGGAAGACTGTAAAGCATTGTCAGTGTATCTGTCTGCTTATACAGACAGGCAGTTACACAGTTAGCCTGTGGACCACGGCTGAAGAAATAGGTGAAGAGGCGCTGCAAAATCTCCACCTCCGCCCCCTCCATCGTATACACGTACAGGACAAAGGGGGTGGTGTCAAGGGCGGAGCCAATAGGGGGGCGGCAAAATTAGGTTTCGCCTAGGGTGTCAAAAATCCTTGCACCAGCCCTGCTCCCAAACAAAATTGGTGTCCTTTTTTTCCCACAAATAGAGCTTTCTTTTGGTGGTATTTGATCATCTCTGCGGTTTTTATTTTTTATAGAGCGACAATTTTGAAAAAAAAATCTAAATTTTTTACTTTTTGCTATAATAAATATTCCCCAATATATATATATATATATATATATATATATATATATATATATATATATATATATATATATATATATATAAAATCCTCAGTTTAGGCCGATACGTATTCTTCTAAATATTTTTGGTAAAAAAAAAAAAATGCAATAAGCGTTTATCGATTGGTTTACGCAAAATTTATAGCGTTTACAAAATAGGGGATAGTTGTATGGCATTTTTATTATTATTTTTTTTTACTAGTAATGGCAGCGATCTTCGATTTTTTTATTGGGATTGCGACAATATAGCAGACACATCGGACACTTTTGTGACATTTTTGGGACCAATCACATTGATACAGTGAACAGTGCTATAAATATGCACTGATAAATGTGACTGGCAGGGAAGGGGTTAACCACTAGGGGGCGGGGAAGGGGTTAAATGTGTAGCCTAGTTTGTGTTCTAACTTTAGGAGCGGGGGTGACTGGGGGAGGTGACCGATTGTGTCCCTATGTACAAGGGACACAGATCGGTCTCCTCTCTCCCTAAAGGACGTGGAGCTCTGTGTTTACACACAGAGCTCCATGTCCCTGCTCAGTTACTGGGCAATCGCGTGTGTCTGGCGGCGATCGTTGCCGCCGGGCACGCGCATCGGGATCCCAGCAAAGCGGCGGGTGCACGCACACGCCGCCATGCGCACGCCCCCTAGCGGCTTTAAAAGACAGGACGTCATATGACGTCCTGTCAGAACAATGGAGTCTTCCGCCCGCCGTCATTTGACGGTGGGCGGATGACAAGTGGTTAAATACCACCAAAAGAAAGCTCTATTTGTGGGGAAAAAAGGACATCAATTTTATTTGGGTACAGCCAGAGGTGTATTTAGGTTTTGTGCTGCCCTAGGCCTGACTAAACTTGCGCACCCCCTAATTTAAATATGACCCATGCCTTCCTGTCAAAGCCACACCCCTGTCATATTCATGGGAAAAGGACAGAGGGTTGCAGTGGGTGACAGACAGAGGGACGCTGTGGGAAGAGGAGAGAGGGAAGCCGTGGGAAGAAGACAAAGGGACGCCCCCCACAAAGTGCCGCCCTAGGCCTGGGCCTTGTCGGCCTAGGCCAGAATACATCCCTGGGTACAGCGTCATACGACAGCGCAATTGTCAGTTAAAGTAACATAGTGTTGTATTGCAAAAAATGGCCTGGTCAGGAATGGGGTTTAGTTTTTCTGGAGGTGAAGTGGTAAAAGGTTCTGAACTCCTGTGGGAGGGGGATTGGTTATCACGTTACTACTGTGATTGGCTGTCTGGGTGGTCACATGGTCAGGAGCTGGTCCTGCTGGCTAGAAATCATTAGTGGGGACTGAGAGCTATCTTTGCTGTAGAAGCATGCAGCGAGAGACGTATGCCGCCCTTTGATGCATATATGTGGCGCGTGGGCGTTACAGTCCACCCTTTTACCGCCGCACATATGTGTTCCGTGAGTGGCAACAAGTTAATGAGCCCCGTTCTTCCAGCTCCTACCACACAGAGCTCTCCTTTCTAGCGATGATACTCCCTGTATGTGATGTCATTCTTGCACAATCCAGGTATTGCGTTACCGGCTGCTTGGATCAAATTACTCGCCAGCAAATCCAACAGAGCGTTGCAATTGAAATCTCTGAATGCTGTTTTTCCTACTTACCAGCTCTGCCCAGAGTGTCTCAATACAAACTGGTTTATGTAAAAAAGATTTATTAACTTTCAGGTGAAACTTCAAGGAGATTATCACAATTGAAGATATTTAACCACTTCAATACCAGGTACTTTCACCCCTTCCCGCCCAGGCCAATTTTCAGCTCTGTCGTACTTTGAATGACAATTGAGCGGTCATGCTACAGTGTACCCAAACAACATTTTTATCGCCACAAATAGAGCTTTCTTTTGGTGGTATTTGATCACCTCTGTGGTTTTTATTTTTTTGCTAAACAAACTAAAAAATGAACAACATTTTTGGAAAAAAATGTTTTTCTTCGTTTAGGTTATAAAATTTAGTTTTCTCCTTCACTGATGAGGCGGCACTGATGGGCACTAATGAGACGACACTGATGAGTTGACACTGAGGAGGATGCATTGATATGTAGAATCGATGGGCACCAATAGGCGGTACTGATATGCAGCACTGATGGGCACTGACAGGTGGCACTGATGGTGAGTTACTGAGAGGTTTTACTACTGGGCACTGATTGGCACTGTGATGGGCACTGACTGGCAGGGCCAGATTAAGAACATCATGGGCCTGGTGCTGAGGATTTTGGTGGGGCCTTTTATAAATAATAAATAAATGCGTGGGAATGACATCAATGCAGCCCGGCCAAGGCAAGTGACCAAAGGCA
The DNA here is from genome assembly GCA_029574335.1 of Rana kukunoris. Classification (NCBI taxonomy): domain Eukaryota; kingdom Metazoa; phylum Chordata; class Amphibia; order Anura; family Ranidae; genus Rana; species Rana kukunoris. The sequence continues at coordinate 506,259,470 of CM056051.1, read as the reverse complement.
CAGAAGGAAGACCGAGTGAAGATGGAAGCGACCGGCCCCGTCTGATTCATCACAGCGCAGCACTAGAGGACTTTTTTTTTAGCTAAATAGCTTCTTTTACCATAATGCAGTCCTGGTTTTATGTCCTCGTTGTTCGTTTTTGCTGTAATCCTTCTCTGTTCTGCTCACTTCCTGCTTGTCTGTTTCCTTATGAAAAAAAGTACTGGGAGCTTCTCTCTGTGGTCTCTAATCAAGGAGGTGTGATTACTGTGTGTCTAAAACCCCTCAGAACAAATCAGTTTCATTTTAAAAACAAACGCTGCTCTGTATTGGCTCTGTGTCTCTGTACTTCACACAAGCATGAAACTAGATGAAAAACGAAACTGAAACTGCAGGGAAATTATATGATTGATTTTTATCTATTTTTAATCATTTTTAAAAGGAATCAGTTAACTATTATGTCTCTATACCCTGTAAACAGTCATTTCAGTAAAATAAAGTTTTTCCTTTACAACTCCTTTAAGTGTACACTAATGTGCTAATATGCTGTGCATACTTGTACATTGTGGCATAACCTACCCCAGGGTCTCTAAAAAGTAGTAATGTCAGAAAAGTTTACTACCGCGTTAATATCACAGGATCCCTGGAACCTCCCATGGAGCCCCCTACTGACCCAGTGGCCCTTGGGCAGTGCCCAAGTGCATAGTTTGCAACATTTAAAAAATATTTTCAGGGACACTTTTTTTCACAAGTGCTATATTTAGAGTAGCTGAGATCCCCGATGTTCCTCTGTACATCACAGTAGTAATCACAAAACTAAATGAGTACTAATAATGGGGCAGAACAAATGTGAGAACTGAGATTTCCTTTAGTTGAACTAACAAAAGTGTCTCCATTCTAGAGCTGGTAACATTGAGGGTATTCAGTATCATTTTAAAGAACTGTTTTTGTGGGTAAGCACAATAGGGGAGGACTATGGATGGTACATAAGTGGGAAGTATGTGCAGGTGAGGGAGAGGAATGTGGAGGGTCTAACAGTGGGCACTATGTACAGGAGAGGAGTGTGGAGGGTATGACAGTGGGCACTATGTACAGGAGAGGAGCGTGGAGGGTATGACAGTGGGCAGTATGTACAGGAGAGGAGCGTGGAGGGTATGACAGTGGGCAGTATGTACAGGAAAGGACTGTGGAGGGGATGACAGTGGGCAGTATGTACAGAAGAGACACGTGGAGGGTACGACAGCGGGCAGTATGTACAGAAGAGAAGTGTATGACAGCAGGCACTATGTACAGGAGAGGATTGTGAAGGGTATTACAGTGGGCAGTATGTACAGGAGGAGTGTGGGGGTATGACAGAGGGTAGTATGTACCAAAGGTGTGGAGGGTATGATGGGGCAGTATGTACAGGAGAGGAGTGTGCGACAGTGGACACTATGTACAGGAGAGAAGTGTATGACAGCAGGCACTATGTACAGGAGAGGAGTGTGAAGGGTATGACAGTGGGCACTCTGTATAGGAGAGGAGTGTGGAGGGTATGACAGTGGGCACTATGTACAGGAGAGGAGTGTGTAGGGTATGATAGTGGGCACTCTGTATAGGAGAGGAGTGTGGAGGGTATGACAGTGGGCACTATGTACAGGAGAGGAGTGTGTAGGGTATGACAGTGGTCACTATGTATAGGAGAGAATGACAGTGGGCACTATGTACAGGAGAGGAGTGTGAAGGGTATGACAGTGGGCGCTTTGTATAGGAGAGCAGTGTGGAGGGTATGACAGTGGGCACTATGTATAGTAGAGAAGTGTGGAGAGTATGACAGTGTGCACTATGTACAGGAGAGGAGTGTGGAGAGTATTACAGTGAGCACTATGTACAGGAGTGGAAGGATGTTTAGGGACTGTGTAGTGGTTAAGAGGGTCATACATGGATTGAAATTACACCAATTATGCAGAGACCAGCCATAGTCGATCTATGTATGGGCTAGCTGGTTTTACACAAGTCAATCTATTAATCGACTTGAGTACAACCAGCCTGTTTTTCCCAAAACCATTAGTGCTGTCAGCTATAGATAGCAACACTGATCATTGTACTCACTGGCAGAACACAATGGCCCGGATTCACAAAGCACGTACACCGACGTATCTCGAGATGCTCTGCGTAAGTGTAAATATGCGCCTATATGCAAAGAAAAAATATCCAATCACAAAGTGAAAGAATGGCGGACTTTAATAGTTTTAGAGAGAATCGCCTCTCTCCGCTTGCCCATTGTTCATTTGAAGGCCTTTTTAAGGCATGTCCTGCTATAACCCCTATTAGAGAGTCTAGTGTAAAGCTGGTCTGCTTCTACTTTAAATTTGGCATAGTCTGAGCAATTACGTCGCAATCGTAGATATTGCCCATACGGTATACTCCAAATTAGGGGTAATGGATGGGCACTTTCGGCATGAAGAATTGTATTCCCAGCCGTGGGTTTGCGGTAAAGGGAGGTGTTGATCATTCCCTTCTCATTGACATAGATGAGAATGTCAAGGAAAGCGATTTCCGATTTGCTCGAGCACATTGTAAATTTTAAATTATGGTCGGGAATGATCAAGCTTTTACTTGCTTAGATGCTTGATTGTGCATAAGAAGCGGCCCCAGCTCTAGTTCCATCTTAGGATTTTTCAGGTATTTTTTGATCTGACTTTTTAATACGTTAGAAGAGTTAGATAGATGGACAGGCTATTTATTCATTTTATATTTACCTACAGACAAGGAACTATTGTTTACTGGATGTTATAACACAGTTTCTGGTACCTATTGAAATGGCGTGCTGTACCATAGAATTCCTGATATTCGGGGACCTTTGTTAGTATTCACGTCACTACATGGATCACTGGTAGTGAAAAAATCTGGGTAGTCTGCCATGTTTGTAAACAACATGAAACATTGTAACTAACTTTCTTCTTAGATCAAACTTCTGTGTGTAAATGCAAGTAATTTCACCACTTAAAGCGGAATTTCACCCTAAATATAAGCCCTCCCATGTGATCCAGCATACTGGCGTCAGCGCCAGTATGCTGTTTTTTTTTTTTAAATCCATGTACTTACTGTCTTATGCAGAATTTTATTTTTTTTACCCCGCGGTGGACGGCGCCAGTATAGCGCGTCACATCTTACGAAAGTACCCGAAAAGGACTCGGGTAATCTCAGCGAAAATGCGGCGCCTGCGCACAGACCTAGGAGCTGACTGCGCAGGCGCCGTATTTCTCCGAGCCCTACGGCTATGGCGCGTCACGCCCTCCGAAAAACGCCGAAATAGGACTCAGAGAAATACGGCGCCTGCGCAGTCAGCTCCTAGGTCTGTGCGCAGGCGCCGCATTTTCACCGCGATTACCCGAGTCCTTTTCGGGTACTTTCGTAAGATGTGACGCGCTATACTGGCGCCGTCCACCGCAGGGTAAAAAAAATAAAATTCTGCATAAGACAGTAAGTACATGGATTTAAAAAAAAAAAACAGCATACTGGCGCTGACGCCAGTATGCTGGATCACATGGGAGAGGGTATATATTTAGGGTGAAATTCCGCTTTAAAGTCCAACACTTGTTTCTTAAAGGGGTGTTCCAGCCAAAAATGGTGTTTATTAAAAGTCAGCAGCTACAAAAAGTGTAGCTGCTGGCTTTTAATAAACACTCACTTACCTGCTCCTGCGTTCCAGCGACGCGCCGACCGGGGCTCCGCTCCCCCCCCCCCGGCCGGCGTCTCCATTCCGACTGTAGGCATCCAGCCGTGACAGCCTTCAGCTTCACGGCCGGGCACCCACTGTGCATGCGTGAGCCGCACTGCGCATGCGCGCGAGGCTCGCCACTGATTGGAGAGGCGATCGCATTGGAACCTGTCATGTGTCCCATGCGATCACCTACAGGGAGGGGCTGGTGTAGGTGATTAAGCTTAATCGCCTAACCAGCCCCTCGGCGGAAGCAGGAAGTGGGACAGGAAGTCCCACTCCTCCTAAAGCCCCCACTCCCCCCCCCCAAAAAAAATACATGCCAAATGTGGCATGTAAGGGGGAGGGGAGTGGGATAAGCGGAAGTTCAATTTTTGGGTGGAACTCCGCTTTAAGTTAAAAAGCAATATTTTTTTGCTAGAAAATTACTTGGAACCACCAAACATAATATATATTTTAGCAGAGACAAAAATGGGCCGATCTTGAGAAAGGGGTCTAGAGCTGCAGGTCCAATAGCCCCTATGTTAATCCGGCCCTGCTGACTGGCACTGTGTGGGCACTAATTAGCACTGATATGCTCTGTGATGGGCACTGTCAGACTTTTTTTATGGGGCATTGACTGGCAGCTTATGGTCTCTTTTTAGCAGCTGATGGATTCATCTGATGGGGCTGTGCTGATTAGCGCACCCCCCCCCCCTCTGAATAGGGAGTGCTGCCGGTTGGAACCAAGGAATGACATTCACCGGAACTTCCTGGTTCACACAATGATCAGCTGTGATTGGTTGGTCACAGCTGATCATGTGGTAAGAAGCCTCTGTCAGAGGCTTCTTATCACGATCCTGCTGGACTAAATATGACACCCAGTCAGGATAACAGAACCACTTCCTGCCCATCAATCTGCTATAGGGGTTAAAGAGAACCTGTCACCACCGGAAAACTAAATATTTTGTTTTAGTCCCGGTTCAGGCACGGTTCACATTGGTGCGAATTCAGCACCAGTTCCCGCATCGCACTCGACTCTCAAGCAGTTCACACTGCCCTATGTGAACCGCTGGGAGTGTCAATACAAAGTTAATGACACAACCAGATCAGTTCGCATATCGCAGTGTGAACTGTCAATCTGGACACAAATCCGATTCTGGTCCACGACATTGGTCCGAATACAATGCAAATTCAGCCATACAATCTGTATGGCTGACTTTTCATTGCACAGACATTGCATGTGATTTGCACAGCGGCGCGAATCACATGCAATGCCACATAGCGCACTAATGTGAACCCAGCCTCACACTGCTGCATGTGTTTTGCTGTGCAAATTCACAATGCGATTTCTGTAATTTGCAGTGCGATTTCTTCTTGCCAGGTGTGATTCTAATGCGAATTTGTGAGGTGATTGGGCACAGATATGATTTAATTTCTGGCCAATAGAAAAGTGGTTTCTGATATAAAAATAAGTGTTAACTTTCTGTGTACTTCTTGCTTTTTGTGTGGAGAGATTAGCATGGAGTGTTGTGTGTTCCTTTTTAGCATGTTTAATTTCATTCCATTCAATGTGTTCTAATGGTGCCGACTTACTTACAGAAGATTTACACCCCAATGGGTTTTACTTCCACTTTTTTTTAAGTCTGGTATAGGATGAAAAACAGGGTAAGTAGGGCAGGGTACAGGGGGTCAGTAGGGTAGCGTACAGGGGTCAGCAGGACAGAACACAGGGGTCAGTAGGGCAGGGTACATGGGTCAGCAGGACAGAAGACAGGGTCAGTAGAGCAGGGTACAGGGGTCTGCAAGATGGAGGACCATGGGTCAGTAGGGCAGGGTACAGGTGTCAGCAGAACAGAGGACCATGGGTCAGTAGGGCAGGGTACAGGGTCAGAATGGAGGACCAGGGGTCATTAGGGCAAGGTACAGGGGTCAAGACAGAGTACCGGGGGTCAGAAGAGCAGGGTACAGGGGTCAGCAGGATGGGGGACCGGGATCAATAGAGCAGGGTACAGGTGATCAAATCCCCCCCCCCATTCTTAACCAAAATCCCCCCTAGTCTATCCCCTTTACTCTACCTAATGACTCCCCCCGCATTGAGGTACCTTCATGCTGGCAGCAGGCCAACTCTCCTCTTGAGTCCAGCGATCAGTGAGCGGAGCTTTAAATCTGTAATTGACCGGGTCCTTCCTTTTCCAAATGCATAGTCAGTAATACACACCCCAACAAATGGCTGCTAGAAGTCTACCGTCTTATAGTAAAAGAGCTGGCTTGTCCATTCCACAAAATTATTGGCTGTTTGAGATATTTGTGACCAAGGGCAAGCACTAAGTGCACCATGGGTTTGGGTGCAAAATTTTGGCCAGAAATTCAGAATTTCCAAAACCTAGAAGTAACCCCTGGGAGATATGTCGCCGCCGGAGGGGGGGATAAGGGCCACTGCGGGAGCTTCAATCTAAGGTAAGTATTTCATTATGCCTTTGTCTTGCAGTTTTTTTTTTTAGATCGGGTTTAGAACCACTTTAAGCTGCTTGTGAATGGTACCAAGTCAGTAGGTGGCCATACTGTCCAGACAGACTGGGCCAGATCCACATACTTTTGCCGCCGGCGCGGCGTGACCCATTTACACTACGCCGCTGTAAGTCACTTATCCTCAAAGAAATGCCGCTGTAACTTACGGCGGCGTAGCGTAAATGGGCCGGTGTACGCCGGTGTAATTCAAATTTACTAGTGGGGGGCGTGTTTTATTATAATTATGAATGACCCAACGCAAACGACGCTTTTTTTTAACTGCACATGCGCCGGCCGTGGACGTATGTGTAGGCCCAGGCCCATTCTGGATCGGCATTCGCAAACGACGTAAACGACGTCCAATACGACGCTGACCCGATATCCATACTTAACATTAAAAACAAAAGACAATCCGCGCTAACACCCCTAAAACTAATTAATATGTAGATATAAAAACCGTGAAATCGTGAACAATAATAAATGAAAAAATGCTGCACCTTAATACAAAGAAGCCCAATATAAGGCTCCACAAAACATATATAGACAAAAGACAAAAGTGCGCAACAATGTAACATATATATAAAAAAAATATGTGTTGGTGCTTCCACAGCAAACTAATAATGATGGAAGAAAAATTAAATAGAAATATATAGGTGCAAATACAAAAAAGTGCAATGTCCCAAATAAGACTCCAATTGATGGGTGTAGAAAAACTTATTTCATAAAAAGCCTTTGAAAACACAGTTCATAGGGAATTTCCAATGTAGTATTTGCGAAGAATTCCAATAATGTTGCTTAGCTGTTCCTATGTAGGTTAGTAATAGGTGGCCGCTTACCGCAATGTTGGACCCTTCCAGGGGTCAGTAAGGCATTCAGAAACACTTATCCCAAGCTGGGTCCTGAAGATCCCTCCGCTGCTGACAGCTCAAAAAATACTTCGGACAGCTGAAAGGGTTTTCCACTTCAAAGGGTTAACTCACTCCAAATTGTGGCTCAAGCTTTCAGCTTGTTTAGGATATCGTGGAAGATAAAGAAAAAAAGGAACTCCATAGTGTAACAAGTTTAAAAGAAACTGACAGTTTTATTCAGTTGACACTGACATGATTAAAAAACAGACAGTCCTTCATCCTGCATATATCCAAGTTTTCTCGGCATAGATACAAAAAGCAATGTGCAGATGCTTCCAGCTAGGCGTGCAAACGATCAGATCAGCCGGCTGGCAAGCTCATGAACGTGGTGACGTCTGCGATACTTAGCTCCACCCGACGCGGCGTTTCATCCAAACGGGCTTCTACGGGGAAAGGAGGCTCAAGTGTCGGACGTCACACACCTCGTTCCTATTTATGCGATCACGCAGGAGAGTGACACCGGAACAAGCAAATGCCGGGATCTACTCTACTCTGCAACCAACTTGGTTTTGTATAGGAGCGAGATCTCTACATTAAAGAAGCGAGACGTCCCTCATAGCAAAACCATCAATGGGAATCAGTGCATCGTGTTGTTGGAAAACAAATCACTGTAAACAACAACATAATGCTACCTGGGAAGGTATATAGTTTGAGGAAAAATATCTGTTATTTTTAAAAAACAAAAAATATAAAATAAATAATACATAAAAATAGACATATGGACCATTACTGAATGTGCAGCCTAATATCACATAATAACAAACATAGGATGCCATATTACATTCACTGTGGGACAAACCCAATGGGAGGATGGGGGAGGGGGTCAACGTATATTGTTACTTGTGACTGCATATTAAAGGGAAAGGCTAGGAGGAGGAAAAAGTGTCAATGGGACTCAGCTGTTATCTATGTAACAGTTGACGTCCCATTCTATGTTGAAACCTAGGGGGCTGTAACAGGCCATATCAAAGATCCAGCGTGTTTCTCTGCGGGATATTTGCCGTACAAGGTCGCTCCCCCTCCAGTGTGGGGTGTATTTTTCAATACCAATGACTTTGAGTCCGGAGGGGTCACGATTATGGTGTTGGTCAAAATGTAGAGACACACTGTGTTCGGTAAAACCGCTACGTATGCGAGAGAGGTGTTCCCCTATCCTTATCTTCAGGGCCCTACATGTTCTCCCAACGTATTGGAGCCCGCAAGGGCACCCCAAAAGGTAGATCACCCCCACTGTATCACAGGTAATGAATTCCGAAATAGAATATGTTCTAGAAGTTACGTGTGAGGTGAATGCAGATGTTCTAGTTGTCTTACAAGAGGCACAAACTTTACATCTCTTGCACAGGTAGAAAACTTTCAGATTCCCAAACATAACCACTTTTGGTGGGGGGTCAACTACACTGGGTGCCAGTAGGTCCTTTAGATTTTTATTTCTCCTGAACAAAACTTTTGGGGTGTCAGGAAGCCGGGGGCCCATGATCTTATCGCTTTTCAGAACTGCCCAGTGTTTCTTCATTATTTTTCTGACCCACCAATGTTGCAATGAAAAAGTGGTCAGAAAAGCCCACTCAAAAGAATCTCTGCTTGTCTCTATTTTACTAGCTTTAGGGACTAGCATATCTGCTCTGTCCATAGCGGCCACTTCCTTAATGTCCTTCTCTAAGACCTCTGTCACGTACCCTTTTTCCTCAAACCGTTGCTTGAGAGTTTGGACTTGGGAATGGTAATCTTCTATTTTAGAGCAATTCCTCCTGATTCTTTGAAACTGGCTTTTTGGAATAGCTTTAAGCCAGTTAGGGTGATGACCACTATCCCTGGGAATGTAACCATTCCGGTCCGTGGTTTTGAAAAAAGCCTTAGTGAGGAGGGAATTCTGTTCTCTAAAGATTACTAAATCAAGGAAATTGACAGACACTGGACTAGACTCATGTGTAAATTTAATACCCCAGTTGTTATTATTGAGACTAGACATGAAGTCCACCAAGGAAGGTGTGTCCCCCTTCCACAGAAAGAAGGCATCATCAATAGACATGTGCATTTCGTTTAGTTTCTAATTCGTTTTTTAACGAAAAATCGGAAATTCGTTAATTTAAAATTTTCGTATTAACGAATTTTTAATTTCCGAATTTTCGGACTTCCGAAAATTTCGAATTTCCGAATTTCCGAATTTTCGGAATTCCGAAAATTCGAGTTTTTCAATTTTCGTTTTTTCCGAATTTTCGAATGTTCGGAATTCCGAAAATCCGAATTTTTCAATTTTCGTTTTTCGTTTTTCCGAATTTTCGGAATTCCGAAAATTCGAATTTTTCAATTTTCATTTTTCCGAATTTTCAATTTTTTTCCGAATTTTTATTTCGGATTTTTTTTTTTCGATTTTTTTAAATTTTCGATTTCGGATTTTTCGTATTTTTTAATTTTCGAAAATTTTTCGATTTTTTCGAAATTTCGAATTATTCATTTTCGATTTTTCGAATATTCAAATTTTTCATTTTCGATTTTTTAAATTTTTGAATTTCGAATATTCGAATTTTCGAATCTTTATTTTTTTATTTTTCGAAATTTCTAATTTTCGAATCTTTCATTTTCGAAATTTCGAATTTTCCAATTTTTCGAAATTTCGAATTTTCCAATTTTTCGAAATTTCGAATTTTCAAATTTTTCGAAATTTCGAATTTTCAAATTTTTCGAAATTTCGAATTTTCAAATTTTTGGAAATTTCGAATTTTCAAATTTTTCGAAATTTCGAATTTTCAAATTTTTCGAAATTTCGAATTTTCTAATTTTTCGAATTTTCAAATTTTTCATTTTCGAAAATGAAAAATTCCAAAAATTCGAAAAATGTGAAAATTTGAAAATTGGAATATTCGAAATTCTGAAAATCGAAAAATTCGAAAATTAAATAATTCGAAGATTCGAATTAGAGAATTCGAAAACTGAAAAAAAATCGAAAATTCGAATTTTCCAATCTTCGAATTATTTAATTTTCGAAATTTCGAATTTTCGAAATTTCGAATTTTCGAAATTTCGAATTTTCTAATTTCGAAATCTCGAATTTCGAATTTTCACATTTTTTTCACAAATAAATTTTCGAAATTTTCGACTTTTTCAATTTTCGGAATTTCGAATATTCCAATTTTCAATTTTTTTATTTTTCGAATATTTCACTTTCGAAAATTAAAAATATGAAAATTCGAAAAATGTGAAAATTCGAAAATTCGAAATTCGAAATTTCAAAAATGTAAAATTCGAAAATTAAATAATTCGAAGATTCGATTTAGAGAATTCGAAAACTGAAAAAAATTAAAGAATTATTTAATTTTCGAAATTTCGAATTTTCTAATTTCGAAATTTCGAATTTTCTAATTTCGAAATTTCGAATTTTCTAATTTCGAAATTTCGAATTTTCTAATTTCGAAATTCCGAATTTCAAATTTTCACATTTTATTTCACAAATAAAAAATTACGAAAATTCAAATATTCGAAATTTCGAAATTGTAACATTAAAAAATCTAAAGTTCGAAAATCTAAAATTCGAAAATGCTAATTCTAATTTTTGAATTTCCGAAAAAAAAAATTGTTTTCATTTTCGTTTCATTCGTTTTTTTCGGAAATTTCGTTTTTTCCGTTTTATTCGTTTTTTGCTTTTTCGGAAATCCGAAAATTCCGAATTTTTACGAATTTACGAATTTCCCGAATTTACGAAAAAAGCAAAAAAACGAATAAAACGGAAAAAAATAATTTTCCGATTTTCCCGAATTTCCGAAAAAATAAAAAAAAACGAATGAAACAAAAACGAAAACATTTTTTTTTTCATTTCCCGAATTTCCGAAAAAATAAAAAAACGAATGAAACAAAAACGAAATTTTTTTTTTTTCATTTCCCGAATTTCAGAATTTCCGAAAAAAAAAAAATAACATAAACGAAAAAAACGAATTTTTTGTCAGTGCACATGTAGCGCCGCCAAAAAAGGAGGCGGGGCTCCCCTCGGGAAAAAAGGCAATCATTTTCCCACAGGGCCATGAAGAGTCCAGCGAGGCTGGGGGCAAATTTAGCCCCCATAGCAACGCCAGTACATTGCAAATAGAAGGATCCACCATAATAAAAATAATTATGTTCCATGGCGAAATTAAGTAATTTCATCACAAACTCTAGGGTTGAAGGTTTGAGAGTGGGATCTTTCCTTAGGAAATATTCGGCTGCAAGATACCCCAAATGATGGGGGATTATGGTATATAAGGAGGAAACATCCGCTGTTACCAGCAGGATGTCCTCCTCAATGTTGAGCACTGATATTTCCTTAATAATCTGCATTGAATCTCTTAGAAACGCAGGGGTCTTGGCTACTGCGGGTTGCAAGAAATGGTCCACATATTTCCCTACTCTTGAAGTAAGGGAGTCTATGCCACTTACGATAGGGCGACCGGGGGGATGGGTGGAATTTTTATGTATCTTGGGAATGTAGTACATAATAGGTGTTTTTGGTGCCAATGGGATCAGGAAATCTTTTTCTTTTTCATTTAGAATTCCCTTCTTATGACCTTCCTTTACCAAACCCATGAGAATTTTTTGATATTTACCCAAAGGGTCATTCCCAAGAATAGTATATGTGGCCCTATCTGATAATAAATTATCCATTTCTTTGAGATAATCTGCCTTCTTAAGTAGGACTATCCCTCCCCCCTTATCTGCAGGTCTGATAATCAGATCTTTCCTTTCGCATAGAGTTTTGATGCCTTCCTCTGTGTTTTTGGTTCTTTCCTTCCTGAACTTGGCCTTCGTTAAATCCTGTAACACCAAATTTTTAAACACAGTGATACTGGCAGCTGTTTTGGTTGAGGGATTAAACAAAGAGGCATTTCTCAGTCCTGTCCATGCTTGCTGGCCGATATCACTGCTGTTCCTAAGGATAGGATTGGTCATAAAATGCCGCTTGATGCTTAATTTCCTAATGAATTTTTGAAGATCTATGAACATTTGGAATTTGTCCATTGATCTTCTGGGGGCATATTTTAATCCTTGATTCAATGTTAGGGTTTCTGCTCTGGATAGTACCTCCCCACTAAGATTAAACACGCCTTCGCATGTTAGTTGCGACTTTTCTTTGGAGTGGCACCGTTGCCCTCCCCTGACTCCTCTCTTCGTCTTCCCTTTTTTCCCATACCCCTTCCTAAAAAACTATCCTTTTTATTTCTTAAGGGAGCTGGGCCTGATGGGCCCTCATGTGTCACACTATATGGATGATAGGAGCCATTACCATAGGAGTTGCCCTATCGTAAGTGGCATAGACTCCCTTACTTCAAGAGTAGGGAAATATGTGGACCATTTCTTGCAACCCGCAGTAGCCAAGACCCCTGCGTTTCTAAGAGATTCAATGCAGATTATTAAGGAAATATCAGTGCTCAACATTGAGGAGGACGTCCTGCTGGTAACAGCGGATGTTTCCTCCTTATATACCATAATCCCCCATCATTTGGGGTATCTTGCAGCCGAATATTTCCTGAGGAAAGATCCCACTCTCAAACCTTCAACCCTAGAGTTTGTGATGAAATTACTTAATTTCGCCATGGAACATAATTATTTTTATTATGGTGGATCCTTCTATTTGCAATGTACTGGCGTTGCTATGGGGGCTAAATTTGCCCCCAGCCTCGCTAGACTCTTCATGGCCCTGTGGGAAAATGATTGCCTTTTTTCCCGAGGGGAGCCCCGCCTCCCTTTTTTGGCGGCGCTACATTGATGATGCCTTCTTTCTGTGGAAGGGGGACACACCTTCCTTGGTGGACTTCATGTCTAGTCTCAATAATAACAACTGGGGTATTAAATTTACACATGAGTCTAGTCCAGTGTCTGTCAATTTCCTTGATTTAGTAATCTTTAGAGAACAGAATTCCCTCCTCACTAAGGCTTTTTTCAAAACCACGGACCGGAATGGTTACATTCCCAGGGATAGTGGTCATCACCCTAACTGGCTTAAAGCTATTCCAAAAAGCCAGTTTCATAGAATCAGGAGGAATTGCTCTAAAATAGAAGATTACCATTCCCAAGTCCAAACTCTCAAGCAACGGTTTGAGGAAAAAGGGTACGTGACAGAGGTCTTAGAGAAGGACATTAAGGAAGTGGCCGCTATGGACAGAGCAGATATGCTAGTCCCTAAAGCTAGTAAAATAGAGACAAGCAGAGATTCTTTTGAGTGGGCTTTTCTGACCACTTTTTCATTGCAACATTGGTGGGTCAGAAAAATAATGAAGAAACACTGGGCAGTTCTGAAAAGCGATAAGATCATGGGCCCCCGGCTTCCTGACACCCCAAAAGTTTTGTTCAGGAGAAATAAAAATCTAAAGGACCTACTGGCACCCAGTGTAGTTGACCCCCCACCAAAAGTGGTTATGTTTGGGAATCTGAAAGGTTTCTACCCGTGCAAGAGATGTAAAGTTTGTGCCTCTTGTAAGACAACTAGAACATCTGCATTCACCTCACACGTAACTTCTAGAACATATTCTATTTCGGAATTCATTACCTGTGATACAGTGGGGGTGATCTACCTTTTGGGGTGCCCTTGCGGGCTCCAATACGTTGGGAGAACATGTAGGGCCCTGAAGATAAGGATAGGGGAACACCTCTCTCGCATACGTAGCGGTTTTACCGAACACAGTGTGTCTCTACATTTTGACCAACACCATAATCGTGACCCCTCCGGACTCAAAGTCATTGGTATTGAAAAATACACCCCACACTGGAGGGGGAGCGACCTTGTACGGCAAATATCCCGCAGAGAAACACGCTGGATCTTTGATATGGCCTGTTACAGCCCCCTAGGTTTCAACATAGAATGGGACGTCAACTGTTACATAGATAACAGCTGAGTCCCATTGACACTTTTTCCTCCTCCTAGCCTTTCCCTTTAATATGCAGTCACAAGTAACAATATACGTTGACCCCCTCCCCCATCCTCCCATTGGGTTTGTCCCACAGTGAATGTAATATGGCATCCTATGTTTGTTATTATGTGATATTAGGCTGCACATTCAGTAATGGTCCATATGTCTATTTTTATGTATTATTTATTTTATATTTTTTGTTTTTTAAAAATAACAGATATTTTTCCTCAAACTATATACCTTCCCAGGTAGCATTATGTTGTTGTTTACAGTGATTTGTTTTCCAACAACACGATGCACTGATTCCCATTGATGGTTTTGCTATGAGGGACGTCTCGCTTCTTTAATGTAGAGATCTCGCTCCTATACAAAACCAAGTTGGTTGCAGAGTAGAGTAGATCCCGGCATTTGCTTGTTCCGGTGTCACTCTCCTGCGTGATCGCATAAATAGGAACGAGGTGTGTGACGTCCGACACTTGAGCCTCCTTTCCCCGTAGAAGCCCGTTTGGATGAAACGCCGCGTCGGGTGGAGCTAAGTATCGCAGACGTCACCACGTTCATGAGCTTGCCAGCCGGCTGATCTGATCGTTTGCACGCCTAGCTGGAAGCATCTGCACATTGCTTTTTGTATCTATGCCGAGAAAACTTGGATATATGCAGGATGAAGGACTGTCTGTTTTTTAATCATGTCAGTGTCAACTGAATAAAACTGTCAGTTTCTTTTAAACTTGTTACACTATGGAGTTCCTTTTTTTCTTTATCTTCCACGATATCCTAAACAAGCTGAAAGCTTGAGCCACAATTTGGAGTGAGTTAACCCTTTGAAGTGGAAAACCCTTTCAGCTGTCCGAAGTATTTTTTGAGCTGTCAGCAGCGGAGGGATCTTCAGGACCCAGCTTGGGATAAGTGTTTCTGAATGCCTTACTGACCCCTGGAAGGGTCCAACATTGCGGTAAGCGGCCACCTATTACTAACCTACATAGGAACAGCTAAGCAACATTATTGGAATTCTCTGCAAATACTACATTGGAAATTCCCTATGAACTGTGTTTTCAAAGGCTTTTTATGACATACTTAACATTGCCTGCGCCTCACTATAGCAGCTTTATCTTTACGCCGGAGATACGCTAACGCAAACGACGTAAAGGGGAATGCGCTGGCCACTCGTACGTTCGAGAATTAGCTTAACTCGCTCATTTGCATATTTTACGCTGGAAATAGACGGAAGCGCCCCTAGCGTCCAGCGTAAATATGCATCTAAGATACGACGATGTAAGAAACTTACACCAGTCGTATCTTAGCATAAGTCCGGCGTATCTTGTTTTCTGGATAGAAAACAATGACACGCCGGCGGGAAATTCGAAATTACGCCGGTGTATCTGTAGATACGCCGGTGAAATTCCTTTGTGGTTCTGGCCCACTGAGTCTAATACACTCCACGAAAATTCGGCCGAAAATCGGTCGTAAAGACAGATCTTTCGTTTTTTGGCCAGTTAATGGGCACAAAATCGAAAATCTGTTGGACGTTTTTGAGCCAAAAAAACGAAGGACAAGTTTGGAAATTTTCTGCCGAACGAACTATAAATCGGAAGGTTAATGTGTTTCCCGTCCGAACCTTCTGCACTAGGTATATGTATTATGTCCACTGAACGATTTATCGGCCAGTACATGATGGCACTATCGTTTGCACTCACGAAAGAACTTTCGTTTCTCGAAAGTACGTTCGGACGATTTTTCGTGGAGTGTATGGCCAGCATAAGGTATGCCAATGCATAACGCAGCATTTGAAACAGAACACCAATGATAAATAATAAATAAGAACAATTAATTTAATATGCTTCTATTAATCAATAGCCATGATTCAAGTAAAATCAGATCACAGTAAGGTGGGCCAGATGAAACCTTCTCCCCAATGAGGAGGCCTAACAAGCCTGAAACAAGACAAAAAGTGGTCTCCAAGCCTTGCACCGTAGGAGCCTTTTACAAAAGACAGGGCTGCATATTTATGTTTACTACCTGAGTTTATTAGAAAGAAAGAGTGCATGTAATATGAATGAGGTAAAAGGTAAGCGATGGTCAAGGTAGGTACTATATGTGTATAATTGCATAGCTGTGAGTTAGGGTGATATGCATTCCTGTGTCGCCCTTCTGTGTCCTCGGTACCAGGCAGTCACAACCAGTCACCTAATGACACAATCAGCTCATTGTGCCTTGGAGTGACACAGGACAAGTCAAGGTGAAAGAAGCAGAGAGTGAGAAGGAGAGAACAGGTAGACAGGTAAGAGCACTGAGTTCTCCGAGTGTTGGCGGGTAATGAGCTTCATAAGGAGGGGAGGAGAGGCAGAGTGCAGAATACGGGACGAATGGTGGGTCTTGTCATTACTCGGTGCATAGACCATTGTATAAGTGTCACCAGCTAGGACTTGTGTGGGGAAACAGTTAGAAAGTACTAAGACAGTGGGGAGCATTGATTGAGTACTGCGAGCATAGGATGCAGTGATAGAGTACTGAGAGCATAGGGATCAGTGATAGAGTACTGAGAGCATAGGGATCAGTGATAGAGTACTGAGAGCATAGGGATCAGTGATAGAGTACTGAGAGCATAGGGATCAGTGATAGAGTACTGAGAGCATAGGGATCAGTGGTAGAGTACTGAGAGCATAGGGATCAGTAAGGCTCCATAAACACTGGGCTTAAAAAAATAAAAGTTCAAACCATTTTTTTAGAAAGTTTAAACGAGTTTAGGAGAGTTTTATGTTTTTTTGTGCCAGAAAACTCCAATCGGAAACGCAAACCAGAATGTTTTTTTTCTTGCCTCTAAACATTGAGCTCAAAATATGCCTGTAATCCTCCTAATGTGCATGGACACTTATGCCGCGTACACACGATCATTTTTTGTGATGAAATAACGTGTGTGGGAAAAACATCAAAAAATTCAAACATGCTTCAATTTTTTATGTCGTTTTTCAGAATGTCGTTTTTTGTGTCTTAAAAAATGATCGTGTGTGGGCTAAAACGACGTTTAAAGCGACGTTTTTAAACCCGCACATGCTCAGAAGCAAGTTATGACGCGAGCTTGAATGGAACAGAGTGCCGTCGTATGTGTTGTACGTAACGGCGCTTTGCAAGAGCATTTTCAGAAAATGATATTGTGTGTAGGCAACGTCGTTTTTTAAAATGAAATTTGAAAAACAACGTTTTTTTTCATGAGAAAAAGACAAAAAACGACTGTGTGTACGCGCCATTAGGATAACATTGAGCTGCTTTTACTGGCAGAATACAAAACTCTTGTAGAAACAGTTATTTGTAAGCCAGTGTGCATGTAGCCTAATAGAGTACTGAGACAGTGGGGAGCAGTGACGGAGTACTGAGAGTGGGGCGTAGTGGCGGGGTACTTAGACAGTGGGGAGCAGTGATGGGGTACAGTTGAGTGTGAGGGAGCAGTGATGGGGTACCGTTGAGTGTGGGAGCAGTAGTGGGGTACTGAGAGTGTGGGGAGCAGTGGTGGGGTACTGAGACAGTGGGGAGCAGTGACAGATTACTGAGAGTGTGGAGAGCAGTGTTGGGGTACTGAGACAGTGGGAAGCAGTGATAGGGTACTGAGAGTGTGGGGAGCAGTGGTGGGGTACTGAGACAGTGGGGAGCAGTGATAGGGTACTGAGAGTGTGGGGAGCAGTGGTGGGGTACTGAGACAGTGGGGAGCAGTGAAAGATTACTGAGAGTGTGGGGAGCAGTGGTGGGGTACTTAGACAGTGGGGAGCAGTGGTGCAGTACTGAGACAGTGGGGAGCGGTGGTAGAGTACTGAGAGTGGGGCGTAGTGGCGGAGTACTGAGACAGTGGGGAGCAGTGATGGGGTACAGTTGAGTGTGAGGGAGCAGTGATGGGGTACCGTTGAGTGTGGGAGCAGTGATGGGGTACCGTTGAGTGTGGGAGCAGTGATGGGGTACCGTTGAGTGTGGGGAGCAGTGATGGGGTACTGAGAGTGTGGGGAGCAGTGGTGGGGTACTGAGACAGTGGGGAGCAGTGACAGATTACTGAGAGTGTGGGGAGCAGTGGTGGGTACTGAGACAGTGGGGAGCAGTGACAGATTACTGAGAGTGTGGGGAGCACTGGTGGGGTACTAAGACAGTGGGGAGCAGTGACAGATTACTGAGAGTGTGGGAGCAGTGGTGGGGTACTGAGACAGTGGGGAGCAGTGGTGGAGTACTGAGACAGTGGGGAGCGGTGGTAGAGTACTGAGACAGTGGGGAGCGGTGGTAGAGTACTGAGACATTGGGGAGCATTGGTGGAGCATTGAGACAGTGGGGAGCAGTGGTGGAGTACTGAGACAGTGGGGAACAGTGGTGGAGTACTGAGACAGTGGGGAACAGTGGTGGAGCACTAAGAGTGTGACGAGCTGTGACAGTAATAATAGTGTAAAGGAGCTAAATAGAGCAGAGGGAGCGTCTGGAGAGCACTGACAGTAATAACTGTATAGGGAAGTAATAATATAGTAAAAGTAGAGTAGGTAGCATTGGAGGAATACTGAGAATATGATTGTGTGAAGGTGACAGCAGGAAAATTTGGTGCAATGAACAGTATGGAATTTAAATGCGTCAGTTAACCGCTTCAATACCAGGCTTTTATACCACCTCCATACCGGGTCTATTCTGACACTTCTCTTCTACATGTAATAATCATCATTCTTTTGCTAGAAAATTACACAGTACCCCCAAACATTATATATGTTTTTTTTAGCAGACACCCTAGGGAATAAAATGGCGGTCATTCCAAAGTTTTATCTTGCACGGTATTTACGCAATTATTTTTCAAACGCCTTTTTTTTGTAAAAAAAATTGTTTTATGAATTAAAAAAATAACAAAACAGTAAAGTTAGCCCAATTTTTTTGTATTATGTGAAAGATTATGTTACACCGAGTAAATAGAGACCCAACATGTCACGCTTTAATTATGCGCACACTCATGGAATGGCGCCAAACTTCGGTATTTAAAAATCTCCATAGGCAACGCTTTATTTATTTTTTACAGGTTACAGTTTAGATTTACAGAGAAGATCTAGTGCTAGATTCGTTGCTGGCACTCTAACGCACGCGGCGATACCTCACATGTGTGGTTTAAACGGCGTTTACATATGTCGGCGGGACTTGCGTGTGCGTTCGCTTCTGCACGCGAGCTATCGGGGACAGGGGCGTTTTAATTTTTTTTTTATCTTTTATTATTTTTTATTTATTTTTACACTTTTTTTCATTTTTTTTTTTTTTCCACTTTTATTCCTATTACAAGGAATGTAAACATCCCTTGTAATAGGAAATGTGTGTGACAGGTCCTCTTTATGGAGAGATGTGGGGTCAATAAGACCTCACATCTCACCTCCAGGCTGGAAACCATGAGATCGGTGAAAAAAAATTCACCGATCTCATGAATGGTGACTTACAGCCGCAATTGCGGCTTTGTTTGCATACAGGGACCTGGGCATGACGTCATCAGATCGCGCCCGGGTCCTCCGACGGTCATAGAGATGACTGGTGACCATCTGGTCACCAGTCATCTCTATGCTTCCTGCCGCCGCCGACGATTCGTTCTCCGGGCCCCCGAAGGCACAGGTAAGCCCGGAGAAGCACCGGATGGTGGCGGGAGGGGGGGGATGTCCCCTCCCGCGGCCAGTAAGAACGATCAAGCGGCGGAACCGCCGCTATGATCGTTCTTACATTGTGCAGAATCGCCGGCTGAAGAAGAGGATATCTGGATGATGCCTCTGGCGGCAGGCATCATCCAGATATTCGCCTGCAATGCCCAGGCCGTCAATTGACGGCCACTTAGGATGGTAAATCCCATCCCAGGCCGTCAATTGTATATGGCTGGGTATTGAAGTGGTTAAGCTCTAAATGTAGTGTTGTAGTTATTAGTGTAACAGTGGTTTGATGTAAACTCAGGGGCGGACTGACCATTCTGGCACTCGGGCCCGGCCGAGGGCCCCATTCCACTAGGGTGCCCCATCGGGGTTGCCAGCCTCAGTAAATCCAGGGAGATGTATGTACAAATCTGTTCTTTTTTTACATCTGTCCCTGAAATGTCCCTTACCGTCATCCCAAGATCATATCTGTCCCACCTCTCCAGTACCTTTTCAGTGTGTGTATGTATATTCTGTGTGTATGTATACTGTGTGTGTATACTTTGTATGCATACTGTATATGCATACTGTATTGCCGCGTACACACGGTCGTCTTTTGTGATGAAAAACAAACACGTTTTAAAAAAAGTAATTTAAAATGATCGTGTGTAGGCAAAACGTCGTTTTATGTCTTAAAAAAAACGACCAAAAAAAAAATTCAAACATACTTGAATTTTTTATGTCGTTTTTCTGAATGTCGTTTTTTGTGTCATAAAAAATGATCGTGTGTATGCAAAACGACGTTTAAAACGATGTTTTTTAAACCCGCGCATGCTCAGAAGCAAGTTATGAGACGGGAGCTTCAATGGAACAGAGTGCCGTCGAAAGTGTCTTACGTAACCGCGCTTTGCAAGAGCATTTTCAGAAAATGATGGTGTGTAGGCAATGTCGTTTTTTAAAATGAAGTTTGAAAAACGTCTTTTTTTTTTATGAGAAAAATGACGGTTTTTACAAGACAAAAAACGACCGTGTGTACGCGGCATATGTGTGTATACTGTGTGGCCCCATCATATCCTATTGCCTGGGGGCCCCATAATCTCATATTGCCCAAGGGCCCCATAATCTCCTATTGCCCAAGGGCCCCAAAATCTCCTATTGTCCAAGGGCCCCAAAATCTCCTATTGCCCAAGGGCCCCAAAATCTCCTATTGCCCAAGGGCCCCATAATCTCCTATTGCCCAAGGGCCCCAAAATCTCCTATTGCCCAAGGGCCCCATAATCTCCTATTGCCCAAGGGCCCCAAAATCTCCTATTGCCCAAGGGCCCCAAAATCTCCTATTGCCCAAGGGCCCCATGAGTTGTCAGTCCGCCCCTGTGTAAACTCAACATAGTTGAAAGACCTTACTATATACTGTAGAAGGGTGGATAAATGTTTTAAGCCTTTGCTATGGGAGCAGTTGGTTACGTAAGGACACAGTGTATGGAAGGTCAGTGAACGATGGTTCATTCTTGGAGCAAGGATAAAGAATGTTCCATGTTGGGGCTGCCTAGACTTCCAGAATTTTGAAATGTGATTTCCCTTTATGCTCTGACTTTTGAATGCTTACTGCTTACTGCTGTGAGCTTCTGTTGTTTGTTATGTGACCATGTAGTATAGAGAATATGGGCCAGATTCAGGTAGATGGGCGCTTCTTTATTCTGGAGTAACGTTTCTCATTTACGTTACTCCGCCGTAACTTTAGGAGCAAGTACTGTTATTCACAAAGCACTTGCTCCTAAAGTTGCGGCGGCGTAACAAAAATGAGCCGGCGGAATTCAAATTGGGCGGGTAGGGGGCGTGTATTATGTTAACTATGCGCGATCCCGCGGCGAACGTACTGCGCATGCGTCGACTGTCAGTGCGCATTCTCCAAATTCTGTCAGTGAACGTCAATGACGTCAATCCCCATTCACGGACGCTTTACGCAAACGACTCGAATTTTTTTTTTTGCGACGCGATGACGACGGCCATACTTAACATAGGATACTCCACTAGGGGGCTGCTTTATCTTTACGCCGCGTATCTCTTACAGAAACGTCGGAAAGTCACTGCGTCGCGCCCGAATACGATTGTGAATTTCCGATTCCCGCTAATTAACATATTCTCGGCGTTAATCAGCGGGAACGCCCCACGCGCCATTTTTAAAATTGAAGTTCCGATACGACGGCGTAATACAATTACGCCGCTCGTATAGGAACTCCAACCCGGCGTTTCTTGTTTTCTGGTTACAGAAAACAAAAACGCCGGCTCAAAGTGACAGTTAGGCTGGAGTATCTATAGAAGAGTGCACAAAGAAAAACAAGGGGGGGGGGAAACGGCAGCAAAAAGAAATCCACTGTGCACTTCCCGGCGCCAAGGACAGGTATTACTTATGCCGCGTACACACGGTCGTTTTGTGCGATGAAAAAAAAAACGACGTTTTCTGTGAAGTAAAAAACGACGTTTTTGAAACGTCACTTTTCAAAGACAATTTTGCATACACACCATCGTTTTTTCACAAAAAGCGAGGTTACGTTCACCACTCTTTTCCATTGAAGCTCGCTTCATAACTAGCTTCTGGGCATGCGCGGGTTGAAAAACGTCGTTTTGAACGACGTTTTTGCTACACACGGTGACTTTTTGTGAAACAAAAAACGACGTTTTGAAAAACGACACAAAAAATTCAAACATGTTGGAATTTTTTTTTGGTCGTTTTTTTTAAGACAAAAAACGACGTTTTGCCCACACACGATCAATTTAAATGACGTTTTAAAAAACGTCGTTTTTTTTCACCGCAAAAAACGACCGTGTGTACGCGGCATAATGCCGCGTACACACGGTCGTTTTTTGCGATGAAAAAAACCCGACGTTTTCTGTGAAGTAAAAAACGACGTTTTTGAAACGTCACTTTTCAAAGACAATTTTGCATACACACCATCGTTTTTTCACAAAAAGCGAGGTTACGTTCACCACTCTTTTCCTTGTCAAATATTTTATTGATACTTGGTAAGTAGAATATACAGATAGTGTATAATGGTTACTTTGTTATAAAGAGTGTTTTGTTATGAATACAGGTTATTTCATAGCAATTGCAACATGCATAAGGCAACATAACGTATGGGAGAGAAGAGGTGAGAAAAAAAAAGATATATATATAAGATGATGTTGCATTTAAGGTATTGATTGACAGTATAATGCAGTTACTTATATATCGATTTTGTAAGTTCCGTCTTGAGTTCACATGTCAATCTTATTAATAAAAATTTGTACAGTATAAATCATATAAGGTAACCATCAGGGGAGGGGGGGGGGAGATATGTGGAGGGGAGGGGGAGTGGGTTAGGGGGGTCTGCAGGAGCAAGTCGGATTCCACGGTCATCGGTTAGATGTTTCTGTAGATATGCACACCGATTGAGCTACCATGGCAACAACACTCTATCATTAAAGGAATTTGGAGTAATGTACAAGGTCCACGGCCCCCATAGGTTTTCAAATTTAGTAATCGTGTCTGTGTCTAATGCTTCCATTTTGGCATGCGTCATTGCTACGTTCATCCTATTTTTCACTTCTGTCATCGAAAGATTGGGGGTTCTCCAGGCTTTAGCCAGGGTTTGTTTCGCTGCCGTAAAGAGTTGCATTAGTAATTTGAATTGTATGTTTGTTAGACACTCGGGCTTCAGATTCAGTAGAGCTGTTTTAGGATTCGGAGGGTTAGTTTTCCCAGTCAACGTATTAGTTATGTTGAAGATCTTTGCCCAGAACGTTTGCGCTTTAGGACATGACCACCAGATATGGTAAAACGTACCTATAGCTGAGCATCCCCTGAAGCATTGCCCTGTATAATTTGGAGCGTATTTTGCTATCCTGGCCGGTACCAGGTACCATCTGGTAAGTACTTTATAATTGGTTTCCAATGCTATTATGTTTGGGGAGGCAGCTTTCGTGTTACGCCATATCTGGTTCCAGTCCGAGGTCTCTAATTCGAGTCCCAGGTCCTCCTCCCATTTCCGAACATATGGTGGTCCTGTTGTGTTGTGGATTAGCAAATGTTGATATAGAGTAGATATCGTGCCCTTAGCATGTGGGTCTTTTCTGCATATTCTTTCGAAGGGGGACTGCTGGGCGAGTGGCGGGGTATGGTTCAAGTGTGGTTCGAAGAAGTTTTTTATTTGGAGGTATCTAAAGAGTTCTGAGTGAGGGATACCGTATTTTTTGCAAATTGACGGGAAGGGCAGGAAGTTCGATAGTTCCAAAAATTTGTACAGGTGTATGCAATCCCTGTCTATCCATTCTTTAAATGTTTTGGGAGCAATCCAAGCTGGATAGAATGCCGGGTTTTTATAAAAAGATAGCATTGGGATGTGAGGGGATTGTAAGTGGTGTTTTGACTTGAATCTATCCCAAAGGGAGAGTGAGTGCTTAATTATGGGGTTATCTATGTTTTTGCGTGATTTGGGGGGTATCCATAATAGGTTGGTTGGTGGAATGGGGTCACATTCCGTTGTTTCTATCGAGACCCAGAGAGGTAATTCTTGGTTCGCATGGTATTTAGTGAGAGTAGCTATTTGTGCCGTTCTATAGTAATGTGCAAAGTTTGGGAGTCCTAGCCCACCATGTGTTTTGGGGAGATGCAAAGTCTGTTGCTTTATCCTTGGCTTGGAAGAACCCCAAATGAAAGATGAGACTCTTCTCTGGATGATTCTCAAAAAGTATGCAGGTACTGGCATAGGAAGTACCCTAAAGAGATATAGTAATTTCGGGAGAATCGTCATTTTCACTGCGCTTATTCTTCCAAGCCAGGACAATGGGAGATGGGTCCATGCAGTTAAAATGTTTGTGATTTGTTTTAAGAGAGTTGGATAATTATGTGAAAAAAGGTCAGAAGTGGCTGCGGTTAGGTGTGTTCCTAGATATGGGATACTTTTTTCTGGCCATTCGAACGGAAGGCCTGTTTTGGCTGCTGTCAGTTCTAGTTTCGAAAGTGATATGTTCAGGGCTAGGCATTTTTTAGGGTTGATCTTGAGTCCTGAAAAAGTTGCGAAGTGGTTCAGTATTGGGATAAGGTTTGGGCCCGACACTTGAGGGGATGCTAAAAATAGGAGAATGTCATCTGCGAATAGACATACTTTGTGCTTAAGGCCGCCTAGTTCTATGCCTAGTATAGTGGGATCTGATCTAATCTTTATTGCTAATGGTTCGATGAGTAGGGCGAACAATAATGGGGACAATGGGCATCCCTGTCGTGTGCCTCTTTTGATATTAAAGGTGTCTGATTTATATCCCGCGTACTTAACATAAGCTCTTGGGTTATTATATAGTTCCATTATCCATTTGATATAGTTTGGGCCGAATCCCCAGTTTTGGAGCGTATAGTTTAAGTACGACCAGGAGACTGAATCAAAGGCCTGCTTAATATCCAGAGACAGAAAACAAGCAGGGATGCCCCTTTTTCTTGCAATATGTGCTAGCAAGCAGGCCCTTCGTATGTTATCGCCCGCTTGTCTGGATGGTATAAAACCTACTTGGTCTCGATGTATCATTTTGCCTATGTGTTTGTTGAGACGGGTAGCCAAAATTTTACCTAGTAATTTTATATCTGTGTTTATCATAGAAATTGGACGGTAGTTGGTACAGAGGGTGTTGTCCGTATGCGGTTTAGGAATCATGCATATCGTAGCTAGTAGTGATTCGGGTCTGAAGGTCTTTTGCTTCAACAGGTCATTAAATGCGTCTGCCAGTCTTGGTGAGATTAGTTCTGTAAAAGTTTTATAATATCGTGTAGAGAACCCGTCTGGTCCTGGTCTTTTGTTTAATTTAAGATCTTTAATGGCCATGGACACGTCTTCTTGTGTGATAAGTTCTTCCAGTTGCGATTTTTGTAAATGATTCATCTTTGGCAACTGGATTTGAGAAAAGAAAGAGTTTGCTTCCGCTTCATTAAATGTGCCTGTTTCAGAGTATAGTGCTTTTAGGTGTGAACTAAATTTTCTTACAATTTTGAGAGGGTTGCTAGAAACAACGTTGTTCGCTATCTTTAGTTTTATGGGTTTAAACGTTCTATTTAGTGAGTTTAATGATCTAGCTAGATATGTCCCTGGCTTATTCGCATTTTTGTAAAAAGTGTGTTTTGACCTGTTAAGTGTTTTGTCAGCTGATTCTGTGAGGAATAAGTCATATTCTAAGCGTGCCTTATCTAAGCGTTTTTTGTTAGTGGGGGTGTAGTTGTCTTGCAAGGCCAGAAAGGCTGAGTTGTATTCAGTTTCAAGTTGCTTCGCTAAATGTCTTCGGTTTTTTTTGAGGATTCCCAATTCTCGCTGAAATGTTCCCCTTAAAACTGGCTTGTGTGCTTCCCATAATGTGAGTGGAGATATTTCTGGACTCGTGTTAAGTTCTAGGTATTCTTTCAAAGCTTGCTCGATGGGTAGGCAAAGGGCGGGGTGTTTGAGTAGAGTTTCTGGGAGGTACCAAGTAGGATCATGATTTTTTGGGATCGCAGATGCTATGGTAGTGAGTACTGCGTTATGATCAGACCAGGGAATGGGAATGATACTTGAATTTAGAATTTCTGGGGTCATTCCAATTGTCACTAATATGTGGTCGATGCGACTGAATGATTGGCGGGGGTTTGAGAAGTGAGTGTAGTTTCGCTTTGTGGGGTTATATTCTCTCCAAGAGTCCACAAGGTTATATTTGGATAGGAGGCCTGGGAGAGTCCATTTAGATTGGTATTTTGGTGGCGTATATGGGGATTTATCTAAGAATGGGAGGAGGACCTGGTTCGAATCTCCACACAACAGGAGAGAGCCCATTTTATGCGTATTGACTGTTTGGAATAGGTGGGATAGAAAAGGTAAGGAGTTGGTATTGGGAGCGTAGTATGAGACTACTGTAATCGCAGAGTCCATAATATAGCCTGTTAGGATAAGGTATCTACCCTCTGGGTCTTTGATTTCAGATTTTAATGTAAAAGGAGTAGTTCGGTGAAAGGCTATCAAAGTTCCTCTTTTCTTGGTGGAAGCCGATGCAGTATAAACTTGTGGGTAAGAGGCATTATAGAATTTAGGGGTTGTGTCGGGAGTGAAGTGAGTTTCCTGTAAACAAACAATATGGGCCTTTTTGGCCTGGAAGGATCTAAATGCCTTTGTACGTTTTTGGGGGACGTTGAGACCCTGCACATTAAGGGTCAATAAGTTTAACGGGGCCATGGCAGCTCAATCAATCTAGCAATCTTACCGTCATTCTTGGTAGAGTAGTTGTCCGATTTGCTCCGTGCAGATATAAGGAGGGACGAGGGAAGGGAGGGTCCAAAACAATTAACCTTAAAAAAGAAAAATGAAAGATGAAATACAAAGCAAGTTAACAAGAATTTAATCAACATTATGTACATAGTGTTTGCCCGTGGTGGGAGAATTTGTCTCCCAACAAGGGGAAAGGGGGTCTCGTCAAGTCTCCACATAATACTATGGGGACCTGAGGAGATTTTAGAGAGGCACGTGTATTTTCCATGAACTGGAGTACCGCTTGTTGAGTGCACAGTAGAAACACCTATTCAGGTGTCAGTTTTACTATAAATGGCTATAATAATAAATGAACAGGGTATAATTTGGTTCTTGCTGGGTGGGGAGTAAGCTTTAGAGGTGAGGGAGGAAACAGGTGGGGATAAAGTGGTGATCTCTTCTTGTGCTAGACATCTGGCAGAAACAGCTGTCTTGTCAGAACTTGGTTACTTGTGTTATTTATGGGTTTAAGGTGTAGTGTTGTGATTTAGTGAGTCTCTGAACAAGTTATAGTGATATTGTTAACCATGTGTTTTGTTTTAAGTTGATGTTCAAGCCGTGAGTAAGGTAATGTTGGTAATTGTGATTGCAAGGAGAGAATTTGCGCTAGGTTTGTACAGTACAAGGGAAGTGTTGATTGTGGGCCATGGGAGGGAGTGTAGATTAGTATGATGGAGAGATGTGAGGTAAAATGAGGGAGAGGGGGGTGTAAGAATAAGGAGGGAGTGAGGTAAGGATGAAAGTCTATTTAGGAAATGTGTGTGTGTCTAATTCTCTATTTTGCTCTTTTAAAGGTGTGGGGGGAAAGGGGTCAAAAAAGAAGAGAAAAGAAAAAAGAAAAAAAAAAAAAAGGCATGTAGTCCTTTTGTATTTAGAATATATAGGGGTCCTTCCATTATTTAACTTTCGTGTTGAAGAGGAGGTAATGTTTGAGGGAGTTCCATCAGATGCTCAGTCCATCGTGTCTTCTTGGTCCATGGTCTGGGGAGCGAATCTCCCTCGCTTGTTTGAATGCTGTGTGCCATTGTCCTTCTCAGGGCGAGGTGAGTTGTTGTGGGAGGAATTCGATGCAGTTCTTCTGCGAGAAGTGGTTGTTGTAGTTGGGTTTTCAATAATTTTGAGATCAAGTAAAGCTTGGTGCAATTGGTCAGAGGTTCTACATACAATTTTGGATCCTTGGTATGTGAACCTTAAGGAAAAGGGGAATCCCCATTGATATTTGATTTGTCGTTGTTGGAGTTCTGCTAGAAGAGGCTTCATTGCCCGCCTTTTGGATATAGTTAGCTGCGAGATATCAGCGAATATTTGATAGCTGTGACCTTGGAATGACAGGTCATTTTTCATTCTGGCTGCTTCTAGTATTTGTTCCTTAGTCTTGTAGTAATGGAACTTGGCAATGATGTCTCTGGGGGGACCTTCTGCTTTCTTAGGGGCCAGTGCTCTGTGGACTCTGTCCATTTCCAGACGTTCTACTGCAATTCCTGGTAACAATTCCTGGCATATCGCCAATGTTGTGCCTTGGAGGTCTATAATTGATTCCGGGATACCTCTAAACCTCAAATTGGACCTCCTTGCACGGTTCTCGTAATCCTCTAATCTATTTTGTAGCACCAAGTTTTCCTCTTTGAGTGTGTCCAGTTCAAATTGGTATTCTTGTGTATAAATTTCCAGTTCCTCCATTTTTGTTTCTAATACCTCTGTTCGGCTTCCCAGGTCTCTTATTTCCTTGGTTAGGTGTGAGGTGATTTGGTCCGAAGTGCGTTTCAGTGCTTTATTCAGCATTCTTTCAAATTGTGTCAGCAGTTCTGAGGGGATTTCTGCATTGTGACTAGTAGCCTGAGAGGATTTAAATTGGCTTTCATCCTCGCTGTCTGACTCTGTGGTATCCAAATAAATATTGGGCTTCATTGGTCTGGCTGCGCTTTTCCTATCTTTCCCTGAGGTGGGAGTCTCTGAGGTGGCTGAGGAGAATGGCGCCTTTTTTGTGGTACCTTTAGTGTGCTGAGTGCCGCTGCTGACATTCGGCTTTATCTTGTTTCTTGTACCTCCGAGCACCATTTTTGTAGAGGAATGTTCCCCGTGTCTCCCACGATCAGATATATTGTTTTCTGTTCAATTGCGGTTCCTATTTGCTGCGTTTATCCGCGGTTTTTTCCTCCATGGAGCGGAGCTCTAGTGCGGCATGACCGTCCTGCTAGACTCCGCGCGCGCGCCCTCCTCACCACTCTTTTCCATTGAAGCTCGCTTTATAACTAGCTTCTGGGCATGCGCGGGTTGAAAAACGTCGTTTTGAACGACGTTTTTGCTACACACGGTGACTTTTTGTGAAACAAAAAACGACGTTTTGAAAAACGACACAAAAAATTCAAGCAAGTTGGAATTTTTTTTTGGTCGTTTTTTTGAAGACAAAAAACGACGTTTTGCCCACACACGATCAATTTAAATGACGTTTTAAAAAACGTCGTGTTTTTTTCATCGCAAAAAACGACCGTGTGTACGCGGCATAAGAGTTGGATAAATCCAAGGAATATACCAACCATAAAAGTATAAAGGTATATAAATATAAAGAATAAAAATAAAAAAATATCACATATACAAATCTCAAGATATAGAATCTCCACTTGAGAGCAATCAAGCAATATATGTTACTATGAGCAGCTATTTAAAATAAGATAAATAAATTCATCTATTCAAAGTATAAAACAAAGTATCACACTAATTAACCACTAAAATACAGCTGATTAAAACATGATAAAACAGCGCATAAAAAGTCCAGTGTAGATTTAGAGTGTTAGATAAGGTCCATAGATCAGTAAGTGAAGCTGAAAAAGGCGTGAGGAATGCTTGGGAACAAATGGTGATGTACCCTCCACCGATCTCCAATTTCCACCAAAACGTGAGGCACACGCCCCCTCAGGGGTTCAAACTCACCAAAAATACAAAAGACCAAGCCTTGTATATCAGTAGATCATCCTGACCAGACCTCCAACATCAATCACGGGACAGCAGGGGTTAATTTATAAAGCTCCAGTATTATGGATCATAAAAGAAAACAGAAGCACTATATAGTGTAATACTGTTTAATTTAATATAAAAAGACCCATATAACACCGCCCCGCATCATATCTACGTACATTAAAGAATAAGGTAAATGAACAAAAATAGAGTGTAAGGTTCACCGCTCTCCTCCGCACACTGGGGGTCGCGCTTAACCCGCGGTCACGCTGCTGAAGGCGCCTCTCTTGGTAGCGATGGTGAGATGGTGGAACGCACTCTGTATGTTTCCTGGTTACGCCGTCGTAGCCACGCCACGCCCTGGTTACGCCGTCGTAGCCACGCCGCCACGCCCTGACGCATTTCATCACATCCGACTTCAACACTGATACTCCAGCCTAACTCTACCTGAATCTGGCCCTAATATATATATATATATATATATTGCTTGTTTGCTGGCTTCAACAAGCCAATTCCTTTACAAGCTGCCATAGAGTCCTTAACTCAACCAGTGGCTGCTCCATGTCCAATGATTGTTGAACAGGCCAAAGCCTAGGCACAGGCAAGTAGTCCATAGTCCTTGGTGGGAGAAATAATGCAGCCCAGAACAGTTCATGTCCCCATTCCAAAATTAAACCCATCAATTGTAGCCTCACTTTGCCTATCAAATGCAGCCATTGTGCCCATTACATGCTGCCACTGTGCCCATCAAATGCCACCACTGTGACCCCCCTGCCCACTCGCTGTCTGTCCGCCACTTACCCTGTCTCGGTGGGACAGTGGGTGATAGCGGTGAGCAGTGTCCTCCATGTGTCTCCTCCCTTCCTCTCCTCCTGATAGGCGTCCAATAGTGGTGCCTGTCGTTTAAGCCAATCAGGTGACAGGTAACAGACCTGAGCACCTGATTGGCGGAGAGGCGGTTCAGTGTTAGGAAAGCGAATAATTATTCACTTTTCTATAACACACCTGGGTGGCCTGCGAGCGCCAAGCATGGTGCTCACAGTTCATCAATTTTGAAGACTATTAGAGGCTATGTCTCTAATCAGGTGCTTCAAAAACACCCCCTGCTGCTGTAATTCAGGTGCCCGAAAAGGGGGTGGGCGCCTGAATAGGAGGTGGCAGCGGCGGTCATTAATAGATTCATGCAATGCATGAATCTATCCATTGATCATAGAGGGGGTGACTGGAGATAAAGGGCAGTGCCCGTGCCCCTTTATGGACGCACCGCCACTGGTCCTGCCTCACCTTCCAGGCCTGCCATTTCCGACGACTCAAGTACGACCCATGTACAGGAGACTGGAATAGCACAGAGGAAGAAATTCAAAAATTAAATGTATCAACATCAACTACAAGACGGAAGATATGGAGATTACAACTTCCAAAAGTATGTGATTATACATTCCACTCCCCTGTACACGGGACGTATTCAAGAATCGATTTTTTCTTGGTTGAACATAGGTTAATATAGGCAGTAGTCAGTACAAAAATTGAAATTACGACCTTCTCAGATCATGCGCCTGTGACTCTGAAAATAAATATAGGAGGGGTTCAAAACAGGCTAATATCTGGAGATTAAATGAGGAGCTGTTACAAGACAAAGCTGTAGAAGATAGGATAAAGGAAGAACTAGTACAGTATTTTAAAATTAATGATATGGAAAAAGTAATGGAAGCCACAGTCTGGGAGGCCCATAAGGCCTATATTAGAGGTATCCTGATTGCGATTGAATTGGGAAAAAAATAAAAGGACTAGGAAGAAAAAAACAATACTATCTAAAGAAATTCTTGAGTTGGAACAACAACATAAGAAAACGGGAGAAAGGGAACTGATATTGGCGATTAAAACAAAAAGGGAGGAGATGAAAGAATTAGTTGAACAGCCTATAACAGAATAAAGGAAGTGGGGCAATAAGACGGAGAAATACTTGGCCAAATTACTAAAAAATTAAATAACGATAAACTATTAAAACTAGTACAGGGGCAATTGTACATACTACAGCAAAAATAGCTAGAACCTTTCAGGACTACTACAGGAAACTTTATTCAATTAACCAACAAAATACGCCAGGAACTATAAAAGAGAGGAATGTGAAAACCAAAGCTTTCTTAGATGAGGTCTGCCTAAGCAAAATCCCGGAGGATAAATTTTGTGTCTTAGAAGCTCCTATAACAGAAGAAAAGATAAGACATATTTTAAAAGACTCGCCAGGAGGGAAAAGTCCGGGCCCAGATGGGCTGACGACTCTACTATAAGAAATGTATATCTTAGTCCCCAAACTGTGCTCTTGTATGAATGGGATAGGCACGCAATGGAGGATGCAAAGGGATGTCCTGGAGGCCGTTATTACCATTATCCCAAAGGAAGGTAAAGATGCCACACTGTGCTCTAGTTATAGGCCTTATCTCACTGCGGATACAAAATTATTCACAAAGGTACTCTCAGGGAGAATGAAAATAGTTATGAATGAGCTGGTCCATGCAGACCAAGTGGGATTTATACCAGGAAGAGTTGGTAGGGGCAATGGAATTAGAACGCTCCTGGTGGTGGAGAAAATTAAAGAAAGTAAGGCCCCAGGACTGCTTCTGTCAACTGATGCAGAAAAAGCGTTTGACAGGGTAGACTGGGGCTTTATGCAGAGTACATTAGAGGCAATGGGCCAGATTCAGCAAGACTTGCGCTGGAGTATTTCGATATGCGCCGCGTAACTGTGAAGATGCGCCGTCGTTTCTATGTGGCAGTACCCACCAAACTAGATGCGCCCGAAAACGGGCCATTTCCGATCGGCTTAACTTTCCGGCGCCAGAGTCCCGTCAGCGCATAATTTCGTTTGGCGCATCAGTCGCGCCTATTGATTTCCCCTGCAAATATGCAAATGAGGGAGATTTCCCGATTCACGAACGGATTAGCACCATACGCTGGCTACATGCGCCGCGCGTATCTCGTCCGTCCGGCGCAAAGTTATTTCTACAAAAGGCTGCTTTATCTTTACTCCAGACGGTCACAGGTCAGCAGGAGAGCAGCTACAGCAGCGTTACCGACGATAAGAGCTAGCTGACCAACCACACTTGCAAGGACAACACCTCTGTGTGCCAACATGTCAGGGGCAATCGTGGTCCTAGAACTACTGATGGGTCCCCCGGAACGAAGGAGGCGGGCACGTGAGAGGATATACCGCACGCGCATGAGCCTCTTTGGCATGGGGGATGAGGAGGTGTATCGCCTTTTCAGATTCAGCCCAGATGCAATACTTGACCTAACCACAACCCTGCAGGATGACATCACCAGCAAGACACACCGCTCACAAGCAGTGCAGCCACTGGTGAAGGTACTGGCAACACTCCATTTCCTTGCAAGTGGATCATTCCAGCGTACAAGTGGAGTGGTGGCTGGGATGTCACAGTCCTCCGTGAGCAGATGTGTGCACCAGGTTGTCCCTGCAATCCTCAGACGCATGTCCAACCAGTTCATCAGACCAACCACTGAGGAGCTGCGGCTGAAGGCAATGACAGATTTCTACAACATTGCCAGATTCCCACGCACTGTGGGGGCCATTGATTGCACACATGTGGCACTCCAGCCCCCCAGTGCCACAGAGCACATATACCGCAATCGGAAGCATTGGCACTCCATCAACGTACAGGTGATAGCTGATGCCCAACGCCTCGGGTCCAGCCATGACAGCTTCATATACAATCAGAGCCCCATCCCAGCAGAATTCGAACAGAACATGTATGGGGACAGCTGGCTGATTGGTGAGTGACATGGGTGGCAGGCATGACTATCCCCTCCCGTGATGCACAACAGAAGTGGTACATGCATGACTAACATCCTCCTGTCTTTTCCCTTCCAGGTGACTCTGCATATGCACTGGGACCCCATCTAATGACTCCTTTCCGGAACCCCCAAACCAGAGGAGAGAGAAAATACAATGAAGCACACATCAAAACCCGTGCAGTGGTGGAGCAAACATTTGTGCTCCTGAAGTCCCGTTTCCGATGCCTGGATAAGTCTGGGGGGACCCTATTGTATTCCCCTACCTTCGTGTGTCGGATCATCGGTGCATGTTGCATTCTGCACAACTTTGCTATGAGAAAAGGCCTGCAGATTGACATACGTGATGACCTGACCCCCGACCCACACAGTCCCCACCTGCCAGAGGAGAACCAGTCTGCTGATGGAAGAGCAGTCAGGAGGGTCCTCGCCGTAGGCATCTTTGGACACTAAACCAAAACATTAATCACACAGACAATGCACGCGTGTACACCACTGATATCCCTAGATCACACACACCACATGCACATCGCATTGGATTAGCCCAAGTCCAGCATGTAGGACTTGGGAGCAGCAGCGCCAGCGTCAAGGCCCCAATGATGTCACTGTCCATTCATACACCTTTCACACGTCATTCATACAGCCGTGGGGTTAACTTCACCACCACGGCCGAGGGTGACACCCCTTACTGTCAGGAGTGCCACCCCCTCACATTCACACACCATTCACACTGCAACGTGTGCAGTATCAAAAAATAAAATATCTCATAACCTGAGTATAAATCAGAACAAAAAATAAAATATCTCATAACCTGAGCATAATCAGAACAAAAAATAAAATATCTCATAACCTGAGTATAAATCAGAACAAAAAATAAAATAATCATCGGGGATGCCGGGGGCTCCTTATTGCCGAACCTCTCTGGCTCCTCAGCTGCCTGGATGGAGTGGGTGGGGGTGGGGGGGCATCTGGAGGTGGCTGATCCCCGGGTGGGCCACTCCTGGCAGGTGTGGCCTGCATGCCCTCCAAGGCCATGGCTATCCGGCCGAGGAAATTGTTTGTCTGGCCCTGCATCCTCAGCTGCTGGGCCTGCATCCTGAGCTGCCGGGTCACTTGGTAGTGCTGGGCCCGCCGACTCAGCCTCCCCTGGTCCCGGATGGCAGCACTGTTCCCATGGATGGCAGCAGTGTTGGCCTGGACACCTGCAGTGAGGTGCCGAATATCCCCCTGCACCTCCCCCAAACTGGTCACCACTGCAGCGCAGTTGCAGCTGACATCCTGCACTGCGTTGCTTATCTGGGCAACGGAGCCCAGGCTGTCAGCCACTTTCTCCAAGTACCCAACTAGTTCCCCCATTTGTTGGGTCTGTCTGGCGTGATCCCTCGCCAACTGGCCCTGGACAACATCCGACACCCCCCTGGTCTTCTGGGTCGCCTTCCTGGGGCCAGAAGATGGTTGTCCCCGGGGGGATGGAGTCGCCCTTGAGGGGCTTCCAAGGATGGGGGAGGGGATGACAGACGGCCCTGGAGAAGGGGAGGAGTCCTCCAACACTAAAGAAAAGTCCTGCTCTGCCACAGCAGGATCCTCCACAACCACCTCGGCAGGTGTGGTGTGGGCACTCTCCTCCTCCACCTCGGTGTCTTCACCACCCAGGGGCTCGGGCACACGATGGCGTTGGGGGGATGGGGTGGACTGGCCGCTGACAGATGATGGCCCAGCTCCGTCATCTGTGGATGACACAAAGCAGACACATGTTGGTGGTCCCACACACTTGGCACATGTACCCCCCCCCCCCCCCCCAAATGCAACACATCAAATAGGGGATAAAAAACACTTACCTGTCCTGGAGCCTTCCTCCATGGAGTCATAGCCAGGGACCCCCTCCACCTGCTCCCTCTCCAGGCAGCGAGAGACCACCTCCTCCTCCTCCGCGGTCAGGGTGACCGGACATGGGGGACCACCACCTGTGCCCCTCTCATGCCTCCTGATGGTGGCCACCTTGCCACGGACCTTGCGCCGCAGATCATTTTTTTTTTTTTTGAATGTCACCAGCAGTCCGGGTGGAGTACCCCAAAATATTGACCCGGCCAGCAATGGTGTCCAGGATGCCCTGCTTCCTCTCCCGGCTGGTCTTACGGCTTTTTTTGCCATGGAGAAAATGATTAAAAGTCTCCGGATATGATCACAGACACCTCCTGTGAATTAAAGTTGAGGTTCCTCCTCTCTCTGGGGGTAGCGGGAGCAGCCATCACAGCACAAAAGTATCTTCCCTAGGGGGGGGGAAACGGAAATACTTTTGCGCCGGAATGGCGTTTCCGCCTGCGCTTTTAAGCGCCCAACGGAAGGCATTGCGCTGACGTTTCCCGGGAAGTGGTGCCGACGGAAGTTGTGAGCATGCGCACAAGGGGGCGAGTGGAGCCGCACTCACTGCGCATGCTCCGTGGATGATGCGCTGAACGTAAGCCTCTGCGCTGGGCTCCGCCCATCATTTACATGTGTTTACACCCACTTCCACTTGCGTCGGGTTACGCCAGCGCATTATCGTTACTCTGGCGCAAGTTTACGCGCAACTGCTATGTGAATAACAGTACTTGCGCTGAAAGGGTCGTCAGAGTAACGTAAATGAGAAGCGTTACTCCAGAGCAAAGATGCTCCCATCTACCTGAATCTGGCCCAATGGGTTTAGAGGCATTAGAGGCCCAAGAACGTCCACATGGATTAAAGCACTATACAATCAGCCTACAGCGAGGGTGAAGGTAAATGGGACAGTCTCAGGACTTTATGAGATGTACAACAGCACGAGACAGGGGTGCCCCCTATCCCCCCTATTGTTTGTTCTGACTTTGGAACCATTGTGGGCAGGGATTAGACATAACACAGACATTAGGGGGATTAAGGTATTGGAAGAAGAACACAAATTAGCATCTTATGCCGATGATATTTTATTCTATATAACTAACCCCAGGATAACCCTCCCAAACCTAATAAAATCCCTAAAGCTGTATGGAGAGATATCAAACTTCAAAATAAACCCGACCAAATCAGAAACTTTAAATATAAATAAAAATAAACGGGAAGAGCTGTCATATCAAAAAGACTTTCCTTTCATCTGGGGGAAAAAAATTATTAAAATACCTAGGAGTCAAAAAAACTTCAAAACATTGTACCAACAACATTTTCTTTTGCTACTGAACGATAGAACTTGGAACTTAACAAAATTGCACCCATTCAGTTATCATGGATGGGAAGAATATCTTTAAAATGGTAATTGTAACAAAGATTATGTATAAAATGCAAATGCTCCCAATATCTCTCCCACAGGCATATTTTAAAACGCGACAAACACTGCTTCTAGGGTTTATTTGGAGAAGAAAGAAGCCTGGTATTAGTTATGCGTGGCTGACAAAGGAAAGTGGCCAAGGACGCCTAGGGGCACCTGACCTCAAAAACTATATTATAATGCTATAGTACTCTCACGGGTGATAGAATGGGCAAAAAACAATAAAGAAAAAAGGTGGGTTAAAATGGAGAGCACTATGAGTAAAGTCACATTGGGCAAAATAATATGGATTCCTGCACAATTAACCACTTAAGCCCCAGACCATTTCACTGGCTAAAGACCAGGCCACTTTTTGAGATTCGACACTTTAACTGACAATTACGCGGTCGTGCGATGTGGCTCCCAAACAAAATTGACGTGCTTTTTTCCCCCACAAATAGAGTTTTCTTTTGGTGGTATTTGATCACCTCTGCGTTTTTTTTTCTTTTTGCACTATAAACAAAAATAGAGCGACATTTTTGAAAAAAATTCAATATTTTTTACTTTTTGCTATAATAAATATCCCCCAAAAATTTAGGCCGATACGTATTCTTCTACATATTTTTGGTAATAAAAAAAAACACAATAAGCGTTTATTGATTGGTTTGCGCAAAAGGTATAGCGTCTACAAAATAGGGGATATTTTTATGGCATTTTTATTAATAATCTTTTTTTTTTACTAGTAATGGCGGCGATCAGCGATTTTTTTTTTTGTGACTGCGACATTATGACAGACAAATCGGACACTTTTGACACATTTTGGGACCATTGAAATTTTTACAGTGATCAGTGCTATAAAAATGCACTGATTACTGTAAAAATAACACTGGCAGGGAAGGGGTTAACTTGTAGGGGCGCTGAAGGGGTTAAGTGTGACCTTGCAAGTGCTTCTATCTGTTAGGGGGCGTGGCTTGCCGTGACACGTCACTGATCGCTTTTCCCGATGACAGGGAACAGACGATCAGTGACATGTCAGGGGAAGGACAGGGAGATGTTGTGTTTACACTGACATCTCCGCGTTCCTCAGCTCTGTCACCCAATCGCGGGACTCTGGCGGAAACCGAGTCCACGGGTCCCGCGTTACGGTCACGGAACTTGCGTCAGGATTGCGAGCGTACCTCCAGCGGCGCGCATGACCAAACGGCTCGCAAATTAAAGGGGACATATATATACGCCCATTTGCGCAGCCATGCCATTCTGTCAACGTATATCGTTATGCGGCGGTCGGGAAGCGGTTAAGAGAATTAAGTGTGGCGACACATAGCATCACACATAAAGCATTGGTGATTTGGGACAAGATACACAAAAAGGGAAATTGGTTATATAATTCAATTTGACGCATGCTCGGAATCATTGAACTTAATTTTTCTCGGCTCGTTGTAGTGTTGTACGTCACCGCGTTCTTGGCGATCGGAATTCCGACAACATTTGTGTGACCGTGTGTATGCAAGACAAGTTTGAGCCAACATTCAGTCGGGAAAAAAAAATCCATGTTTTTTTTGTCGGAATGTCCGATCGTGTGTACGTGGTATAAGACATATAAAATACTAATGGGTATGAAGCGGCAGGAAATACCGCCATTTATCAGGAAATGGGAAGAAGAATTGGGATCAAGGTTGAATTACCTAGAGGTGACGCAAATTCTGAGGAGGGCACATACTACGTCAGTAGACTGTAACATGACAGAACTGAACTACAAGTGTGTGGCTTGCTGGTATATAACTCCAGATAAGGCACATAAATGTCAAAGGGAGATATCGCAGGTATGCTGGCAGGGATGTAAGGAGATAGGAAACATGACTCATATATGGTGGACCTGCCCCAAGATCCAAAAATACTGGGGAGAGGTAAGACGAGCAATTAAGGAAATAACTAGCTTAGAAATCTCAGATGACCCCTGGGGATGTTTGTTTCATGGGGTTAAAGTACCAACTAAGATATATATGAGATCATTAGTCCCCCAGCTACTAAATGCCGCCAAATACAGTGGCAAGACCCAGAGAGGCCCACAATGAAGAGTTGGTGCAATAAAGTAAATTAAATCTATCATTTAGACCCCTTTCACACTGCCGACGACCTTAGCATTGGCGGTAAAACGCTGCTATTTTACCGGATTTGGGGCGCATTTTGGCCACTAGCGGGGCACTTTTAACCCCCGCTAGAAGCCGAGAAAGGGTTAATACGGCCCACAATGCGCCACTACAATGGCGTATTGCCGGCAGTACCGCGGTGCTGCCCATTGATTTCAACGGGCAGGAGCGCATTAGCAGCGGTGAGTTCATCGCTGCTAATGCGCTCCAAAGAAGCTGCTAGCAGGACTTTTTCAGATGCCCTTCCAGCGCGCCGCTCCAGTGTGAAAGCCCTCGGGCTTTCGCACTGGACTGAATAGAGCAGCAGTTTAAGGGTGGATTGCAGGCGCTATTTTTAACACTATAGAGCCTGCAAAACGCCCCCAGTGTGAAAGGGGTCTTATGCCTCGTACACACGACCAGTTTTGCCTTCGGGAGAACTGCCATGACAGCTTTTGGGCGGGAAACCTGTCCGTGTATATATGCTCCATGGCAGGGAATCCTGGCAGGAAAAATAAAAACCACATTCTGCCGCGATTCCCAGCGTTTTTTCCCCGGCAGTCTCCCTATAGGAGACTAGGGTTAGGGAGTTAGGGTTAGGGAGTTAGGGTTACCCATTGAAGAATATGGCTAGGACTCAGGAATTGGAAAAGTGACCTCCCCCAGAGGTCAAAGGTCAGAAGGCAAGTTCCCAGAGGTCAAAGGTCACAGGGCGTGGCTGACCCACCCCCACCAAAGTGTACCGCCTACCCCAACTAAGTCGGGGAATGAACAAGTCGGGGTAAGCGTCTTGCTAACCCTAACCCCTAACCCTCTCCCTAACTGCGGTGGAGCATACACACGGCCGGGATTCCCAGCCAAAGCTCTCACGCAGTTTTCCCGACGGGAAAACCTCTGGTGTGTACAGGGGGAATGTTACCGAGCAGGTTCTCGGCTTTCCCCCCTGGAATCCTGGTCATGTGTACATAGGGTCATGTGTCCCGATAGGGACCCGGAACCAGGAACTCCGTGTGGCGCCCACACCCCGGCCAGGTAGGCCATAACGCTCGGGGCACGGCGATGTACGGTCACCCTAAAGGTGGGTGCCACACCAGGAACAAGAACCCCGCCACATGGCGTCTGTTCCATAAGTACTCTCCCCCAGCATGCCCCGCAAGGGAAAACCCCTCCCGATTGGCTGCTGGAAAGAGACACACCAATCCAGACTCCACTGCTGCCACCTATCGCCCCGGGGTGCAACAACACCCCAGGAACAACAGAATGAGCCCACAGCACAGCCCAGCTGAAACAGAGACCCAATTTAGCCAAATCACTGGATGAGAGCCAAATAACTCTCTCATGCCCCTTAAATTTAAGAATAGCACCTGTAATGAAAGTCCACAGGCGCTACATAAGTATTCAACAAGATTCGCTGAGCTTCTAGGAATACAAACCAAAGGGAGAAGAAGAGGAGATATAGTAGAGTGGCGGTAGAGAAAGCAAAAAAATTAAGTATCATAGAGGTGGGGGAGGGGTTTTAGGTGGGGGAGGATCATAACTGTTCTATTTTTAATGGA
The DNA here is from genome assembly GCA_029574335.1 of Rana kukunoris. Taxonomy (NCBI): domain Eukaryota; kingdom Metazoa; phylum Chordata; class Amphibia; order Anura; family Ranidae; genus Rana; species Rana kukunoris. Next base: position 506,218,896 of record CM056051.1, on the reverse strand, counting down.
TGGAAAATTAGATGCTAGGCTGACAAGAGTTGTTCGGCTTTTGTAGTTGTGTATTTTTTTAAAAAAAAAAATCAGGCGATGAAGAGACAACATATCGCCTCCTCACCACCTGTCAAACACACTCAGAGGAGCAGCAGTGCCGACTGCACTTGTGAATGAGCCCTTAGTTGCATTCCGCAGCTGTACCATTGGGGCTCATTAATGCGTAAAGTTGGGGGCAGGGGCGGACTGACAACTTATGGGGCCCCCGGGCAATAAAAGATTATGGGGCCCCCAGATGGCCACCAAGCCAGGTGGCAGTGCAGAGGCGGGGCAGATAAAATCTCAGGATTTTCACATCAAAAGCATGTCGGTTTTGGACATATCAGGGACAGATGTAAAACAAAAAAAAACACAGATTTTTACATACTGTCCCTGGTTTTAATGAGCCTGGCAACCCTGATGGGGCCCCCTAGTGGCATGGGGCCCTCGGGCAGTGCCCGAGTTCCTCAATGGTCAGTCCGCACCTGGTTGGGGGGTGGTATAACCCTGTAGTTGGTCGAGTCGTGGAAATTTACTGCTCCCAGTCCTCACTCACTCTAGGCTCTGCAGAGGCTGCAGCAAAAGGTGTACACATGCCACAGCAAGAATTAAAGCCCCTGTTCCTTTTGGTGTGTGCTACCAACTGCCAAACGAGACCCATTCAAGTAAATACGGCCATTCTGCAAGTACCCCACAACTGCATGCTTCTGCGGGGTCCAAGGGGTTAAAGCCTCATGTTTTTTCACCTTAATGCATCCTATGCATTAAGGTGAAAAAACACCTTGCAGTGTCTGCCCCCAGCCCCAGTTTTACTTACCTGAGCCCCGAACTTCCGTGGGCGCGGTCCCTCGTCGTTCTACCCACGGCTTCTCTGCACTTCATTGGATAGATTAATAGCAGCGCAGCTATTGGCTCCCACTGCTGTCGATCAAATCCAATGACGCGGATGCCAGGGGGGGGGGGGGCGGGGCCGAGTCATACACTCGGCGGCTATGTACACCGAGTGTATGACACGGGATTGCGCCCGCAAGGTAACCCCCTCGGGAGAGAGCTTCCCAGAGGGGGTTATCTATTGCAGGGATGAGCTGCGAGAGCTGCCGTGGGACCCCAGAAGAGGGCAATCGGGGCCACTCTGTGCAAAAAGTGCACAGTGGAGGTAAGTATGACAAGTTTGTTATTTTTATTTATTTTTTTAAACGTGAACCGATTATGTATCACTTTAAAGCAGGTGGTCATAAAGCAACACAATGATGCCCATTTTAACCCCTTGTTTACTGTACTGCACAAGGTTGGAGGGCATTTGCAGAATGGCTTTATTCACTTGAATGGGTCATGCTTGTAGGTGCTACACCCACCAACCATTACAGGTCGTATTGCTGCATCTGCAACTTGTACATCCATGGCTACTGCAACTAAAGGGGTGCGGTTGCGGCAGGGGTGGTAAAAACAAGTCTTAACTATGGGGTTTTACTAATCCCCTAAACTACAAATGTAAATGAAACCCTATCGTTCTGAGCCCCCTATACGGCTGCTTTCACACTGATATACTGCAGTTTACCCATAGCTCCCAACTGTCCCTGATTTCAAAGGGACTGTCCCTGATTTGGAGCAATGTCCCTCTTTTTGGTCTGATCTATAGAGTTGTATATAAAATGCACTTTTTATTTTTCAAAAAGTGTTTCCAGAGCTAAAACCTTTCATCCAAATTCTAAATTGCTGCATTTGTAAATGTTAAAAGCCAATATAAAGGAATAGTAGTGGTTAATTCTCCTTTAAGGGTGTGTGGCAGCAGGTGGCATGTCCTATGCCTACATACGTTTGGTAGTACGTTTCCCTCATTCCCATCTCAAAATGTTGAGAGCAGGAGTGGACTGACAACTCATAGTGCCCCAGGGCAATAGAAGATTATGGGGCCCCTGGGCTTACAGATGGCCACCACACCAGGAGGCAGTGCAGAGGCGGGGCAGCTAAAATCTCGGGATTTTTACATCAAAAGCATGTTGGTTTTGGACATATCAGGGACAGATGTTATAAAAACACAAATTTTTACATACTGTCCCTCGTTTTACTGAGCCTGGCAACCCTGATGGGCCCCTTAGTGGCAGTGCCCGAGTGCGTCAATGGTCAGTCCGCCCCTGGTTGAGAGGTATAGGTTTACTTGCACCGTGGGTGCAGCACAATGCATCTGCAACTTTCCTGGGTTAGCTTCGCTTTGCCATAGAATTCTATTATATCCCGCAGGTGTGGTGCACTTTCTGAAACCTCACCAAAACTCCCGCATTCAGCAAAAAAGCAGGATGTAATTGAAATCTATGGCTAAACGCAGCAAACCCACAGGGAAGCTACAGGTAGATTGTACTGCACCTGCAGTGTGGGTAAACCACAGCACATCAGTGTGAAAGTAGCCTAATGGCGCGTACACATGATCATTTTTTGTGATGAAAAAAAACGACGTTTTCTGTGAAGTAAAAAACGACGTTTTTGAAACGTCACTTTCCAAAGACGATGTTGCATACACACCATCGTTTTTTCACAAAAAGCGAGGTTACGTTCACCACTCTTTTCCATTGAAGCTCGCTTCATAACTAGCTTCTGGGCATGCGCGGGTTGAAAAACGTTGTTTCGAACGACGTTTTTGCTACACACTATGACTTTTTGTGAAACAAAAAACAACGTTTTGAAAAACGACACAAAAAATTCAAGCATGTTGGAATTTTTTTTTGGTCGTATTTTTGAAGACAAAAAACGACGTTTTGCCCACACACCATCAATTTAAATGACGTTTTAAAAAACGTCGTTTTTTTTCATCGCAAAAAACGACCGTGTGTACGCGGCATTATAATATTATGCCCAGTGTATTGCTTCACACTGACCTGAAGATCTCTTCTTTCCTTCTGCTGGCACCACTCTGGAAATCGCTAGCCGGAATAAGAGATTAGAGGCGGCTTTTTGATTAGGAGGTCGCCTAAGGCCTCGCACTCACAGGGGCTGGCGGCCGCCTAATTTGCCTCTGCACGATCACTGTGTGATAGATCCGTGAAACCTTCTGCAGCCATTTTTATTTGCTTGAATTTTTTTACCCATTATGAGCATGGTGGGGCCCCCATGTCTAAGTTTTAACCACAAAGCTTAGAGCCGCCTCTGTAAGAGATGGAGTGCAGTTGGTATCACTTTGCATTGGACAGAAGCCCGCACTACAGAGGAGGCAGCAGCTTATGCAGCTCTTGTTCCCTACTACGGTTCCAATTTTACAACTAGTCCCTCTGCATTGCACTTGTGTTGATGCTCTGGGATGGAGGGTCAGCCAGTCCAGACTGCGATCTACTAGTTGCTGATCCTCGGAATAGAGGCTGTTGTATGTTCATTATTGCACCTACTGTAACACAGCTCTCTAGCAACCCGAAGATAGCAGCTGTAAAACTCTGAAACACTATGGAAAAACGTACCTTTATCTGCAGTCTGTGTTTGCGTTTAGTCTGACCTGATTACTGTCTGATACAATGGTCTTGAGTGTTTCCAACCTTGGCTTCCCACAGGGCAGTAGGAAAACTGTCATACTAGCTATTAGGCCTCGTACACACGACCGGTTTCCTCGACAGAATCCAGCAAGAAACTTGTTAGGAGACGTGTTTTGCCGAGGAAACCAGTCGTGTGTACGTTTTTCATCGAGGAATTCGACGAGCCAAAAAAGGGAGCATGTTCTCTTTTTCCTCGACAGGAATGGAGAAAATTGGCTCGTCGAGTTCCTCGACAGCCGAACAAGGAACCCGTCGAGGAAAACGATGTGTTTCGCCCGACGAGTTCCTCGGTCGTGTGTACGAGGCCATAGAGTTGGCTTCTTTTGGTAGAACCACAAATCCCAGCATGCTCTGGCTGGGATCCCAGCCAGCAAACTGAAGTTCCACAATGGTTGGCAAGCCACTGATCATTAGGTCACTCGGCACCAGTAAAAGTTTGTTTCAGGGTCAGCTGGTTAATAAGTACTTCCATTCACTCTGTAACTCGGTCATTGTACCGAACTGTGTTTTCAGTGTCTGCATAACTAATCTCTATAGGCATCTCTCTTTCTTCTGCCAAGCTTTTGTTTGATGACCGTTGGTTTTCTCCTATTTGACAGGCACCTGAATTCTAGAGAGGAATTGTAAGAGAAGAGGTAAGACATCATTATACCTTTTAGATAAAAATTTTGCTAGGACCCTAAAATACTCCACACCCAACTAGGGCCGGCCTTAGGTGTTCAGGCGCCCTGTGCGAGGTAATCCTGTGGCGCCCCCCATCTTCACCCCTCACCCCCTGGTCACCTAAACATACACAAAGAGGCTGTCCAGGGCCCCTCTATTCACTGCCAAGAGCCTGGGGAGCGACAATGAGGAGGAAGAAGTGAGGCAAGAGTCAGCGGCGCCCCTAGGTAGCAGTGCGTCCTAGGCGGCTGCCTTCCTAATCCACCCAGTGGTACCGCCGGCCCTACTACCACTCACATTCTGCAAGCTGTGATGGCTGCACGGCGCCCCTGTTGCCCATGGTGCCCTGTGTGGCCGCACAGCTCGCACACCCCAAAGGCCAGCCCTGCACCCAACCCACCACATTCCACAAGGTAGCAATGTGCAAAACATTCACAGTGAACCTGGACTCCCACTTCACTTTAGATTCCTCCTAAAGGGTGCAGGACTACAATCCCCTTGCAGCCCACCACCCCACTTCTTCCTAATACATCCAGACCTCCACTTCTGTGTGAAAAAGCTTCCTGCCCAAGGGTGAAGGACTCCAATTCTTCCAAACCCCACCACTCTACGTACAGACCTCCTTACAGTAAACCTAGCCCTCCACTTCAGTGTGCAGAACTCTATTCCCTCTCCATACCTCCCAACTGTCCCTGATTTCAAGGGACTGTCCCTGATTTGGAGCAATGTCCCTCTGCCCCCCTTTCCCCCTCATTTGTCCCTCAATTTGGTCTGATCTATATAGTTGTATATAAAATGCACTTTTTATCTTTCAAAAAGTGTTTCCCAGTGCTAACTTGTTCATCCAATTTCTAAATTGCTGCATTTGTAAATTTTAGAAGCCAATATAAAGGAATAGTAGTGATAAAAAAAGCCCTTGTGGATTTAACTAACTTTTTTTTGTTAATTCTCCTTTAGGGGGTGTGGCAAGGGGCGTGTCCTATGCGTACATACACTTGCTAGTGGGTGTCCCTCATTCCCATCTCAAAATGTTGGGATCATAGGCATGCGCACAGGGTGTGCCAGGCGTGCCCAGGCACACCCTAATCACCATTTAAAGCACAGATCCCGCCTACTTCCCTGGCTCCATCCTTCCCCTGCAGTGCTACCAGCTTCGCTCCTCTCCCGCCAGCTGTTGCTGCAAGGATGTATTAGGATGAGTGGAGGAAGGTTTCGGTAAATATGTAATTGACCCTCTCCTTCCCTTTCTGAATGAACATCGTGAGTGATCAGTAGTGTGTGTTTGAGGTTTGGGGTGCACACCCTAATGCAATAGACTGCGCACACCTATGGTTGGGATGTATGCTCTACACCCCATATACAGACCTCTTCCTAGCACACCCAGGCCTCCGCTTCTGTGTGCAGAAGGTTTCTCTCTAATGCCCTGTACACACGATCGGTTCATCCGATGAAAACGATTTGATGGATTTTTTTAATCAGATATCCCATGAAGCTGACTTTCATCAGTCGTGCCTACACACCATCGGTTAAAAAAAAACAAAAAAACGATAGTTTCAGAACGCTGTGACGTAAAACACAACGACGTGCTGAGAAAAATGAAGCTCATTGCTTCCGAGCATGCGTCGACTTGATTCTGAGCATGCGTGGATTTTTAACCGATGGACGTACCCACAGACGATCGTTTTTTTAACCATCAGATAATTTTAAAATAAGTTCCTAGTTTTTTCACCAAGGGATAAAAACCGACGAGGCCCACACACGATCGGTTCGTCAGACCGTTTTCATCAGACGAACCGATCATGTGTACGCGGCATTAGAGTGAAGAACTCCAATCCCTGTGCAATATACCTCCCTGTGTACAAACCACCTCCCAGTACACCTAGACCACCACTTCTGTGAAAGACTCAAATCTATCTGCACCCCACCACACTGCTTACAGACCTTCTCAGGACCCAGAAGTGAAGGATTCTGATCCTAGTAGGGTTGAGCTCCGGCGAGTTCGCACAGTCCACGTGCAGAGCCCGCCAGGAAGTCTGCACGGTGCTGCGCTAACCACAGGCAGGGAGACATTTCCTGATCTCTGCAGCCGCGCATTGGGACAATGTCTCCCTGCCTGTGGTTAGCGCAGCACCGTGCAGACTTCCTGGCGGGCTCTGCACGTGGACTGTGCGAACACGCCAGAGCTCATCCCTACTCCCTAGGTGTAGACTTCTCAGCTGTTACCTTCATAATATGCTGACCTCCACCTCCCTGTGTAAATGTAGACCCTGTCCTCTGTGCAGCCCCAAACCTCCCAGCTTTAAAGAATCCACTTGCTTCTAAAACTTAGGACTGCTCTGTTATGCCAAGTCCCCCAAACTTACACACCCCACCCCTGTGTACAGAAGAAAGCCAACTGGGGTGCAAAAAAAAAAAAAAAAGTTGCAGGGAGAACCTCTTATACCGCGTACAGACGATCGGACATTCCGACAACAAAACCGTGGATTTTTTCCGTCGGGATGTTGGCTCAAACTTGTCTTGCATACACACGGTCACACAAATGTTGTCGGAAATTTGTACGTACAAGACGTACCATGGGACTATTAAAGGGAAGATCAATAGCAGTTGTGCTAGTAGAAGTTTGGTGAGAGGCGATTCATGCTTTTCAGCCTTGTGCTTTTCAGTCAGTTACAGCATGACGAATGTGCTATCTCCATTAGGAACGCTAGACCGAGCGCTTCCGTCTCGTACTTAATTCAGAGCATGCGTGTCATTTTGTCCGTCGGAATTGTCCACACACGGAATTTACGAGAATGGATTTTTTTGCTGGAAAATTTGAGAACCAGCTCTCAAATTTTTGTTGTCGGAAATTCCGACAGAAAATGTCCGATGGAGCCTACACATCAGAATTTCCAACAACAAGCTCCCATCGAACATTTGTTGCCGGAATGTCCGATCGACTGTACACGGCATTACAGAAAATCCCCACTTCATCTGTATGTAAACTCTTTTCTCCTTTGCAGTGTGGAGGTTTACCCTGACGAGATAGTATTTTCACTCCGCTTTTACTTTCATTATTACCGTATTTATCGCGGTATAACGCGCTCCCGCGTATACCGCGCACCCCAAAAATGACCCCCAATCCTGTGGAAAAAAAGTTATTTTTGTACTTACAGTTTTGGTGTCTTGCGCGGCGTCCATCGGCGGGTCCAGTGTCCTTCTGCGGCGGGTCCGGTGTCCTTCTGCGGCGGGTCCGGTGTCCTCTTCGGCGGGTGCGGCGTCCTCGCGGCGTCCTCCCCGCTCGTTTCCCGCACAGTTTTGAATACTACGCCAGCATATAGCCAGCGCAGTACAGTCGGACAGGCTCGGCAACTGTCGCGCTCACGTCCTGTACGTCCAGGACGTGACCGCGGAAGAAGCCGAGACTGGCCGAATATACCCGAGTGTACTGCTCAGGGTATATGTCGGCGGAGTATTCAAAACTCGGCGCGGGAAAGCGGGTATCGGCGTATATCGCGCACCCACAATTTTGCCCTGATTTTCAGGGCAAAAAAGTGCGCGATTTACACCAATAAATACGGTACTTAGTCTGTGTCTTTCATTGGCAGTATCTTATTGTAAAATGATTTATTATAAAATGCATCACATTGTGTAGTATTGCATATACAGTTTGCTTTTAGGTGCATTTATCTTGCATGCAGGGCCGCCATCAGGGGGGGTACAGGCAGTACACCTGTAAGGGGGCCGGATGGCAACCCCCCCCCCTTTTTTTATATATATTTTTTGGTTTTTATTAAAGGGCTCAGAGGTCCCCAGGGCCCCAGATGGCAACCCACCTTTTTAATTATTTTTTTATATATATATTTTTTTATATATATATTTTTTTTATTATTATATATTAAAGGGCCCAGAGGGCCCCCAGATAGCAAAACCCCTTTATATATATATATATATATATATATATATATATTTTATTATTAAAGGATCCAGAGGTCCCCAGGGCCCCAATTGACAACCCCCCCTTTTTTTTATAAACATTTTTTTATGACATTTTTGCCATAATTGTAAACTTTTTGATTGGTTTTCTAAAACTGGAGAGTGCAAAATCTGGTGCAGCTGGGTATGGTAGCCAATCAGCTTCCAACTTCAGGTTGTTCAATTAAGCTTTGACAGAAAAACCTGGAAGCTGATTGGTTTCTATGCAGAGCTGCGCCAGATTTTCCACTCTCCAGTTTGAGAAAATCTCCTCCTTTATCAAGCTGTCTGGATGATGGGTGAGTACCAAAGACTGTTTTCCCCATTGCACTTTGTATAACTGCATTTTGCATCTGGTTTGCCAGCTTTAATATTAAAAATGGTAGGAAGGGCCGGACTGGGACAAAAACTTGGCCCTGGACTTGATCCAGACCGGCCCACTTTAATGTTGAGTGTCTCCCATCAGAGTGTCCCCTTTGCATCAGACTCCCCCTTGCATCAGAGAATTCAATCCACCCTTGTAGAGAGCCCCCCATCAGTGTTCCCCCTTGCATCAGAGTGTCCCCCCCCTTTGCATCAGAGTGTCCCCCCCCTTTGCATCAGAGTGTCCCCCCCCTTTGCATCAGAGTGTCCCCCCCCCTTTGCATCAGAGTGTCCCCCCCCCCTTTGCATCAGAGTGTCCCCCCCCCCTTTGCATCAGAGTGTCCCCCCCCCCTTTGCATCAGAGTGTCCCCCCCCCTTTGCATCAGAGTGTCCCCCCCCCTTTGCATCAGAGTGTCCCCCCCCCTTTGCATCAGAGTGTCCCCCCCCCTTTGCATCAGAGTGTCCCCCCCCCTTTGCATCAGAGTGTCCCCCCCCCCTTTGCATCAGAGTGTCCCCCCCCCCCTTGCATCAGAGTGTCCCCCCCCCCTTTGCATCAGAGTGTCCCCCCCCCCCTTTGCATCAGAGTGTCCCCCCCCCCTTTGCATCAGAGTGTCCCCCCCCCTTTGCATCAGAGTGTCCCCCCCCTTTGCATCAGAGTGTCCCCCCCTTTGCATCAGAGTGTCCCCCCCTTTGCATCAGAGTGTCCCCCCCTTTGCATCAGAGTGTCCCCCCCTTTTGCATCAGAGTGTCCCCCCCTTTTGCATCAGAGTGTCCCCCCCCCTTTGCATCAGAGTGCCCCCCCCCCTTTGCATCAGAGTGTCCCCCCCCCCCTTTGCATCAGAGTGTCCCCCCCCCCTTGCATTAGAGTGTCCCCCATCAGTGTCCCTCCTTTGCATCAGCGTGTCCCCCCTTTGCATCAGTGTCCACCATCAGAGAGTCCCCCTTGCATCAGAAAGCCCCACTCGCATCAGTGTCTCCTCCTTTCATATGTACTCACTCACAGCTCTCCAGAATGAAGGCAGCATCATTCCTCTCTCCAGTCATGTGATAAGGGGAGTAAGGATGAGCTCCAGCGTGTTCGCATGGAACACGTGCAGAGCCGGCCAGGAAGTGTGCACGGCGCTGCGCTAATCACAGCCAGGGAGACATTTCCCGATCTCTGCAGCCGAGCATCAGGACAATGTCTCCCCGGCTGTGATTAGCGCAGCGCAGCGCCGCGCTGTCTTCCATGGGAACACGCCGAAGCTCATCCCTACAGGGGAGAGAGAGTAAGGAAAGTCTGCTGGCTGTCTATCTCCCCCTGCAGGCTGGAGGAAGCAGTAAGGCCAATACTCTCTCCAGCAAGTGACGGAAGCTGCTCCTCCAGATAAGAGTGAAATCAAGATCACTCACTGTCAGAGAGGAGCGGCTCCAGGACTGCACCTGACCTGCCCACTGAGCCACCGGCCCACCGGGAAACTCCCTGTAGTCCCGATGGCCAGTACATGCCTGATGGTAGAGAGTTTACCTTGCTGTTTCTGTAATGTTTGGGTTTACTCAAGAATGCAGCCTAAAAGTGGAAGTGGAAACATTAAATATAAATTGTTCCAAAGAACGTGCGCCAACAGTGGCTACATTTACGCTATCATCAACCAGTCCCAGAGCCAGCCTATCTAAAGTCATTAGATAGATGTGGCTCAGCAAAGCAACATTGATCAATTCCCTCTCCGAAATTAGTCCGGTAGTGTCTTCAGACTGCAGACAGCCCATTCATGTACTATAGCTTTGGAATCCAACCATAATTTGCCAGTTAGGCCAATGGTCTCTGGGCACCTATGTTGTCACAACTACATAAAGGTTTGTAGAGGCCCCTGATGTCCTGTAGATTTTGTAGAAGGTCACTGACCTAAATGTCACTGACAGCTACTGACAGCAATAGAATGTGACAGCAGGGGGAGCCCAAGTACCTTAAAAGACTCTCTGGCATACTTACAATTTTTTTATATTTTTTTTTATATATTTTTTTTATTTTTTTAAAGCCAGCAGCTACAAATACTGCAGCTGCTGTCCTGTCCTGCGCACCCCTGAAATGTCGGCATGCAATCGCTCATCTCTCGGCTGCCCCCACCACGATTCTCGGTGAGGGAATCAGGAAGTGAAGCGTTGCAGGTTCACTGCCCGGTTCCCTATTTCGCATGCACGAGCCAGGCGGCACTCCCTCACTGGCCCCCGCTGTCTCAGAAGACAGCGGGTGTGACGTGAAGGGGTGTGACTACCGCGGCAGTCTATTCCCTGAAGTGGGTGCAAATACCTGTACTATACAGGTATCCGCACTCCCCTCCCCCTGAAAGGTGCCAAACGTGACACCAGAGGGGGGAGGGTTCCGAAAAGTAGAGGTTCACTTTTTGTGTGGACCTCCGCTTTAAGACGCGTGCGCCTAGAAGATTGACCTGCAGGGAAAGTTTGGGGGGGGGGGGCAGGACTGTGGCCATTGGGAGTAGAGTAAACAATGTCCCATCTTTGGTATCAGTAAGGGCCCTTTCACACGTGCGGACGAACGGTCCGCTTTCTCTAAGTCCGTAAACGGAGGGATAGCGGAGGAGAGACAGGGCGGTCCCTGCACAGTGTGCGGGGACCGCTCTGTCCGCCGACAGCTGAGCGGGACCCCCCGCTGAGCCGACAGACACATACGGAGCGGACCGAAAAACGGTCCGCACCGTGTGAAAGGGCCCTTAAGCGATATTTTTCCATGTGTTTGGGAGAAATTGTGGCCCATCATTGGGCGGAATTGTGGCCCATCATTGGGCGGAATTGTGGCCCGTCATTGGGCAGAATTGTGGCCCGTCATTGGGAGGAATTGTGGCCCGTTATTGGAAGGCATTGTGCCCCATCATTGGGTGGAACTGTGGCCTGCCATTGGGCGGAACTGTGGCCTGCCATTGGGCGGAACTGTGGCCTGTCATTGGGCGGAACTGTGGCCTGTCATTGGGCGGAACTGTGGCCTGTCATTGGGCGGAACTGTGGCCTGTCATTGGGCGGAACTGTGGCCTGTCATTGGGCGGAACTGTGGCCTGTCATTGGGCGGAACTGTGGCCTGTCATTGGGCGGAACTGTGGCCTGTCATTGGGCGGAACTGTGGCCTGTCATTGGGCGGAACTGTGGCCTGTCATTGGGCGGAACTGTGGCCTGTCATTGGGCGGAACTGTGGCCTGTCATTGGGCGGAACTGTGGCACGTCATTGGGCGGAACTGTGGCACGTCATTGGGCGGAACTGTGGCACGTCATTGGGCGGAATTGTGGCACGTCATTGGGCGGAATTGTGGCACGTCATTGGGCGGAATTGTGGCACGTCATTGGGCGGAATTGTGGCACGTCATTGGGCGGAATTGTGGCACGTCATTGGGAGGAATTGTGGTCCGTCATTGGGAGGAATTGTGCCCCATCATTGGTGTAGTACCCAAGTGTTTAGGCAGGGTTGCTGCTAAATTTACCTGCCAAGTATAGCTACCTTGGCTAATTGTTGAGGATTAATTGATTTTACTCTCATGCTGCGTACACGCGGTCGGAATTTCCCACAACAAATGTTCGATGTGAGCTTGTTGTCAGAAAATCCAACCATGTGTAAGCTCCATCGGACATTTGCTGTCGGAATTTCCGACAAATGTTTGAGAGCTGGTTTTCAATTTTTCCGACAACGATAGTTCTTGTCGGAAATTCCGATCGTCTGTATGCAATTCTGACCCACGAAAATCCTACGCATGCTCGGAATCAATTTGACCCATGCTCGGAATCTTTGAACTTAATTTTTCTCTGCTCGTTGTAGTGTTGTAGGTCCCCACGTTCTTGACGGTCGGAATTTAGTGTGACCGTGTGTATGCAACACAAGTTTGAGGCAACATTCCGTCTGAAAAAAATCCACGGTTTTGTTGTCGGAATTTCCGATCGTGTGTATGCGGCATTAGCCTATGATTGCTGCACTTTTCTCTTTTGACACTAGGTGGCCGGGTACTTGGTGGCATTAGATAAGACAAGGGCACTGCAAGGTCAGATTATGGGTATATGGGGTGTCTCAGCCAATGGGCAGAGGTTTTCTTGGATCCCTTGGCCTGCTGGGAGAACCTATATATTTGGGTGGAGTCAGGTGATCACTGTTCGGTGCCACCTGGATGGCTGTCTGGGTGGACGTGTGTTGTATTGCTCTGGATGCTAGGCTGGACTTGGGACCTATCCTGGGCCCATCTGGCTGCTAGGCTGTCTGAGGGCCTATCCAGAAGCAAGAGAGCAGCACAGGGTTGGGATTGCGGCTTGCAGTCCAACCAGAAGTGACGGTTCTGCCAGCTGCAGAACCTGTCGTGGTCGGAAGTAGAGGGGAAGCTGTCGCCACTGAGGGATCAATCGCTTTTACCAGGGACCACGGTGAGTAGCTGAAGCAAGTACCAGAGCAGAATTCTCTCCAACCGGGGAGGGTGAAAGATCAGGAAACTTCAGCGGATATCAAGCCAGGGACCCAGCCAGTGGAGGCTGCAAAGGAAAAGGGCGGTTTGGCTGCAGATGCAGGAACAGGTGCGGTGTACATGCTGTCCTGCAGCCACAACCAACCGCACAAGTGTGACCCAAGCCTAATGTCACTAACTCACATTCATACATACACATACTAGGGCCAATTTAGGGAGTTTTTTCACTGCTCTGGTGAAAAAAAAAAAAAAACGCAGGGAAAAACTAATATTCGTTTTTGCTGCATTCTCTAGACTCCTGACTCCCATCATGCACCTGTGAAACTTGGACACCAGACAAAAAAATGCACCAAAAATACACCCTAGGTGTGCTTTTGATGCGTTTTCTATAGTAATAAATGGGAGATGCGTTTTTGGTGCACTTTTTTGAAAAACGCACCAAAGATGCAGGATTTTGAAAAAGGCACATTTTTTTATATCAATTTTAAAGGGCCCTTAGATGGGAGCCCATTAAACTTCCAACGTGTCTTTGGAGTGTGGCAGGAAACCCATGCAGGCAAAGGGAGAATATGCAAACTCCATGCAGGTAGTGTCCTGGATGGGATTTGAACCACCAATCCTAGCACTGCAGTGGCGGTGCGTCCATAGAGGGCGCAGGAGCGCTGCCACCTCTCGCTCCTGCACCGCCACTGAAAAACGATACATAGATTCATGCATTGCATGAATCTATGTATTGTCGCCGCTGCCCACTATTCAGATGGCCGGCCCCCTGGCGAGCACTGGCCATCTGAATAATGGCAGCTGGTTGGCTTTGGAAGTGTCTAGCAGAGCCAGCGGGCACAGTGGCAACAATGGCATGGCACAGTGGCGACAATTGATGGGCGCATGGGCTACGTTTGGCATGGCACAGTGGCGACAATTGATGGGCATAGTGACGACAATTTATGGGCACAATGGCGACAATGGCATGGCACAGTAGCCACAATTGATGGCACAGTGGCTGCATTTGGCAGGGCACAGTGGTGACAATTGATGGGCACAGTGGCTGCATTTGGCATGGCACAGTGCCGACAAATGATGGGCACAGTGGCTGCGTTTGATGGCATGGCACAGTGGCGACAATTTTATGGCACAGTGGTGACAATTTTATGGTACAGTGGCTGCGTTTGATGGCTTATGGCGCAGTGGCACCCCCCCCCCCCCCCCCAAACATTTTGAGCACCAGCCGCCACTGACTGCCAGGCAGAGGTGCTAACCACTAACAATTAAAACTCAGGAGGTATGTTTCATCAGGGATACTGTTTGCAGTGTCACAGTGTTACCCGAGGAAGGGCTAATTATGCAAATATGGAACAGCAAGCAAGTAAAAATCAAAGCAAAAACTATTTTTAAATGCAAATGCTCAAAATTATAGCCCAATGCAAATATTATATTGGTTCCCTTTTCATAGCTGGTCAATGAATCAAACTTACTACACATTAAAAATAAAACATTTAATAAAGGTTCTATCTTCTTTGTTACAGATTTTTTTTTCTGAGACTTCTAATGGCTTCTGAGCAAAATCCCACAAGTGGCGGTGTAATACACGAGAATGAACACAAGGGGGAACCAGAGACACATGCAGCCATATCAGAGATTGCTGCAGAGGGACAGGGACCAGAATGGGGGACAGTTGGGGCAGCTTTAGGTGAGACCGGGCAAGAAACAACCAGGCAAGGACAGGAGAAGAGCAGAGAAGAAGAAGAAGAGAAGGAAAGGACTGACAGAGAACTCTCAGAGACCATTGAGAAGTTGGATTCAGTGTTACTGGAGGCTGGAGAAAAAGAGGTGCAAATAGAGGGAGATGGGACGGATATAAACACAACAGGAGAGGTGAGTGCAGCAATAGAAAAGACCACTGAGTCAGAGAAAGAGCTCCTTGTGCAGGTGTCAGGAGGGGAGCCCCTTGTGCAGGTGTCAGGAGGGGAGCCCCTTGTGCAGGTGTCAGGAGGGGAGACCCTTGTGCAGGTGTCAGGAGGGGAGCCCCTTGTGCCAGAAGGGGAGCCCCTTGTGCAGGTGCCAGGAGGGGAGCTTCTTGTGCAAGTGCCAGTATGGGAGCCCACTGTGCAAGTGCCAGTATGGGAGCCCCCTGTGCAGGTGTCAGGAGGGGAGCCCCTTGTGCAGGTGTCAGGAGGGGAGCCCCTTGTGCAGGTGTCAGGAGGGGAGCCCCTTGTGCAGGTGTCAGTTGGGGAGCCCCTTGTGCCAGTATGGGAGCCCCTTGTGCAGGTGTCAGGAGGGGAGCCCCTTGTGCAGGTGTCAGGAGGGGAGCCTCTTGTGCAGGTGTCAGGAGGGGAGCCTCTTGTGCAGGTGTCAGGAGGGGAGCCCCTTGTCCAGGTGTCAGGAGGGGAGCCCCTTGGGCCAGTATTGGAGCCCCTTGTGCAGGTGTCAGGAGGGGAGCCCCTTGGGCCAGTATTGGAGCCCCTTGTGCAGGTGTCAGGAGGGGAGCCCCTTGGGCCAGTATTGGAGCCCCTTGTGCAGGTGTCAGTTGGGGAGCCCCTTGGGCCAGTATTGG
This sequence comes from Rana kukunoris, assembly GCA_029574335.1. NCBI lineage: Eukaryota > Metazoa > Chordata > Amphibia > Anura > Ranidae > Rana > Rana kukunoris. Next base: position 506,203,393 of record CM056051.1, on the reverse strand, counting down.
AACCCCTTGTGCAGGTGCCAGGAGGGGATCCCCTTGTGCAAGTGTCAGGAGGGGATCCCCTTGTGCAAGTGTCAGGAGGGGATCCCCTTGTGCAAGTGTCAGGAGGGGAGCCCCTTGTGCAGGTGCCAGGAGGGGAGCCCCTTGTGCAGGTGCCAGGAGGCGTAACCCTTGTGCAGGTGCCAGGAGTGGAGACCCTTGTGCAGGTGCCAGGAGTGGAGACCCTTGTGCAGGTGCCAGGAGGGGAGACCCTTGTGCAGGTGCCTTCTGCAGAGGGCACTGCACAGGTACCAGAAGACGAGGCCGCTGTGTATGTCTCAGTAATGATGACCCCTGTTAAAGAGGCAGAAAGGGAGTCAGTAGGGGACACTACTTTGCAGGTATCAGAAGAAACAAGTCAGGTGACCAATAGGTCAGCAAGCCAAGATCTAGGTTTACAAGTGACAACAGAAGAGGATTTAAGCTCCTTTCCTGCAGAGAGGACAGGTACTGGCATGTATGAGAGTGTAACACAGGTAACTAAAGCAGGCGAGGCATGGATAGACACTCTGGTAAAAAACATAGTGACAGAGGTGACATCACAAGGCACCCATGCAGGTGAAGCACCGACTGACAATCAGGCACCGGTATTCAAAGAATGTGCAGATTCCAGCAGTGAGATGACAGAGGAGGGGGGGCATTCCTGTGCAGGCGCGACAACAATCCCCGACCATGAACAGGTGACATTACAGAAGACAGGTGCAGCTGCCCAGGGGACAGGTATACCGGCTCAGGTGTCTTATGACATAACTGTGCAGGAGGAGGGGGAGGTGACCGGTTCTCCAGGACAGACAGGTAGACAACAGGTAGGACTAGAAGGGGTCACAGCCAGTCTCACAGAGCAGGAAACAGCTGCTGAAGTGGAAGCAGGTAGACCGGTAAAAGCCTCAGGTGAGGAAGCACACGGGGAAGTGACACCTGATCTGATGACTGTCCCCAGCAGGGAGGGGACAGCAGATCCAGGACACCCAGTAGCATGCCGGGAGAAGGAGTGGCCGCCTCTTATTTGCACTGGCACTGAGGTGAGGGCAGACACAGCTGAGCAGAGAGACACACAGCAAGGAACAGTGCCTGAGAAGGAACCGTGTCTAGGTGAACCAGACATGAAGGACAGGGAGATGGTAGAAGATGGGGTCACCCTGAACCCTGAGACCCCCATAGAAAGAGAAATCCGCCTGAGCATGGAAAGAGAGATGACGCTGCGCCAGGAAAGGGGCATCAGCGTGCACGTTGGGGAGCTGGTGGAGGTGCGCAGGAAGACGATGGTGGTGGAGCCGGTGGCGTTGCCGGGTAAAGAGCGCCAGTTGGCGGGGGCCCAGATGCAAAGAGAGATCCAGCTGGAGACCCAAAGAGAGCAAGACCTGGTGGACCAGGGCAAAGTGATGGGCACGTATGACCGCGGACACCAACAGGAGCTGCAGGAGAAGAAAATGATGTTTGAAAGCATGAACACAGGTAGGTTCATTTTTTTTTTAAATATAGGTGTTCCCTATCTATTCCACCTACCACCCATCTCTACACTTGTGTATTCTACGTTTCAATCGTTTATGTGTTAAAAAAAAAAAAAACGTAATATTCACTTGGAAAAATCGCATCCAAAAGTTTAAATTCTGTGGATCTCCTCATGCCTATAGAATCCTGAATCCTTCTCATCAGTCCCAGCCTAATGCCGTGTACACACGATCGCAAATTCCGAAAAAGAAAACCGTGGATTTTTTTCCCGTCGAAAAAATTGAGATCCAGCTCTCAATTTTTTGCTGTCGGAAATTACGACAGAAAAAGTCCGATGGAGCCTACACACTGTCGGAATTTCCGACCAAAAGCTCAAATCAAACTTTTCTGGTCGGAATTTCCGATCGTTTGTACGCGGCATAAAGGAGCTAGTAATCTAACAATCTTTCCATAGTCATACTGGCCCCGAAATAATTTGTGGAAAAGCCTCCAGTATTTATTTATGAAGATAGGGGGCACTTTATTGTGTCTGATGGCAGATGTGCCCATTTGTGGCCAGTTTACCCCCTAAACCTTACTGTAGCTGCTGATGCCAGTGATTCCTGGTCTCGTTAGCGTCACATGGACAAATGACAGGTCCTCTTCTCCATTCCTTACCTGTAATTCATGGTTTCCACCCACCATTCTTCGTACCTGACCAGCATGTCCTGTACTGAATTCAGAGGAACACCTGTTTTTCTCTCCTGACCAGTTTGACATCCGTACTTAATTAGTACATCATAGTCTGAGGTGTGTCCCCTGGCACTCACCCCTTCCCCCACTTACCTGGAGATACCTGCGTATATTCACCTGCGCTGGTCACCTGCTTAAATTTAGCTGAGGGCACCTACCTGACTTGCTTTATATCTGTCAGCTACCTTGACTATCTACAGTATCTGGAAACACCAACCTCACCTGTGCTTTATAACCGTCACCTACTGTACCTTCTCTGCCTACTGGGGACACCAACCTCACCTGTGCTGTGTAATTGCCACCTACTGTACCTTCTCTGCCTACTGGGGACACCAACCTCACCTGTGCTGTGTAATTTCCACCTACTGTACATTCTCTGCCTACTGGGGACACCAACCTCACCTGTGCTTTATAACCGTCACCTACTGTACCTTCTCTGCCTACTGGGGACACCAACCTCACCTGTGCTGTGTAATTTCCACCTACTGTACATTCTCTGCCTACTGGGGACACCAACCTCACCTGTGCTTTATAACTGTCACCTACTGTACATTCTCTGTCTACTGGGGACACCAACCTCACCTGTGCTGTGTAATTTCCACCTACTGTACATTCTCTGCCTACTGGGGACACCAACCTCACCTGTGCTTTATAACTGTCACCTACTGTACATTCTCTGCCTACTGGGGACACCAACCTCACCTGTGCTGTGTAATTTCCACCTACTGTACATTCTCTGCCTACTGGGGACACCAACTTCACCTGTGCTTTATAACTGTCACCTACTGTACATTCTCTGTCTACTGGGGACACCAACCTCACCTGTGCTGTGTAATTTCCACCTACTGTACATTCTCTGCCTACTGGGGACACCAACCTCACCTGTGCTTTATAACTGTCACCTACTGTTCATTCTCTGCCTACTGGGGACACCAACCTCACCTGTGCTGTGTAATTTCCACCTACTGTACATTCTCTGCCTACTGGGGACACCAACTTCACCTGTGCTTTATAACTGTCACCTACTGTACCTTCTCTGCCTACTGGGGACACCAACCTCACCTGTGCTGTGTAATTTCCACCTACTGTACCTTCTCTGCCTACTGAGGACACCAGCCTCACCTGTGCTGTATAATTGCCACCTACCTCCTCTGTTCACTTGTGGACACCAACTTTACCCTTGGTTTAACTGTGTAACTGTCACTTATATTCCCTGTCTACTTGAGGACACCAACCTCACCTGTGCTTTTTATTTTTCATCTACCTTGTCTGATTACCTGGGGACAAAAAACTTACCTGTGCGTTTTGTTACCTACCTTACCTGTCTACCTGATGACACCAACCTCATCTGTACTTAATGGCTTTCAACCACCTCCCCCATCTATCAAGGGCACACCAACCTTACTTGTGCTTTATAACTGTGCCTTACCTTGCCTGTCTACCTAGGAACACCAACCTCACCTGTGTTTTTTTATTTTTCATCTACCTTGTCTATTTACCTGGGGACAACAACCTTACCTGTGTGTTATGTTGGCCACCCATCTCCCCAGTATATCTATGGGGCACCAACCTTACCTGTGCTTTAAAACTGTCCCTTGCATCCTCTGTTTACCTGGGGACACCAACTTCACCTGTGCTTTATATCTGTCACTTATCTTGCCTGTCCACCTATGGACACCAACCTCGCCTGTGTTTTTTTTAGGTTTGTCACTTACTTTACCTTCCTTGTCTACCTAAGGGGGCACCAACCTCACCTGTGATTTATAACTGTCATCTATATCCTTTGTCTACCTTGGGACACCAACATCACCTGTGATTTTTTTTATATCTGTTTCCTGTATTTTCAGTCTACCTAGGGACACCAACCGCACATGTGTTTTTATGTTTGTCACCTATCTTCCCGATATGGAAAGAGGGGGGGTGTCCGGTGCTACTCCAAGGTTCTGCCCGATATACCTATGGGACACCAACCTCACCTTTGCTTTAGAACTGTCCCCATACATCCTTAGTTTACCCGAGGATACCAACTTCACTTGTGCTTTATATCTGTCACCTACCTTGCCTGTGTACCTGGGGACACCACTCTCATCTGTGATTTATAATGGTCACCTACTTACTCTGTCTACCTTGGGGACACCAACTTTACTGGTACTATATAACTGTCCTCTACCTTGCCTGTCTACCTGGGGACAACAACATGGGCTTTTTAACTGTCACCTATGTCCCCTGTCTTCCTAAAGGGGAACCAACCTTACCCTAGCTTTATAACAGTCCTCTACCTTGCCTGTCTACCTGGGGACACCAGACTTGCCTGTGTTTTATGTTTGTCACCTACCTCCCCTGTCTTCCTAAGGGACACCAACCTCACCTGTGCTTTATATCTGTCACCTATGTCCCTTGTCTACCTCCGGGACACCAACCTCACCTGTGCTTTATATCTGACACCTACCTCTGTTTATCTAGGGACAACAACTTCACCCTTGACCTATAATTGTCACCTACCTCCCCTGTCTACCTAGGGGATACCAACATCATCTGTGCTTTATATCTGTCACCTAACGTGCCTTTCTACCTGGGGATACCTGTCCCTTACCTGTCTCTTCTAACTGTCGTGTTATAGCTCTTGTGCCTACCAGAGAGCCCCAGCATCACCTCTTTTTTTTACAAGGGTCACCTACATTCCCTGTCTTCCTTAGAGAACCTAGCACATTTTGTATTTTATAACTATGCTGACCCCCCCCCCCCCCCATACACACAGAAGTTGTACAGTATATACGTATCTAATAGGAATTGTCTCCGTTAGCTTTCATATTGAACTCTTGTACACACAAATGTTCAATGTGAGCTCGTTGTCGGAAAATCGGAAACCTTGTGTAAGCTCCATCGGACATTTGCTGTCTGAATTTCCTACAACAAATGTTTAAGAGCTAGTTCTCAAATTTTCCGACAACAAAAGTTGTTGTCGGAAATTCCGAGCGTGTGTACAAAATTCCAACGCACAAAATTCCATGCATGCTCGGAATCAAGCAGAAGAGCCGCACTGGCTTTTGAACTTCATTTTTCTCAGCTCGTGGTACGTGTTGTATGTCACCGCGTTCTTGACGTTCGCAATTTCAGACAACGTTTGTGCGACCGTGTGTATGCAAGACAAGTTTGAGCCAACATCCGTCGAAAAACGAAAAAGCGGTTTTGTTGTCGGATCGTCTGTATGCGCCTTTATTGCACAAGTTTTTTAACATGTAACCGCTCTTGGTTTGGGAAGTTGTAATGTTGCCTTGCGTTGATTTTTTTTTTGGGGGGGGCAGAAAAAAATCCCCAAAACTGCCTTTTCTTCCAGTGGAGACAACCCTCTACCTACCTACCTCAGGTTTATTACCTAAGGATAATCACGGCAATGCAAATGAGGTGAGCAAATCTGTCTGCCTCCTAATACGTATGTACTTATATACTGTACATAGAAACAAGGGGCCAGATTCACAGAGCCATTACGCCTGTCTAACTGGTGTTAGACTTGAGTAATTTCAAATTACGCACGTTTTTTAGCTAGTCGGAAACCTCAAACCATGAATAGACGGCTGCGGGCTTCAATTCGACTGGATTACGTGTTCGTACGCCTTCAGATCTACGCTGCAATAAAATTGCGGCCACTGGGTGGACTTCCCGTCGTTTTCCACGTCGGGGTATGCTAATGAGCTTTTGCCGGCGATCCCAGAAATTACGTTCTTCAATCGCAATCTCTTACGGCATCTTTAGTCATCTTTTTTTACGTAACACTATACCAGCTTTTTGCTGGTCTAATATTAGACAGCCCATGTTAAGTATAGTCGTCGTTCCCGCGTCAAATTTCTACGTTTTCCGACGTCTTTTATTATTTTTTACGTAAGTCGTCCGGGAATAGGAATGTTCGTAAACGACGCTACTCAAACAAAGAATGACGTAACGACGTGATTTCGTGCAATGCACGGCGGGAAATTTCTGAACGGAGCATGCGCAGTACGATCGCCGCGGGGACGTGCCTAATTTAAATGCTTCACGCCCCCTAATGGCGTATTTCGAATACGCGGCGAGAAATAGACTACGCCGCCGTAGCGTACGGGCAAAAATCTACCAGAATTCGATGTAGAACCTGGTAAAATACGGCAGCGTAGAGTATTTTGATTACGCAGCGCAATATTAAGTGTATCTGAATCTGGCCCATGGTTTTTAATCTATTAACACACACCGATAACATTATTTGCACTAATTTTGATACCTTTTACATGTATACTGTATCTAAAAAGCATTAAAATTACTACAGTTACCCTTTTAGGATAAGGTAATGTAATATTATGAATTAGTAACTTTATGAGTCTGACTGAATCCATTCCTGACATGTCACATTATACACTAATTGTACAAATGTTTTAAAAAGCTCCACCTTTTATCATTACAAATCAAATCCTTGTGCGTCAGCCCGGTGACTATGCCTCGGCTGAAATGTCATCGGTCTGCTGCAGGCAGGATGAATAGTTTTCTCAGTCTCCACTCCCCCCCCCAATGCGTGTGTGACATTTATATATATATATTTACCTCTATTACAGTAAAACCTTGGTTTGAGAGCGTTTTGCAAGACAAGCAAAATGTTTTATAAAACGTTGCCTTGATATACAAGCGATGTCTTGATATAAGAGTAGCGTCATGTCACAACTGAGTATAAAAGAGAAGAGAGGAGCCTCTAAGTGTAGCAATATGGTTACATTTAATGAAGGTACAACATTTAGCAACATATTGCTACACTTAGAGGTGCCCCTCTTCTCTTTTATACCCTGTAAAAAAAATGCTTTGTTATACAAGTTCTTTGGATTACAAGCATGTTTCTGGGACGAATTATGCTCGCAAACCAAGGTTTTACTGTGTGTGTGTGTGTGTGCGTGTGTATATATATATATATATATATATATATCAGTAGGGCAATGGACAGTGTCAGTGGAGCAGTGGACAATGTCAATAGGGTAGAGATTGGTGTCAGTGGTTATTTTTTTATTTTTTTTATAATTACATTATTATTATTATTATTATTATTATTATTATTATTTTTTTAAATAAAAACTTT